>OY292379.1:6247563-6670063 GCA_958496195.1 Timandra comae | reverse complement strand
TTTCTAAGGTCACCCTTACCACTCAAAACTGATTCCATGGATCTGTGTATACACTAGTTTTAGCCACATACGTAAGGCCTTCATTGATAAATAGTTGAGGGATTGGACTAAAATCGGATGGGTATGTAACTTGTACGGACATACGGATAACCCTTAAAAAAATATATTTACTTTGTAAAAACTGTATGATGATCATTGTATTTAAAATCGCAAGTTGACACCAGCCCAACAAAGTGATATCTTGATGGAAGTTGATCACTTGGCCACGATATCCAATTTGAGTAGGTACACTGTAATAACTGGGTGAACTTGCGCTATTAATTGCTCTTCGACGAATTTTAATTTCTTTAAAACGTTAGTTTGTGGTTCTGGAACCATACTATTGTCTATACAAAGTCCGTTGTTTTCAAATCAATCCAAAAAAGATGACATGAATTACCACGAACACAATTAGATTCTAGGTACATCTCGAGGTTTTCTCTGGCTTTCCTTTACATCGACCATCAAAGAACGGTTAATTTCGTGTCCGAGGAGGCCAGTTAACGTGCGTTTTTGTGGCACTTTATTATAACGATTACACTAATCTCTTAATCTTATTAAACTTTCCTTTAATTTTTATTTCAGAGATTTTTATTTTTTTTAACGGGGGGGCTCTGCCCCCCCAACCCCCCGTTTTTTCTCTCTCTAACTTCGGACATAATTTTTCCACAAGGTGAGCATTGTGCCACGAACACAATTATATTCTACATCTCGAGGTCTTCCCTGACTTTCTCTTACATCGTTCATTAGAGAACGGTTAATTTCGCGTTCTAGGAGGCTAGTTGCCCGCTCGGGGCCCAGTGCTACCCGCGGATCACTTGTGATCTGTGGGGTTAAGCATCGTCTGGCACCGTCGTGACTGTGATGGGTCATTACTAAAAATACTTTTAATTTCATGAGAGTTTCCGTGCTTCGAAGGGCACGTAAAGCCGTCGGTACCCGCTGCCGTACTAACATCTTCGATAGTCGTTACGGGTAGTTAGAGCCCTCAAAAGTCTAACATTTGGTTTAACCAAAAAATGTCGTATAGCCCTCTGGGTTGTAAAGGTCTGATGGCTGTGGCTTCACGTAAAATACTGACATACCGCCAAATCTGGTTAAACTGAAAACCCCTATCCTATAATCAAAAAGAAACATTTTTTTCGTAACTAAACAAATAAAAAATAAACAAAACCAATTCAAAATATTTCACCAAAACATTGCCAATATTCTATCGAAAAGAGACCTATTTGAGTTAACTCTACAAGAACTGAAAAATAATGATCTTTACCCTAATGTCATATGTTTTTCTGAAACTCATATAAAAAATGGCGATCAATTGAATTTAAAAATTGATAATTTTGAGCTAGCTTCCTGCTTTTGTAGAAATAAATCAAGAGGGGGTACGTGTATACTCATTAGGAAGGGTATTCAATCTAAACCCATAACGTACTTAAATAGCTACGCTGAGGAACTGGTATTCGAGGTATGTGGTATCGTAATACCCGCCCACAAATTAATTATATTTTGTATATACAGAATACCAAGTCCCGGTTCAAATGTTAATGCTTTCCTTGACAAACTCAATAGCCTGCTCTTTTATACATATAAAACAATATATAAACAGGGCATGAAGGTTGTATTAACCGGTGATTTTAATATAGACATGTTAAAGCCTACACCTAGCAAAATATTTTTACAATCTTTATGTTACAACTATAGCCTTAAAATTCACATAGATTCTCCTACACGCAAAAACTCAAGTATAGATCTCATAATAAGCAATATTGAGGCTGCTTCTGCCCAAATTTTACCATTGTATCTCTCTGATCATGAAACAGCGCAGTTATTGGGCTTCACAGTGAGTCAACAAACTTCTATACCGAAATCATATATTGCTTATAAGAAGGACTACTGTATGGAAAATGTAGAGAAATTTAAAAATCATTTAACTAAACTTTCTTGGACGGAGATTTACCAAGAAACTGATCTCGATATAGCTTTCTCTAAATTTCATGATTTTTTTACTCTACTATATAATATGTGTTTTCCAAGAATAAAAGTCAAAATAACAAATAAAAATAGCTGTAAACAAAATTGGATAACTCTTGGCCTGGCAAAGAGTTGTAAAACAAAAAGACTCCTTAGGTATAGATACTACACAAAAAATTCATCTCAAAATAAACAATCATACTTAAAATACTCTAAAATATTAAAAAAATGTATTTACAAATCAAAAAAAAATAGTAACATAAAACGCATACACAGAAGCAAAAATAAGTGCTCTGCAACATGGTCTATAATAAAAAATGAAATTACCAAATCCCCTTTAATTGATGAAATTGATTCGATAAAAAATAACAATAAAATAATTACTAACTGTACCGAAATTGCCGAATTATTTAATGATTTTTATATTGACTCTACTAATCGAGGCAACTCTTTCACCAGTTCTTGTATTAAGACAAATATGAACACAATGTTTCTCAAACCTTTATCTGCCGATGAAGTGTTAAAGGAAATAAAATCTTTGAGAAATACTAAGTCCGAGGGTTATGACGGAATAAATACCACAATTATAAAGAAGTGCTGCGATGAAGTGGTCCCTATATTAACATTTTTATTTAACTTGTCTTTTTCTACCGGAGTATTTCCAAACAAATTAAAGTACTCTCTAGTTAAACCTATATATAAGAAAGGTGAAAAAGAACAAATTGCGAATTATCGACCAATAACTCTTATACCGATATTTTCAAAATTATTGGAGAAATGTATGCTAAAGAGACTTTTAGAGTTCTGTGATAAATATAAAATTATCAACGATAGTCAATACGGATTCCAGAAACACAAATCTACCACATTGGCTGTCTATAATCTACTTCACAGTATATTGACAGGAAATAACAATAAAAAATTTACCTCGGTTTTATTTTTTGACCTAACAAAAGCTTTTGACTACGTTTCACATGAACTTTTGCTGTGCAAAATGGAATCACAAGGCATACGAGGTCACGCACTAAATTGGTTTAAATCCTACTTAACTGACAGACAGCAAAAAGTCACTCTATCTAAGGTAGTAAACGGAGAAGTACAGATCTTCACATCTAAAAACCGTACTAATAAGTCAGGCGTGCCTCAGGGGAGCATTTTAGGCCCAATCCTGTTCCTTTTATATTCAAATGACATAACTGACATAACAAATCATAAATGTATTTTATTTGCTGATGACATATCTATTATAGTGACATCTGATAAAAATATTTCTAACTCTATTATTAATCATCAAAATGAAATAAATGAAACGGTCGACAAATTAATTAATTGGGTAAACAATAATAATTTAGAAATCAATCTCACTAAATCTAACTATATACAATTCAATAAACCTACACAAAAAAAATTTGAATTTAAGCTTATTATTAAAAAAATCAAAGAAGTAAGTTTCACAAAATTTCTTGGAATACACATAGATCAGGAAATAAATTGGAAACACCACACTGAAAATGTGTGCAACAGACTAAATAGGTTCACATACGCGCTTCGAAGAATTAAAAATGTGACCAATACAAAAACAGCTATTGTTTGTTACCATGCATATGTGGAATCAGTCTTGCGTTATGGTCTTATAGTGTGGGGCAACGGGACTGATAGGCAAAGAGCATTTATAGCTCAAAAAAAATGTGTAAGAGCCATATGTGGAATTCCGCCGGACGAGTCCTGTCAGCCTTTATTTAAAAGTCTTGGTTTATTGCCACTACCTTCTCTCTACATATATGAAATAGGTAACTTCGTATATAAGAATAAAGAACTTTTTAAAAAAGTAGAGGATGTAAGCACTCGACCACAAAGGCAGCCGAAAAAGCTTGTACTGACACTGATCCCTAAATCTGCCAAATACTCAAAGAGTTGCTTGTCTATGTGTATTCACATATACAACAAAATACCTACAGATATAAAAAGTAGCAATAGTATTGAAATATTTAAAAAGAAACTGTATAAATGGCTTTGTTCTAAAAATTTTTATGACTGGAAAGAATTATTCACCAATTGACCTCTAAAAAATGTATTTGTATTTGCAATAAAAATTGACACTATAAAATCTGTTTGAATATTAAGTATGTATTTATGAATTGTAATAATGTTTGGAATAAGTGCTTAGATAGTTAACATTAATATATGATATGCTTTTATGACCTTGGAATGTAATGTAACCTAATTAGGTATCACGTTTGCATGCCAGTACTTAAATTGGCAAAACATGAATGTACTTTTTTTTTAATTTTCAACATCTGTAACCTAACCATGTTTTATGCAAATAAAGACTTTATTATTATTATTATTATTATTATAACCGACCCCAAATAGACATGGGATAAAGGTTCGGAAAAGAGAAGAGGAGGCTAGTTAACGTGCGTTTTTGTGGCATTTTACTATAACAACTATTATCATTTCGAAATCAGTGTTAATTTTATTCATTATATTAAATTTTCTTTTTATTTTTATCATAGAGATGTTTGTTTTTTTTTAAGGGGGGGGCTCCGCCCCCCCAACCCCCCGTTTTTCTTTTCTCTCTCTTATTTTTGACATATTTTTGCCAAAAAGTGAGCATTGTGCCACGAGCACAATTACTACATCTTCTCTGACTTTCCCTTAGATCGTCCATCAAAGAACGATTAATTTCGCTTAACGTATATTTTTGCGGCATTTTACTATAACAACTATTATCATTTCGGAATCAGTGTTCAAACTTTCTTTTAATTTCTATCATAGAAATGTTTGTTTTTTTTTAACGGGGGGGCTCCGCCCCCCCAACCCCCCGTTTTTCTTTTTTCTCTCGGCCTCCTTCGATACACATTTTTTTAAACCGATGTAATTGTAAATAGAATCAATTTCACAATGTAAAAATCCATTTCTTTTTATTTCGATTTTTTTACGGCATTAGAAACATGAAACCTTCATGCTCGAAACTGGATATCAACGCCATCTATTGTGTGCCGAATGACACTAAGTCGTAATCGTTTGACATTTAAATGTCATTTTAACCCCTATAACCCGGCTACATTGAGAAGTATTTTTTGTTAATATGTTTATATGTAATCAATGTATATTATTTATAGACGTGTAGTATTACGCATCCATTTTATTTCTCGAAATTTAAAATTTGTTTGCAAAATTGTTAAAACCTTTTTCTTTATTTCATTTACAAAATGATATAAAAACCATTTTCTGCACATGTAGACATGAATTGAAATAACTCTGTTAAATATCAAATCTGTAGGTGCTCTAGTTTTTCCGTAATATGTACCACAAAACTGTAAAAACTGTTGAATTAGGAGGGCTTCGCTTCGCTCGCCCTAATAACAACAAATTATAAAACATTTTTTTTTACTAGGTCATTATATTCGCACGAGGATCGAACCCGCTAGGCCTAGGTAGGTAGTTAAGTGTGAAATAAATAGCAAAATAATCAAGTCTCACCCCGTTGCCGTTCTGTTGACTGTACAAATAGAAGCTCTTCCGGCAATCTCTCGCCCTCGTCAGTGCCCTCTCTAGGAAATTTCTGAAAATCAAAGTCACGTGATTTTCTGTGAAGTCAAAACATGTTTTGAGTACGAGAATTATTCCGATTTGTGCTTTGTTTTGTCTGCTAGCTAAAAAACACTGAAGTGATTGGATATAGATTATTTTCGTTTCTATAGATTATTTGAGACAGAGCTCGGGGTGGCAGAACAAACACTGAGACAGAGCTCGGGGTGGCAGAACAAACACTGAGACAGAGCTCGGGTGGCAGAACAGACAAATACTGACTTGAGGTAGAGCGGCTTCCACGTCTCCCGTATGTAGTCGTTGTCGACCTCGACGCCCCTGCGGCGCAGGTTGTCGCGCACGGCCACCAGCTCGTCGTAGAGCAGGTTGGGGCGCGGCGACGCCACGCGCGCCAGCTCGGCCGCCACCTCCGCGCGGCGGCGCTGGTCGTCGCTGGGCGCCTGCCAGCGCAGCCAGCGCTCGGCCAGCGCGGGGCCCGTGAGCGCGCGCAGGCGGGCGCGCGTGTCGCCCAGCAGCGCGCCCAGCGCCTCCTCCATCAGCCCCACGGCGCCGTCCCACGCCGCGCGCGCGCCCACCACGCGGTCCGCCACCGCGTTCGTCTGCAGCACGCGCAGCACCTGCGCCCGCCCGCCCGTCACTAGGTGCAAGTAGTGTGCGTGCGAGTGTAGTGTGCGCGCGAGTGTAGTGTGCGTGCGAGTGTAGTGTGCGCGCGAGTGTAGTGTGCGTGCGAGTGTAGTGTGCGCGCGAGTGTAGTGTGCGTGCGAGTGTAGTGTGCGCGCGAGTGTAGTGTGCGTGCGAGTGTAGTGTGCGTGCGAGTGTAGTGTGCGCGCGAGTGTAGTGTGCGTGCGAGTGTAGTGTGCGCGCGAGTGTAGTGTGCGTGCGAGTGTAGTGTGCGTGCGAGTGTAGTGTGCGTGTGAGCGACCCCCCCGGTGCACTCACGTCCTGCGCGCGCTCCTCCCAGCGGTGGCGCTCGAGCGCCTCCCGCACGGCGTGCGCCTTGAGCCCGTCGTAGAGCGCGTCGCCGCCGGCGCGCCCCATCAGCGCCGCGAACTCCTCGCGCAGCGCCGCCAGCCCCGCCGCCACCGACACCTGCGGCAGCTCCGCCTCCGCCCACTCGCGCAGCTTGATGTCCACCGACGTGTTGAACTTGTCTGCACCGCGCGCCCCACATTACGATTATACTTCGTTGGAATTCGACAATACCGACTTATCAAAGACAACCCGTGGTGAACGTACACCTTTCCTATTTCGCGTCATCGTACTCGGTGCCGAGCTAGTGCCATTCAGTGGCGAGCTCGAACGAGAACGGAATATAATATCCAAAATCTTTCACTACATCCAATTTGACCCTAGTATAGGCGGACGCGGTATCACTCATTATAATGAGCATACATACACAAAAAATTCGTGAAACATTTAGTATCTGCAATAAACCTTTAATCATCATCATCAACTCATATATGGCTCGAACCCCACCTAGGGGCTCGAGCCTACCCTGAATATGGGCGCTATGGCCTTAGTCAACCACGCTGGCCAACTGCGATTGCAAGTGATGCCTTTAACTACATGAAACTAGAAGATTTCTATAACAAAGACTATCACTATTATTGTCAAACTACTTCGGCATCGAATTCAAAATACAGTAGTAGAAAAAAGGGTGTTTCGAAAACATACTTAATACAAAATTTTAATAAATAACTAAATGGAAAATAATGCCGACATATTAACATTACCGATTTAAACAAATATTTAATGTGACAAACGAGATAAGTACTCTCATTATATACATCGTAACTACGTAACTAATAGACTTCTAACGTCCAAATACATTCTCTACACACCTACTGCCTTATTAGCGTTAAGGATTCAAATCTAGTACAAAATCTAATTAGAGTTAGATTAATTATCGCCAAAGGTATTCCTTGTTTTCTCATCATTTTGTGTCATATTTTCATTTACCATAATTTGTTTTCGCATAATAATATTTTATCATAATTAACCATAACCGAATCAGTGCTTAAAAAAGGTATTAAAAGTGAGGTTTGGCGATAAATTAGAGAGACATTCGACGCTAATAAGGCATGCAGAGACCAATAGGGTAGTTTCCTGGGTAAGGAAAATGAAATTCTAATTAGTTCGTCAGATAGATTTCGAAAAAATATTAGTCACGTATTTTTTGTTTCATCAAAGTTAATATAACTGACTTAGTTATAACGCATTAAAGTTTAGGAGTGGGGGCTTGTGACGTCAACTGTTGTTTTAAGCAACCTGTGACGTTGCACGAATTTTCGATGCACTGTATCGTCTTAATTATTTGTTTACATGGAGAATAAAAAAAAATACGTGTCCAATATTTTTTGAAAATCTATAAGACGTACTAATAATTTTTTTAGTCAACTACCCTATACAATAGGTGAATGTGTCTCACTGTAGTCGAGGTCGTAGGGGTCGATCCAGATGGCGGCGGGCGAGGCGCCGTGCTCGAACACCACCTGGCGAGGGAGCTGCATCGCTGGGGACACGGCGGGAATCAGGGAGGAGGCATTGGAGCGGCGGGACGGGAACACGTGTGAAACTGTAGTGTGACTGTGGTGTGTGACTGTAGTGTGTGACAATAATGTGAGATTGTAGTGTGTGACCTGTAGTGTGTGACCTGTAGTGTGTGACCTGTAGTGTGTGACTGTTGTGAGACAGTGTTATGAGTGCAGTGAGGGACTGCGGTCTGTGAGTGCGAGGGATCGGCGGAAGTGATCACTAGAGGGAGGGACGGTCAGGGAGGAGTGGCCCAGAGGGCGAGTTGTGTTGTGGGCGAGTCGTACCGTGGTCGGCGTCGGCGCTGGCGGCGGCGGGCAGGTAGATGTCGTGCAGCAGGCGCTGGCGCGCGGCGGCCCACAGCGCGTGGTGCAGGCGCGCGTCCCACGCGGGCGGCGGCACGGCGCCCAGCTCGGCCGACCGGTCCAGCAGCTCGGCGCGCGCGCGCTCGAACGACTCGTCGCGGTCCAGCTCGCGCTGTCTGCGCCACACACATTCACACGTTCCAGCTTTATTTGGCACTAGCTGGGCTCCTTTTTACCGAGTTAATCTCAATCTCGGGGGATACAAAGTATCCTACGTTTTGTCTGTTCGTACCGAGTTTCATCTAAATCGGTTCGGTAGTTTATGCGTGAAAGAGTACTAAACATCGCTCCGTGGAAACTTGGCGTTTATGATATAACTAAAAGCGCCCCGCGGTTAAACCCGTGTAGTATCCGTTCTCGTGAGAATGCGGGGATATAATTTTAAGCATCCATAGGCACGGACAGATAGCGAAAGGAACTTCGTTTTATACTACGTAGTGATTAAGGTAGCACCGACCTGGGGAATGAGTTCTTCCACTCGGTCTCGAGGTTGAAGCGCATGGCCTTGAAGGCGTCGGCCTGCTGCTCCACGGAGGCGCGCACCATGCGCCAGAAGCACTCCGCCACCGCCAGCGACAGGTTGCGGCACGTCACCTGCGACGGGCTCACCGCGCCGTCCCTACACACACACTGAGTACAGCGACAGGTTGTCACCTGCGACGGGCTCACCGCGCCGTCCCTACACACACACTGAGTACAGCGACAGGTTGTCACCTGCGACGGGCTCACCGCGCCGTCCCTACACACACACTGAGTACAGCGACAGGTTGCGGCACGTCACCTGCGACGGGCTCACCGCGCCGTCCCTACACACACACTGAGTACAGCGACAGGTTGTCACCTGCGACGGGCTCACCGCGCCGTCCCTACACACACACTGAGTACAGCGACAGGTTGTCACCTGCGACGGGCTCACCGCGCCGTCCCTACACACACACTGAGTATAGCGACAGGTTGTCACCTGCGACGGGCTCACCGCGCCGTCCCTACACACACACTGAGTACAGCGACAGGTTGTCACCTGCGACGGGCTCACCGCGCCGTCCCTACACACACACTGAGTACAGCGACAGGTTGTCACCTGCGACGGGCTCACCGCGCCGTCCCTACACACACACTGAGTACAGCGACAGGTTGTCACCTGCGACGGGCTCACCGCGCCGTCCCTACACACACACTGAGTACAGCGACAGGTTGTCACCTGCGACGGGCTCACCGCGCCGTCCCTACACACACACTGAGTACAGCGACAGGTTGTCACCTGCGACGGGCTCACCGCGCCGTCCCTACACACACACTGAGTACAGCGACAGGTTGTCACCTGCGACGGGCTCACCGCGCCGTCCCTACACACACACTGAGTACAGCGACAGGTTGTCACCTGCGACGGGCTCACCGCGCCGTCCCTACACACACACTGAGTACAGCGACAGGTTGTCACCTGCGACGGGCTCACCGCGCCGTCCCTACACACACACTGAGTACAGCGACAGGTTGTCACCTGCGACGGGCTCACCGCGCCGTCCCTACACACACACTGAGTACAGCGACGATTTTTTTAGTTAACTACCCTATTCTAAGTTCATAATAAATACACACGCTTAAGAATGAATACTAACTTGAAGAGCTTTGATGATCTGAAGAATTTCTCCTCGTAATCCCTGATGGCCTGTATGGAGTCGTCCCGCCGGCTGCGGCCCGTGACCACTGCGTAGTAGCCCAGCGCCCGCATCGGGAACAACTTCCCGTCCAGGATGCGCCGGATCTACACCAAACAACGACAACGTTGTAGTTCTCTCCCAATATTTATAGTTTAGTGTGAGGGCCCGAATATTGTACTAGGCCTTTTAAGTTCTGTCGTTTCCATATTTCCCGGCAATGTTGAATTTGGAACTGTTCTATATTCAAATGTGTTTAAATTTTGAATCTTAAAACAGTTGAAAGTATTAGGATTCATGCTTTTGTTTAGTCACAGCGTCCATTGGAATCGGTCAAGATACGTACGAAAATGAATCTTTCTAAGGAAAATGTTCGTGCAATAATTTTCTATAACTTTAGAAGAGACCTGACACGGCTTGAGTGTTTGAAGAGCAAACATCTGTATTCAGTGATGAAGCCCCATGTCTGCGGACTGTCGAACGCTAGTATTTAGAATTCCAGCGTGGACATACTAGTGTTAGTGACAAATCTCGCGAAGGACGCCCAAAATCCGCCTTCACTGAAGATAACGTCATCGCTGTGAGACAACTAATAGGCTATTCTCCTATTTTTTCAAATATTTTTTAAAATGCTCATATATATCAGATAATCAAGGATTATTTTTATTTCTGCAAAATATACCTGCTAAATGTTAAAAAAAATATATCAAAAATTTGACTTAAAATATACGCGCCAAAACACCGACCGCCATGATGGTGGCGGCGACTGACGTCATATAAACTAAAATGAAGAAATGTCAAAATGCCAGTTTGTCTTGTACTCTTGTAGTGATTTAATATAATTTAATTTCAAGTAAAAATGAGTTTTTAAATATATATATATATAAAAAAAGATGAAAAGTTACGATACCTACTTATTGTTTACACATAACCTCAAAACACGTAAGGATACTTTCATACACAATAAAACTATTTAGTTTTAAATACAAGTTGTAATTTAAATACATTATACTTACATAGCTGTTTTGATATTTCTGCATTCGGCAGAAAAAAAGTCGGTATTACACGCAAAGAACTTTGCAATCATTACCGCATCTATTTTCGGGAGATTAGTACTTTCGGCTTTTACAAAACCGACGTCCATTTTAATTAAGTAAAACTAACGTATTAAAATATTAAATCTTTTAAATTTAAGCTTCAAAACACATTAAACTCAATAAAAATATTAAATTTCTATGAGCGCTGGTAGGTAAGTAGTTTGTTGTTTGTAAAACGAGTGACGGACGACGAGCTTTAGTGAAATTGACGTCACATCATGGCGGTCGGCGTTTTCAATCACGTGACATACAGATAATGAAACCTCAATTTTAATTTTGAAAAATAAAATTAACCTTAGGTTTTCATGGGAAAATAACTTTATATTTGCATTTTCCGTGATGAAAACTATCCAAGTAATATAATTTCATAATTTATTGTTGATATAAGAAAATGGCCTATTGTCGAAGATCGTCATGTGACATATCGGGAGATAGAGGCTCTATTAGGCATCTCAGGGACAACCATTCAGAAGATCTTGCATGAAGCGCTTGGTGTGAGAAAGCTAGTTTGCCGTTGGATACCGCATCTGCTTTCCGACGAGCACAAGGTGGCCCGCGTCAGATGGTGTAAGAAAACTCTGCAAAAGTTCAACCGAGGAGAGTCAAATCACGTTTATGACATCATCAGTGTTGACGAATCTTGGATCTATGCCTACGATCCTGATTCCAAACAACAATCGACAATCTGGGTCTTTCAAGACGAGCCAAAGCCGACTAAAGTTTTTCGTTCTCGAAGCACATCAAAGAAGATGAAGGCCACGTTCGTTGGAAAAGCCGGCCATGTTGCGACTATCGCACTTGAAGATCGTAGAATGGTTAACGCAGAGTGGTATACCACAGTTTGTTTACCACAAGTCATCGCCGAACTTCGAAAATCTAACTCAAAGCGGCGCATCATCCTGCACCACGACAATGCAAGCTCACACACCGCCCGTCAAACGATTGAGTATTTGAAGCAGGAAAAAGTAGAAATTCTTGACCATCCGCCATACAGTCCTGACCTAAGCCCTAACGATTTCTTTACATTTCCTAAAATTAAGAAAAGTCTTCATGGTCAAAGGTTCCAGTCCGGTGAAGATGCAGTCGACGCTTTCAAGTTAGCATTTTGAACACCCCCACTTTAGAGTGGAATAAATGTTATAATAACTGGTTTGAGCGAATGGAAAAGTGTATTAAGCTACGTGGTGAATACTTTGATAAACAATAAAATGTACTATAAGGTTCTAGTTGTGTTTATTTCTTGAAACGACAAAACTTAAAAGGCATGCCTCGTATTAGAATTAAGATTCTTTTGAATAAATAAATTTGATTGAAGTTATTTACAAACACAGATACAGAATGTCCGTGTAAAAAACTTTAAGGAGGTAATATACAGAGTGGCCCAAATAGAACGGTCAGTTGGGGGTAAAGTCTAAAACTATAAGAGCTTTGTATCTCTTATAGTTTTAGACTTTACCCCCATCTGTTCTTAGGAACCATGTCATTGAATTTAGTAAAAATATAAAACTGCATCCATAGATTTAGAAAAAAAAAACTATTTCTTACTGATCGTTCTATTTGAGTATATTGTTTTTTATCGACAAACACGATCCCAATATTACCCTCCATCACAAAATGGCCATTTTGCTATGAGTATTATATTGTATTAGGAGATCGGATATTTATTTTAATAGGATATAAATGGACATACCCTGTTCGGATTAGCGAGGTTCTCCTCAGCTAGATCAACTTTGGTGAGCACAAAGATAGTTCTCTTGCCGAGCGGGTCACACGACGAAACTAGGTCGGTCACGTTGCTTCGCTCGGCATCCACGGACCCGTCCTATATACAATAACACTTTTGTTTTTTTTTGCACTTTACAGACACAGTGTACTGTGCCAGTCACTCCGAGGCATCACTTGAGTCTCGTGTGCCCAGTTTAAAGGGTAATGTAGTCGATAAAATGTCACCTCCTTCAAACTGGGCCCTGATTTTCTAAACTATTAAGCTGTGATAATGCTACTCAAATGTATTTTAATATCAACATTATGTGAAATTGCAGACATAGGCCCCTGGAACATATTAATATTTATTTATTTATATAGGGTAAACCAACAGCTTAAAAAGAAGAATAGAGAAGATATTATAAGACAGAAAGCCAATTAGAGGTAATATATTCGCACTGCTGTTTGGCAGCAGAATCTGACCACGTGGTAGTGCCCCCAATACATAATTGTCCACCGACCTGTATACAGAGTATGATAGCGTTGGGGTTGTCCATGTATTGTCTGGTCATCTGCTTGATGGCGTCGCGGGTGTCCGACGCCATGTCCACTGTTTGGGTCTGCAATGGGAACATAACATATTACCGGGCGTGAGTGGATGTGCGTGTGTATGTGTACGTGCGTGCGTGTCTGTGTGTGTGTGTGTGCCCTGACCGAGATGACGCCGGGCAGGTCGACGAGCACCATGCGCGGCAGGCCGGGGCCCTTCACCGACATGGAGATGACGTCACACGACACGGTGCGCCCCCCGCGCACCGAGTTGCGCATGCGCAGCTCCACCTCCCTGGACACCACACAAGGAACACAATCAAACCGTTTGAACTTAAAAAAAGCTCTTTAAAATGCCAAAGAACTTTAGTAGCAAGACAGCAAGACTTTTTGACGAATAAAACAGAACTATTTAATTACTATAGTTCATTCATTTGGCCGTGAGACAAAATGTAAACAAAGAAATACTGGCTGTCAAACTTTTAGCTCTTTTAGGCGAAAAATATATTGTTTTTTTAGAGTTATAAATATGAAAATAAAATAAGACTAAGTAGGCATCTTTGATAAGTCGTCTATAAGTAATTTAGTTTAGTGTAAAAATCAATAAAAAGGTAATAAACAGGATGAGTTGAGTACAAGTAAAAACAATTCATGTAAGTACTTACCTGAATTGTTTTACTACAAAATAAATAAACAACTATTTATTGGTGATCCTCAGAAGAAGAAGAGCTCCAACATGGATTTTCCTTTTTTTCTATTACAAATCGGTAAACGGAGGCTCGTGAAGTCGTTATATACAATAAAATTTTTGTAGGGATACGAATCTTTGGCCAAGTCTCTTCTACGTATTTAAATATATTAATAACACCTTGGTGTATGTTTGGATCTTCGGCGAAGTAAAAGTGCAAGCGCTGTTTGTACCAGGTACACTTCAGATCAACGAGAAATCAACGTTCAGATAACAGAAATTTAACGATAACTGAATATAAAACATAATACAATAATTACTTTAAACAAAGAATTATCAAAAATGTACAATATACTTTACTATATAATCGGGAAGAAAACACTCACGTCAACAAGTTGATCAAGAGTAAAAATGACGGGTACAATCCGGCTAAATACGAAAACTATTAATTTTACTTTCATTACTTACAATGACTGTTCAACTTCATTTAGTAGTATTAAAATGTATCCATAGTTTGAGATTCACAGCATTTTTAGGTTTTAGTAATGTCAATTATCATCGTCATTACTATTACTACCTTTGATGAAGAATTGGTTTCGCTGTGTTTGGTAGGTATCGCCGACGTAGTCAAATGCGGCAACAAATACTACACGGACATACTCGGCGTATCCAAGCCAGTCACACTGCAAGCTGTCTGTGAGGCGTATGTTCCTAATATTTTATTAAATTTTGAACATAATACGTAGTAAAATGTCAGTTTGCGTGGTGAAACTGTGTAAAAATAATACTTCAAGAAACAAATTTCGTGTAATCATCAAAAACAGTATACAACAAAGTAGCTTTCTATGTCCCTATGTCCTGATGGCCCTATGTATGTATGCTTAGATCTTTATAACTACGCAACGGATTTTGATGCGGTTTACTTTAATAGATAGAGTGATTCAGTGGGAAGGTCTTAGCATATTTTATCCCCATATTCTTACGGGAACGAGAACTACGCGGGTGAAACCGCAGGGCGCCGCTTGTCTATATATATAAAAATGAAACCCGTTTGCCGTTATCACGTCATAACTTGCGAACGGCTAGACCGATTTGGCTTTTTCTTTTGTAGTTTTCTAAGACTCTGTAGAATGTTCTTACGCAAAAAAAATAAGAAAATATCTCAGTTAGATTATAAAAAAATACATTTAATTTTGCATATTTTAAAAAACGCGCGTAACGTATGTCAATCATTTGATTCGGGCTGTTGTATATACTTCGACAAAAATCTCCGAGACGCATTATCAGTATTTCATTAAATTTCCAGGTATTTTATGGCCAAAGTGTCTTATTCCCTACCAATTGCTCAAAGGTAGTGATTTCCAGTTTCCAATATTTCTACGCTGTTGCAAGCGCCATGATCACGGATGAACTGAACTGTTCATCCGTGATCATAATAGTTACTCGCTGGCAGTGTGAACATGCGAGTAACTATTAATAATATATGTATCTCATCAGGTATCGCGGTATCTAACCAATCTTTCATCTATGGTTACTAAATAGTACTTATAAAACAAAGTCGCTGTCGCTGTCTGTCCGTCCCTATGTATGCTTAAATCTTTAAAACTACGCAACGGATTTTGAAGCGGTTTTTTTAATAGAGTGATACCAGAGGAAAGTTTATATGTATAATACATGCATGATATTGTAGAGAAACACCGATAAATCTAGGGGTTTCTAATGTGATGTCGTAAAAAACACATTTTTTGCGCTTACATTGCAAAAGTATTTAATCTAAAAGACATTTGCCTTTTACATGATTTGATTTCAATAAGTATCTTAGAAGATATCTTAGTTTTAAAATAACATTACAGCAAAATTATGATCAAGGCCACAGATTACTAAATAGTTACTACGACAAGGCGACCCGGCTAGTGCACGGCGGCACAGAATAACTATTTTTTCACCTTCTACATAAATGAAGTCGCGTGTTAAAATAATTATTACACGCGAACGAAGTTGAGGGCTAAAGCTAGTATGTTATATATTCTATTTTTCAAAGATTAATTAAATATCAAGTAGTCAGTAGGGAGTAGTCTATGTATTATTGATAAAATATGACATACAAAATAACCTTTTTCATGGTTTGTTTACATTTTGTCTCACGGCCAAATGAATGGATTATAGCTGTGTCATACTGTGCAAAAATGAAGACTTACTTTCTCAAATCAGCAAGATCCGACTCCTTGTTGAGATCGAATTCTCTTGCGGAGTCCCTAAATTGAGCCACGTGGTACGGCCCCTCCGATAATGTCACCTTCACTGGAGCCCTGGAAAATTTAAGACAGAATATATCTAACTGTTTTGAAAGTCGTCGATAAATCAATCAATACCTCTATCATATCATCTCTAACTAAGTTTAGCGCGAGCGTCTGTTGCCACGCAGGCGACATAGGCCACGCAGAGCAGAGCAGAGCAGATTTTGTGTTGCATGGAACGTCGCGAGAGAGAGCAGGACAGACACATGTCCGCGTCGCACGTGCCTGCTCTGCCCTGTGCGGCCTGCGTCGCCTGCGTGTCAACATACGCTTAGCCTTATACCTGTATCGTTACGAATGAATGGACCAAAGATGCGTGACGGAGGTACCTGGTGCACATCTCGCCGGCCCCGCGGGGGAATATCCGGGCCTGTGCGATCATCTCGAGCACGGAGGTCTTCCCGGCCGACTGGTCGCCCACCACCACGACGCGCGGCAGGCGGTCCGTGTCGCCCGCGTCCCACCCCGACAGCTCGTCCAGCACCGACGAGTACATGTCTATCAGCGACCGCTGCAACACACCGCACGCCGTTACTCACAGGGTTACTCGTAACTCAACCCAGTGGCGTATAGCTAGCGGTGTCACCCATTTAGGGGTGACACCCGAGCCCGACTAATAATCATTCACTCCATCATCTCATTATAGTAACTGACCCCTAACTAAGCTCGTAACTTGTATCTAGGGTATCAGAAACTACGCACACACTTATTCACACACACACCCAGACTGAGATAGTCATTTGTGGTTCACACAAATATTTACCCCACACGGGAATCGAACCCGCAACCTAACGGATAGCAGTCCGGCATGGTGACCACTCTGCCATCGAGGTCGTCAAACTATGTAACATTTGTGACTATAAATATCAGTTAAAGTTCCACCTAAAAAAAAACCGCCACTAATAAAATAATGTAGGTAGCTATAATAATTATGTAGAGATTCCTACTAGCGGCGAGATATCTACGGCCCCCCCCCCCCCCCCTGCAATTGGATTATTACTTGAGGGGGTGACACATAATCCGCCCCAGGTGTCACCCATGCTAGCTACGTCACTGACTCGACCTACATCCGTTGACATCAATTACAGTGCTCCAGATAAACAATAAAAAAATACTCATCATCTCTCATTGTGAATCACAGAACACAATTAGCTATCTCTCTCTTTTGACTGAAATTGTGGAAAATAATACAGTTTGATAACATATGTGTTTATATGCCTAATTGCGGTGAAATAAGAGCCACTTTATTGAGCAAGTGTGTTGAAAATAGTTTTATTTGATAATTGATGTTATATGTTTTCACGTCAAAAATTGGCATCTCTGCTAAATGCCACGACAAGTTCAGCTAAATGTCATAACGCTCCATTAAAATGTGAGGTATGAAAACATGATGAATGATGAAAAGTAAAATGTGTGAAACCTTCATCTTCCTGGTGGGCGGCTGGCGGCCCTGCCTGAGCAGCATGTTCTGCTGCCGGAGCTCCCGGTTCTCCTGCTCCAAGCGTTGCAGCTCCCGCTGGTACCTCGCCTGGAGCGCCAGCACTTCCTCTTGAAGCGCGTGCACTCGCTTCTCTAACCCCCCATTCAAAATCAAAATCAATACATACATAGAAGTACAAAGTCAATGTCTGACTGTCCCTATGTATATTTTTTAATCTTTAAAACTACGCATTAGATTTTGATGCCGGTTTTCTTTAATAGATAGAGTGATTCAAGAGGAATGTTTTTTAGTATATTTTTACCCCCGCAGTCTCACAGGAGCGGTAAATACGCGGGTAAAACCACGGGGCACCACTAGTTATTTTTTTCGATACTTGTTTTGCAAACAACCACTGTATTTTGTAGGTGAGAACACTACAAACTGAAATGTTTGACGTTTCGCTCGCTTGGTCAATAAAAGTAGTATGATCAGCTTCCGAGAAAAGGTACGTTCCTTGGTTGGTATACCAAAGTGAGCTTTTTCTCTGACGCTAACTCTCTCTTTTCCGAACCTTTATCCCATGTCTATTTGGAGTCGGTTTTCAGTTTAACCTTCACAACCCGGAGCTATACGGCATTTTTTGGTTAAACCAAATGTTAGACTTTTGAGGGCTAACTACCCGTAACGATTGTCGATGATGTTAGTACGACAGCCGGGACCGACGGCTTTACGTGCCCTCCTTTAGCTTTTTCTCTGACGCTGACCGTACTTATTGTAATAAAGTTAAAGCTAAATCAACTTACCATATACCTGGTCATCGTTTGCGGTGCGTGTCGCTTGCGGCATCGGCGCAGGTTTACTTTTCAAATTGTTTACTATTTGTGGCGTAGCATCTTGAAAATAACGTAAATTATTATTAACTTCAACATTGGGTGTGTTTTACAGAAAAAATACTTCCAAAGTCTATGTTAGGGCCTATTTCACGATCTTCATGTGAATTTCCGAGTAGGTACTCACAAGTTTTGGCTTTGTCAAAGTAAGAAAGAGACAACACTCACTTTACTTGGTGAGTACCTTTACTTGATAGGCCCTAAGACTCATTATCTCAATTAATGCTCTTTAAAAGAGCAATTTGAAAGTATTTTTCTGTATGAACACACTCATTGCATAAAAAATATTGTTAAAAATGTATATTGTTTTAAAAAAATAATTACTTTTCAATACATTCTTTTATTTATTGCACATGACATGACAATAATTAATAAGAATGTAATACATGAACATGTGACACCCCGTAAGTGTGCTTGCAATGAGAGCACTACTCGAAGATCGTGAAATAGGCCCTTAGTAGATTTATGTCAAAATTATTATTGGAAACTGTAGTAGATTGTATGATACTTTTCTTGGATGGTCTGGGGCTGGGGCCCAGATATAGATGGGAGCCAAATATATTGCCCAGACTCTTTACCTGCCTACGGTGATGCAGTATATTATTTTTATTTATTGGGAAGTTACTTATCTCTGTTTATTCTTTTGTTTTGTGTGACTTTGATATGTTTATGTAATAAATACAGTAATACCCCGAAGTTACGCGATAGGTGGGATCGAGAGATTCACGTAAGTCGGGGTATTACTGTACTTTGTCATTCAAAAGTATGATATAACGTACCAATTGGCGAGTGGTTGGCGGCGGCGGCGGCGACAGCGTCTTCGTACCGCTGCGCGATCCATTCCTTGAGTTCGTGCGCGCGAGACAGGCCCGCCTCGCGCAGCCTGGGATCTAACCCCACACCCACACTCAGAGGAATACCTAAGCCCCAAGCCTAATCGTTTCTATAGCTTGTATAGCTTAATTTAATAGGGATGGTGCTCTTTCACCCGGGCATCTTTTAGACAGATAGTGCAATCCACAAAGACGCACCCAGTCAATTTCAAATTTCAATGATTGGCTGATTAGTCTATTCATTGTAGTGTGCATGTGCACTCATAGGAAATTAGTGGGTCCGATATCATTCAAATATTGACGGAAGCTTGCACTCATCTATACTAATATTATAAAGAGGAAAGATTTGTTTGTTTGTAATGAATAGGCTCCGAAACTACTGGACCGATTTCAAAAATTCTTTCACTAATGGAAAGCTAATTTATCAGTGCGTGACATAGACTATATTTTTTCCCCGTAATCCCACGGGAACGGGAACTACGCGGGTGAAACCGCGGGGAGCTACTAGTATACTATAAACGGTTAGGAGGAATAGTAGGTCGCGTCTTCGTGGATTGTACTATCTATAAACCATTTTAAAAACACGCCTCTCCTGTTTTTATGTACACCATCATGATGTTGCAAAAACTATTTCCTCTCACATACTGAAATAATAAAATTGGAGGGGCGTGCATTTTTAAAATGGTTTATCTCTACCCTATTATAAAGGTGCTTCTTCACCGGGAGCATTCGCGTGTAATGTAACGTTACAGATTCGTCTTTGAGCATTACATTACAATAATACCTCCCTGACTAACGACCATTACAATTAATAAATTACAAGGTGCGCATTGTAATGCTCGGTTCTCCTCCTTCACTGATGTAATGCACATATCTGTAATGTTACATTACACGCGAATGCTCCCGGTGAAGGAGCACCTTTACATGTTTGTAATACAATGTATGTCATTATTTTCACTAACATGTAAGTTAAAATCTGACAGATTCAAAAGAACAATGGCAGATTTATTAATTTGATGATTCATGGGTCCACTGCATTTGTGTCAAAAAAACTCGATGAACACACTTTAGTAATAGATTCCTTATTAGCAGTGCCCAGGCGGATTTAGAATAAAAAGTATCTTAAGTATGTGTTATTCCTGGATAGGAGGAAAGTCTAAACCAAATTTCATCTAAACCGGCTCAGGAGTCTTTGAATGAATGATTAACAAACATCCATCCACATATTCATACAACTTCACATTTTGTTATTAGTAGATTTTTCTTGTACATATTTGCTTCATATTATTTCAAGGACACATGTATTGGATCTAGTTAACTAAGTCTCGAACTTCTTATTAAGAACTTATGTGTGTGTGAATGAGTGCGCGCGTAGTTTCTGATACCCTAGATACAAGTTTCGAACTTAGTTAGGGGTCAGTTACTATAATGAGATGATGTAGTGAATGATTATGTTATGTTTATCTTGCCATTGTTCTTTTGATTCTAAGAAACAAGAATATTAACTGTATGGATATTGAATTACATAATCTACAGAAGAAGCTACACAAAGTGACATTTTAAGAAATAATGTAATAAGGTTTAATGTCACCATATGACTGTAAACACATAGTTCATACACAATCAAGCAGATTTTAAACTGTTGATAAATTGCAAACTACTGTAATGTACTGTTCTTGCACATAATAGTGGATTATGTCAATAGTCAGGGGTGATCAATTACCACCCTAGAAGCACTATAACATATTTTTAAATGTATTTCCACTGATTTTTAACATACAGTTTTAATTGACAGTTAAAATACCATTCAAGACATTTTATGATTAGGTATTATTAGTATAGGTTTTATAGTAATCACGGTTATTAGCACTCAAATTATTCCGTGATCATGGCGCTTGCAACAGCATTGAAATATGGGAAACTCGAAATAAAGAATATACATGGTAAATATCCCTTTAATCATAATAATTTGAATGTATTATTAGTATTCATAATCATACAGTGGCATTTATCAAAAACTTAAGGATGTAACTAATGATTATAAAATACAGTAAAACTATAAATATATACTGACCCATTTGGAGTTGTCCGCTGATTTTGTCTTTGGCATCAAGTAAGGTCGCTGTAAACTTCCCCCATTGTTCGTTGTCGGGCAGTAACTCATTGACCCATCCCATATCAGGGAGACCATCTTTCCATTCGACATATTTCTGTAAAAAAAAAAAAAAAATTTTTTCAGCTGCCGTAACTTTAGTCATGTGATTTCCTAATTATTAACACCATATTCATACCAAATTTCATGTGATAAAATCTATACTAATATTATAATGCTGAAAAATTTGTTTGCTTGAATGCTAATATTTATTTATTTATTTAGGACGACCAGTGAAAATTACATTAGATCTTAGAACTAAAAACTTAAATAACTAAATTAAAAATTGAATATCAAGAACTAATTGTCTGATTTTAATTAATTTAATCATTTCATTGAGTTATATTAGACCGGTAAAGGCTTATTCAGATAAATTACCTTATTGAGTGTCATGCCTCCGCCCACTGCCCCTCCAAGAACCAAGTATCGTATTTTGAGTACTCCCCTCACCGCCCTGGCTATCAGCATTCCATATTGTCTCCGTGGCACCCAATTGGGGTCTGGTTTGTGCAATAACATTCCACGGCCCGTCCATACTGTAAATGCTACAGCTCTCGTGTCTATAATTGTTGATGGGCGCTTCAGTGTTGATCTGTCAGGCAAAAGTGTTCAACCAAATTAGTTATAACTACGACTCATTACATTCTTGTCAACCGACGTCCCACGGCAAAGTTCTCCCCCAAACATTTCCAACTCTCCCTATCCTTCTTCTCCCAATACTTAATTCATAATTACGTCAAGTTCGTTATTATCAACATTTGTACAAAACTAAACATTGGTAAGCCACGAGAAATTCCCTCGGGAGCGGTTCGCTAGTTATATTATGAAATATTTTAAACTATGTAGTTGAATAATATCATCAAATCATTGTAAGTATATAATATAAAATTGGCCTCACCTTATACGGTTATGGAGAATCCTTGACATTTTTTACGTAATTTCTTCAGATATCATGAAGGCAAGTAAAGTAAGCAAGGAATAAACTAAAAAATAATATTGAACCTAACCTCCACCGGTTGTCAAACAAACGTTAAAATTATTACTTTTTACGTATTGTACGTAAGTCAGTAGTTTTAAATATGCGTTAACATTTTTAATTCATTGGCAATTGAATAAAATCAATTCATTTCATAAATCTGATTAACAGAATGTTTGAGAAGAGAAATTGAGTTCTGTTGAAATTTGTGAGAGAAATTTTTGACAAATTGACAGAACTTCAAATCTGCAGTCACGTCAGGCATTTATCAATTATTGTCAAAGTCAAACTAAATGAAAGTCATGGAAGAATAAAGATGGTGAAGCTATGGCAGGGCTTTCACACAGACTATAAAAGTGACTAGAGATTATAATTATCGGAAAATTCCGATTAAATCAGGTTCTACGGCATATTCCCACGGGCATACTCTTAGGGCATACTATTTCTACTGTAGTACGTGTGGGACTTACAGCATTTCCTCCTAGCACACTGTCTCGCGCTTTCTGTGTGGGCGCTAATCCGGCGAGATGTCCTGCGGTGTGGTGCCGCACTACACGAGCTCTATTACGACGTGTTATTTTTGATGGACCGGCTTGTTCATCCTCATATGGTTTTTTTATTAGCAGCAATGAATTTTTTCCGTGTGCATGATCGATCTACGCCCAAAGGTGTGAACAGCAGAGACACGTGTTTTCACTAGAAGGTTTGCTGTTACATTTAGTGACGGATTAAGACTTTATGATGCCCTAAGCAATCCAAGCCTTCGGGCCCCCCAGGGCTGTAGCTAGAGTGAAATTCGAGGAAATAAAAGGTCAAGCTAACACTGAGCTCGCTATGTTTAACAAGGTAGGGTATTTGTCATTTCAAGCATAGCTACCCTGTCATGGAGCCTATCCTTGTGTTCTGGTGCCCCTTCTGGTGCCCCCCCCCCCCAGACGTGGTGCCCTGGGCAATTGCTTAATTTGATTAAGGGTTAATACGGGACTGGTTACATTGAACAGGTTTAAATTGCAACTGGTTTGTTGATAAAAATATTGTGTACCTATTCCTGCTTAGGTATATTTTTATGTACTTAAACTATTCTATCATCCGTGTGTCACAGCACACGTTCAGTTGTGAAAGTCACGCGCCAATGTTTGATAAACCAACTTTATTAGCAAGAAGTCCGTTTGTACGGCACATTAGGTACCTACATACATCTACGTTCTGTATAGTTATACGTGCAATGTATGTGATCAAAGTTCACGTAGCGTTACAATGTTACGTGTTCGTTTTATCTTACAATTAACGGGTTATTATTGTTATCAGACTTAGTTTCAGAGATCTTGTTTGTTTGAACAAAATATTAACCCTACCTAATGCTTAGGTACGTAACGTCAGAAATTTAATAATATTAACCTTACCTAATGTTTAGGTACGTAACGTAAGAAATTGAAGTAAGTACTTATTTTTATAACTTTTGGGTACATATTGCATATAAATACACATAAGTATAATTTATAAGTAGCGATCATAATCATCATAATCCAACGTGAGAAATTTGTACACGCCTACAACTTACGACAAGTAGGTTTAGAGACAAGCTGTACTCGCTAGTGATCTCGATTTCCACGATTCAGGGTCATCCGTATGACACTAAAATTAAATTTCTTTTCAACGAATCCAAAGTTTAATTGCAACGCAATTCGTTGTTTGGCAATGCGACCCACAGGGAAAAGGCTAGTTAATGATATAATTTATTATAATTATGCTCAATTAACCAAGTTTAGCTTCAAATTATAATAATTTTCTGCGAGGGTCTATTGTCCTCGAAATTGATTTCCTTATTCTTTTTCGTTTAATTCTACAGAACTAATTACTTTGACTTAATTACGGCCCAAAATGGTGGCTTGCTCACTGACTGGTCTTCAGTTCTACTTTTTTCTGCTCCTGTCGTGTTGTAAACGTTTCTAATGAGGGAGTAATATTTTGTTAACTAAATACTACTTGTAAGTACAAGTCGGGAACTATTGTAATAAACTTCTAATAATAAACTCATAAAATATATCTTTATACCATCCGCCGTTCTTTTGGTAAAATTATTAAAATATCTTGTTCATCTTGTGTCGCTAGAGTAACTAAATCAAGGAATATTTTTACTCTAGGGAACTAAATCAGAGATCAGAGAGAATCCTGGTCGTGATCCTTATTCTATGAACTAAATATTACGATATTTTATAGATTTTGTTGAACAAAAACACTAACGAAAGAGGATCATAATGAAACTAACAAGAAACTGTCTAATTACTAATTGTAGATAAATTAAATTCTCCAGAATGAGATGTTGGCATTATGCCAGCGCGCGTTGGCTGTTGTTTTAAAAAAAGTACAGTTCCCGCTCTCTGAATGCAAGATGGCGAATTTTGGTGCCCATTTTTAAATCGTAGTTTTGAGTGCATTTACAGTTGAAAAATCACAAGTTTGGTGGGAAATTACGCGCCGTTTTTAACTCGATGTGAATATTTAATGATGCTTAGGAACGTTTTGTTATTTCTCGATTACTTTAGAGACTAGCAGCGCCCCACGGTGTTACGCGCTATGCAGCTACTACTCTAAACCGAATGTTTGTGAGTGTGGATGTTTAGATGAAAGTTTGTTTGTTACTTTTTCACGCAAAAACTACTGTATCGATTTAGATTAAATTTGGTACAGATGTTTCTTATAACTAGGAATAACACATAGGATACTTTTTATCCTGAAATTCCCATGGGATTGGGATTCACGCGGGTAAAACCGCGGGGCGCAGCAGAAATAGCTTAAACATATTGTCGACAGTAATATTATATTGGTAAGTAAGAATAACAATAATAAATACTTATAACCATCATAGAAGGTTCGTATGTATATGTTATAATAAGTACTTATTAGGAATTAGGTTTTACGCGGGTGAAGCCACGTGGTAGTGCTAGAGTTCTTATAAAACTTAACCCTTGGCTATAAATCGCTTTAACACTGCCCTCGCCCGGGGTGTCACTAACATTCCCCTTCCGCATTAAAATATAGACGTGTCTAACTTTTTACAACAAATCTGCTTTTCATAGCTCTCCCTTCTATAATTCTAGCTGCCATCGCCCGAGAAAGTATAGGTTCTTCAACTAAGGCTGAATAAAATAATTATTGCCGACGCGACCTCGATGGCAGAGTGGTCACCATGCCGGACAGCCATCCGTAAGGGTTCGATTCCCGTGCGGGGTGAACATTTGTGTGAATCACAAATGTTTGTCTCGGTCTGGGTGTGTGTGAATGAGTGCGTGCGTAGTTTCTGATCCCCTAGATACAAGTTACGGACTTAGTTAGGGGTCAGTTACTGTAATGAGATGATGGAGGGAATGATTTCAAAACAAGCATTTTGGTAACCATTAACTATGCACATATTGTCGACTATACGTTTACCACATCTTTATACCTTGGGAAACCAGGTGAAGGTAGTGAAAATGTTATAACGAAATTTTATTATTTAATTACACTTTTAAAACTCCAGTTCAGATGTTCCTAATAATCAGGGAAAACACAAAGGATACTTTTTATCCCAAAATTCCGACAAAATAACTGCTGATCTTCCAGCGGTTTTCCTTCCAGTGGCCCAAAGATTTTTTTTTATTAAAAATACTTTTAATGTGCTTCAGCAGAACTATCTCATAATATGTATGTAACAAATATGTGGATGCAATAAACAATTGAGAATTTTCTTATCATTTCCAATTACAAATCGTAATACAAAACATAAAATCGGAAACCAATTCTCTATCTTTATCTGTCTAACTTTGAAAATTGACTTTATGATGAGTTTCAAAGATACACGTAGCACTCGTAGCGCTTCGTAGTCGATTCGTAGCAATACATAGTTCATTTTTTGAGATAGATTTTTTTATGCACTTTGACGTAATGATAAAATTATGATTGTCTTATGATTAGTCTAGCTAGATTATGTAAAAAATCATATATGTATCATATTATAAGGAACATCTGTACCAAATTTAAAAAAAAATTGGTTCAATAGCTTTTGCGGAGTAACAAACATACTCACTCACACAGTGACAAACTTTCACATTTATAATAAGTATTAGTAGCATTATCAGCGTCATGCGGTTTCATCCGCGTATTTTTCTGTTCCAACTACGCGGGTGAAACCGCGGGACGGAGATAAAATATGTCACTCGCTGATCAATTAATTAACTATCCAAAAGAATTTGAGAAATCGGTTGACTAGTTTCGTAGCCTATTCGTTACAAACAATCAAATCTTTCCTCTTTATAATATTAGTATGGACGATAAGGTACGGTGAAGGAACATCGTGAGGAAACTCGCACGCACCTGCGAAGAAATAATGTTATGTGTGAAGTCAACGAACCCGCACTCGGCCTGTGGGTGAGGGCCTCCTGAGGCCATCACCCTTATTCAGGGTAGGCTCGAGTCCCTCCGTGGGGACATATTATATGGCTGATGATAATGATGATGATGGACGATATAGAATAAGAAGCAAATGAGTGAATTTCAACAAGTGCCCAAAAATCTTCATTTCCGTGGATTTTTTTGTTTTTAAGTTTTTTTCAAAAATAATTAGCGTTTATTATACTTCTTGATAATGTATGTATTCTTGCTTATTATCAAGCTGATTACTTAAAAAACTAACGAATAACACAAGTTTAAAAATTTCATGCCACGGCGATGAAACATGCGGGCACGGCAATGAAACAAGCGTCCACGGCAATGAAAGAACTGTCCCACGGTAATGAAAGAATCACCACGGAAATGAAAATCCATACATAAAACATTTTTTTTATATACTGACATGAGTATTATATTATCCTAACATACAATATATACACGCCTGTCTCCGAGAAGGAGAGGCATACTCCCCCAGACGGGTTATCTACGCCACATCGAATGATAATATGATCGAATTTCTTAATAAGATTAACATAAAACCCCTATGATATATGGCCTAAAGATTGGAAAGAATCGCTTTTGATCCCCCTGCTCAAGAAGGGGTCCACAAAATTACGTGCCTTATAAGCATGCTTTCATCATACGGTCTGCCTGTTAGTTTGTGTGGGTTTATATCGGACTTCTTGCAGGATCGATCGATACGGGTCGTTCTTGATGGATGCTCGTCCGATCAAATGGCGATTAATGCCAGTGTTCCCCAAGGGTTAGTACTCATTGCAACACTTTTCCTGTTGCATATCAATGATCTGCCAAAGCCCAGAACCTATGAGTATGGAAATGATTGCACAATTGTAGAGAATTACATATCCATCCCGCGTGCTAGTGCGGCCGAGACACAATATTTAAGAGAGGCTAGGTCGATCACACGAACTTTTTCCTTCGGGCAGTCGCATGCCAGTAAGATTATGTTGCATATCATCCCGGATGAGCAGGCTGAAAAAGAGTTCCTTTTTCTATTTAACATCTATGGCGAATACTATAGGATATACGAAATATAAGTAGGAGAGTTCATCCGTGATCATGGCGCTTGCAACAGCGTTGAAATATCGGAAACTCGAAATATTTCAACGCTGTATAATCATAATAATTTGAGTGCTAATAACCATGATAACTATAGAAACTATATGAGTAGCAGAGCCTTAAAAGGGTGGGAGGGAGTCATTACTGTTGGCAGGAACAAGATGAGCAACCTTCGATATGCAGATGACACTACTTTGGTCGCATCCTCTGAGCACGAACTTGCTGAAATGTTCAGCATAGTAGAACGCAAAACCGAGACAGTAGGACTTTGGGTCAACAAGTCGAAGACAAAGGTTATGGTCACTGACCGAGCTGAACAGATCACACGCACAGGAGAATTGTCAGACCTGGAATTCATGAGCTAGTTTGTATACCTAGGCTGAACGATCAGTAATCAGAGAGGCTGCGAGAAAGAGATTCGAATTTTTGTGGAGATGGGCAAGCAATAAGCAAAATGTTGATAATCTGGAATGTCCAAACCATCTCCAAACGTAACAAAGATGAGACTAATTAGATCTCAGGTATTCTCGATATTTCTATACGGCTGTGAGTCCTGGTCTATCCACGCGCTGTAGATCGAAAAATAGGCTTTCGAGATGTGGTGCTGGAGAAGGATGCCACACATACCGTTAACAGCGAGACGTACGAATAAGTCTATTCTAGAACTATTTGACGTAAAAACAAGACTGTCTACGATATGTTATCTACGAGTCCTGACCTACTTTGGTCACATTTGGAGCTACAGCGGTCATACAGCCTGGACAAGCTGGTTTTGGCGGGAAATGTAGACCTACCCGACCTACCCGTTGGTCAAACCTGATCAAGGCAATAACAGGGCTCTCAATTACCAGCTCTGAGAAGAGCCAAAGACAGAGCGGAGTGGAACGGCTGGTACACGACTCAATTACAGTAAATACAAATACAAATGAGTTATTTACTGTACTTATAAGTCTTTACTTAAGTCTTTTGTCGTATTGCAGAGATATTACTTGACGAGTACTGTACTGTCAATATTCGGTACACTGTATCACAGGTAAATATGTTTTCCTTGCCTAATCATACCATGGCGATGAAAACATAAGTCACGGAAATGAAAGACCTGGCCACGGCGATGAAAGTAATTTGTTTTAAAAGACACGGCAATGAAATTTTTTTCATTGCCGTGTCTTTTTTTTCATTGCCATAGCAAATATTTGCTATGGAAACCACGGAAATGAAAGCATGGCGATGAGAAACGAGTCGAAAATTTAAAATTACATAAAATCTATTAGGTATCCTAAGAACTAAACAATTCACAAATAAACAGAAGAGTATGGGCATTCTATCGAATGCTCAATCAAGAGTATAAACATGTTCCAATAGAAGGTATACCTATGCACGGCGATGAAAGAAAAACTGTCCTGTAACAAAAATGGGATACACTTACATTTATAGCTTGAAAACGCAGGCACGTGGACACGTCCTTCCACGTCGAGCACTGAGGCGGTACTATTGGGCAACGTTAAGCACACAGAGAAGGAGACGCAAGTCTTTAGTTGGAACAATATGTTTAAAAATGTTTTTGACATGGCGATGAAAGGAAGTTCTGGGACAAATGTTTTACTAGTAACCATTCGTTGTATTGTTTAAATATTTGATTAAGTGTATTCCGTAACAATACCTTAACTATCCAAGTATCATATAAAACTAGATTTCAATGTATTCAACCAATAGGTTTTCATCAAGGAGGTATAATACACATCAAGGTGAGTTGTGGACAGACACGGCGATGAAAGATTTCGAGGTTTAACATTTTTTTCTGGAGTACCTATTAATCCCAGTAATGAAATATTTAGTGCCTCGCATAGGTGACCATTTCATCTAACCAAAAAAAAAGTTTTAAACATTATAACTATATTTTTTAGTACCGATTTCATAGTTGCCACGCAAATTTAGGGGCCGGGATATTCACTCAAATACAACAGTTCCAAAGAACTGATTCTGATGAATATTGAGATAGATCTTAATAGCAACCTAAGAGCTCTAATGGAAGAGAATTGTGAAAATTTCACCACCTGAAAATGTAATGGGGTGTAAATGATAGCAATTGGCGTATTCTGATATTTTTTTAAACTTTAATAATATTCTGTTAATAAACTCCTCCGACTAAATAAGTAAAATAATCTTTATTGCTTTTTTCGCTTAAAACTACAAGAAAAAAATACAGAGGAAATCAATAAAAAAACAAAAGGAAATGACTCAGCTTGATGCTGACTGAATCACATACGATTTGGCCAGCGCTGTTTTGTGCTAAATTAATGCAACTGGTTTATATGAATTTCGGGATAAACATAGTCTAGAACTTCCCCGGACCATAAGCTGCCCCTGTAAATTTCAAGTCAATCAGTTCAGTAGTTTAGCCGTGAAAAGGTAACAGACAGACAGAGTTACTTTCGCATTTATAATATTAGTAAGGAAGTAAGGATGTTATAAAACATACATTATTTTCTTAAATAACCTATAATGTTATTTTGTTACATTGACATTGTATTAGATTTAAGACACATTATGTATATTATTTTATAAAAAAAATCAGCCCATGATTTTCTCCGCGTCTTCTCGGCTGATGTAATGTCGAATCGGTGGTAGATTCATTGACGTTTATAAGTGCTTCATTGAGGCCCTAACCGAATAAATATAATTTTTGACTTTGATTATAATCTAGAGTTGGCTCACATAATCTTAAGATTATGGAACATCTCGCCCTCACAAAAACTGCTCTGCGGACCAAATGTCAAACTTCTAAACATGAGCATGGGTAGATTCGGCCGAATCAGTTTGGAAGATCGGGCCAGATGTCTCCTATTAAATACTGAAGGGATGATTCGTCGCTCTCCGATTATACTGTAAGCCCCACACCTGAATCTTGGCAGAGTATCTCTTTGATCCACCACGAGGCGCCTTTGATCATCCTCTTAAAAAACATAACTAATAATATTAACTGTCTCAAAGGCGAACCCCGCGCCCTCTAATGGACTTTAAATTGTTCAACAACAGCTATTGTGCTGTACATGTTTCAGACAGCTTTGGGATTTCCATTTATTTTCATATTTCAATTATAACTAGATGTGTTAATATTACTTATCTACTTTTACCCCAAAATTTCCACGAAAACAATAATGATATGAGTAAAACCGTAAACCACATCTAGACTGTATACTTACAGGGTGGCCTAAATAGATCGGCCAGCAAGGGCAAGACAGAATTTAAGACATACAAAGATCTGTTCTTAGGAACCATATCATCGATTTTAGTAAACAGAAAAACTCCATTCTTTGATTTAGAAAAAATCCATTACTCACTACGGAAATTGAACTCAGATGTCTAGAAAAAAGAAACATTAATGAGTAAGTTTTTTTTTTTTTCTAAATATCTATGCCATGGTTCCTAAGCAGGGACAACAGACTTTGTACTTCTTATGGTTTCAGACTTCCTCCCACGGAGCTATTTATTTGTGCCCCCTGTATTAAAGAATTTAATAAAGATATTTCTATTTCTAAGGTAATCGTTATTGACTGACTTACTGATCTTAATTATAAAGGTACCTATAGATAGGTACTTGTCAACATTTCTGCGATATACCTCAGGACTGATTGAAAAACCACCTGCGTCACTTCTATTTCGTTTTTTGTTTATTTTTATTTTGAATAGTTATTCTAAAACTAATAAAGATTAAGTATTTTATTTATTATTAGATGTGCCCCGCGGTTTCACCCGCGTAGTTCCCGATCCTGTGGGAATTTCGGGATAAAACTTTCGTTCTTTCCCGGACCATAAGCTACCCCTGTACCAAATTTCAAGTCAATCGGTTCTGTAGTTTAGTCGTGAAAAGGTAACAGACAGACAGACAGACAGAGTTACTTTCGCATTTATAATATTAGTTAGGATTAGGATTACTGTAAAACTAATAAAGATTAAGTATTTTTATTTATTTTGACGAAGTTAAAGAAAGAAAAATTGCGGGAAATTTAAGAGATAAAATAAATGGCGAATAACAAGATTACGTTGTATCCTAAAATACTTTCTAAGCGAATTGGTTTTACCGTTTCGTATCATCGATAAAGCGGTAAACTTATAACCCCCTCCCGTTACAGGGGGTGGAAGGGGGTTTAAATATAATGTAAATAACCGTTGCCAATATAAAACAAACCTACTAGAAATTCAGATTGGGTTGTAAATAAGAGCACGGTACGCCTGGAACGCATAAATCGGTCCCTACTTCTGTTATTTTCTACCTTTATGTAAACTATTTTGTTTTACGTGTATTGTGCGTTTGTGTATGTAACTGAGGGGTCGGAAGGGTTGTTTATGTTATTACACTTGTTACTTAAGCTTAATGTTGTACGATTAATTTTAATAATTTAAAAAATATATAAGTAACAAATATTTATTTAGACATCAAGAACAAAATGAAAAAAAAAAGGAAACAAAGTAATAAAATATGTATATAATGCATCCTTTACAAGAGATTAAAAATATCAAAGGGCTTCCTTGGGTTGGCTTTGGCCCGTACTAGCCTTCCAAAAGACCGGGACTCTTATATAGTCCCGTGAGTCGGAAATAATGGTGTGCTGAAAATATCTAAATATACTTCTATAAATTATGTTAAAAAATCTATGGGTCTCATGAGAACGCTCAAAGACGTCAGCGTGCTTTGGAATAATCTATGCTTGGCAATTCCCTGCGTGGTTGAATCCGCTATGAGGAAATCTGCAGTAGGCAAAGGTAGTCGACATAGTCCAGCGCAATAGCGCTCTGAAGTGGCAATAGGCAGTACACATAGTTCAGAGAATTGACGGCCGGTGAAGTAGCGAGGTCTTCGAAAGGAGTCTACGTACTGGGATTTTTTTTTGTCTTTTATTATTTTTTTTTTATATAGGTATATTATTTATTGTTATATTGTTTTTACTTTTTTTTTTAGTTTATTTTTTTTTTAATTTTTTTTTACAAGAAAATATTGAAGTACTATTTATATTTTTAGCTGTAAGGACCGCCAGTAGCGGTAAAAGCCTCCTCCAATTGCTTCCACTCTTCTCTGTCTCTTGCTTTTCTGGACCAGGTTTTTCCTGCGGCTTGAACGATATCGTCACTCCATTTTTTAATGGTCTGATGATAGTGATCTCGAAAATATTATTCCAAAAACTGTATACTTATGTCACTATAGTTACCTACATATAACTGTGTAGGTGTGTGAGTTGTCATATATGTAGTTTATGCCGGAAGTCGGTAGAAACTTGCTCCGAAACAATTGTAAGAAACTCTATCGGAACTTTTCGTTTGCTTTCCTAACTATCGCCGCTACATGGGTGATAAACATTTTCTTAATATTCATAAAATGTTATCTTTATGTGTACACAAATCCATGTAAATTACTCAACAGAGTCTGGGGAATAAGTTTATTGTTGCTTTAACGAAATAACTAGGAAAAAAATGAGTAAGTATCTAAGTAACTATTAACATGCTTTCACATATTTAAGTGTAGTTACAGAATACACACGAACAAATACAAAGTTTTAACAAATAAAAATGAAGGATATTTACAGAAAAAGAAACTTGTAGGAAAAAATATTTGACATAAATGTGCAAAAAATAGGTAAGTATTTATATGCCAAGCGCACAAGTCTTTAAAAAACTTGCAAGCCCCTACAGAGCCTAGCTAGCTTACCTTTTGCTACCTAGTTATAACTTAGTGATTCGAGCCTCACATTACTTCACATGAGTCTTCTTCACTCTTCAGTATGTAGAATAAGTTGACACTTACATATATGTAGTTTGCTTGTTCTTACACGCAGTAAATAAAACTGCGAGCACAACAAGTTTGTATATAAAATATAACAAGCATTATTTATTGTTAGAATTTGTATCCTTAAAAATGTTGGCAACCACTGCTCGGGGAAGGATTGGTTGGGACTCGTAACGAGAGGGGGGGGGGAAGGGGGAGAGGGGAGGTTGTTTCTTGTCATCGCTACACCAATGTTTAATGTCTACTTGAAGAATATGACACGAAACAGAGCATTCGGAAGAAACATTTGCAGGACTTTTTGTTTCTATATCCTTGATACAAATCTTCGAATTAAATGGACGGATGATTAAATTTCTATATTAGTGGTATACTTACAAACATAGACCTCTACAAAGTAAACACGAAAAGACACATCGCTCCTCTAAAGTTTTTTATTTTTGCCGACTTAAAATGTTTTACTCGAAATCACTTTTTTTAACATAACAAAATAATATAAATATTGACATCTTTGATTTACGCGAACTCTACACATTGAAATAAAACAATGTAAAACAAAATACAACCACGACAAAAATCCGTTTAAGTGTTTTATTTCAAAAATAATATAAGTTTTTTTATTAAAATCAATGTAACTTTCAATACAAAAACTCGCATGAAGAAAGGGTCGCATTCAGCCTGTAGGCCTTGTTAACCCTATACGTATTGATATCTTTGATTTACACGAACACTACACATTGAAATAAAACACTTAAACGGATTTTTGTCGTGGTTATATTTTATTTTACATTTTCTGACGTTTCGGATTCTTTACAGAACCCTATACGTGTTGTGTCAAGAGAGAGTGAGACCGGGTCAAGTGGCCCGGCTCTCCTTGAACCGTCTATAACGTTCCTCATTCAGAAAATTATTATTTTGCAACTACATTCTTGGTTTCTTCTATTTTTCTTCAGAAAATTGTAACAAAAACTTCATATATCACAGTCTGAAGGGAATAATTTCAATGTGTGTCGTAGGAATTTACCCTAGTACCCTACACGTTCCTCCGAAAAACACAAATAAGTAAAAGCTGAAAAGCCGAAGGCGAAGTGTCGAAGTGTCGAAGTGTCGAAGTGTCGAAGTGTCGAAGTGTCGAAGTGTCGAAGTGTCGAAGTGTCGAAGTGTCGAAGTGTCGAAGTGTCGAAGTGTCGAAGTGTCGAAGTGTCGAAGTGTCGAAGTGTCGAAGTGTCGAAGTGTCGAAGTGTCGAAGTGTCGAAGTGTCGAAGTGTCGAAGTGTCGAAGTGTCGAAGTGTCGAAGTGTCGAAGTGTCGAAGTGTCGAAGTGTCGAAGTGTCGAAGTGTCGAAGTGTCGAAGTGTCGAAGTGTCGAAGTGTCGAAGTGTCGAAGTGTCGAAGTGTCGAAGTGTCGAAGTGTCGAAGTGTCGAAGTGTCGAAGTGTCGAAGTGTCGAAGTGTCGAAGTGTCGAAGTGTCGAAGTGTCGAAGTGTCGAAGTGTCGAAGTGTCGAAGTGTCGAAGTGTCGAAGTGTCGAAGTGTCGAAGTGTCGAAGTGTCGAAGTGTCGAAGAGTCGAAGTGTCGAAGTGTCGAAGTGTCGAAGTGTCGAAGTGTCGAAGTGTCGAAGTGTCGAAGTGTCGAAGTGTCGAAGTGTCGAAGTGTCGAAGTGTCGAAGTGTCGAAGTGTCGAAGTGTCGAAGTGTCGAAGTGTCGAAGTGTCGAAGTGTCGAAGTGTCGAAGTGTCGAAGTGTCGAAGTGTCGAAGTGTCGAAGTGTCGAAGTGTCGAAGTGTCGAAGTGTCGAAGTGTCGAAGTGTCGAAGTGTCGAAGTGTCGAAGTGTCGAAGTGTCGAAGTGTCGAAGTGTCGAAGTGTCGAAGTGTCGAAGTGTCGAAGTGTCGAAGTGTCGAAGTGTCGAAGTGTCGAAGTGTCGAAGTGTCGAAGTGTCGAAGTGTCGAAGTGTCGAAGTGTCGAAGTGTCGAAGTGTCGAAGTGTCGAAGTGTCGAAGTGTCGAAGTGTCGAAGTGTCGAAGTGTCGAAGTGCCGAAGTGTCGAAGTGTCGAAGTGTCGAAGTGTCGAAGTGTCGAAGTGTCGAAGTGTCGAAGTGTCGAAGTGTCGAAGTGTCGAAGTGTCGAAGTGTCGAAGTGTCGAAGTGTCGAAGTGTCGAAGTGTCGAAGTGTCGAAGTGTCGAAGTGTCGCATGGGAATCAAACCCTTGATGATGTCAGTAAGATAGACAGAACAGAAGTGGGTGTAAAGCATCCAAATTTTTGGCCTCCAAACCTTTGGCCTGTGTCAAATTGGGGTCGGCTTTTCAATTTAACTAGATTTCCTTGCGCCTCAATATTTTATATGGAGCGACTGCCATCAGACCTCTGCGCCAAAGGACAATACCACATTTTTGATTTAAATTTAACTTACATTGCTGCTTAACCTAAGCAGGTACAAAATCTAAGATGTTAGGTATCAAATGGTACCAAAATGAGTACTGTACAGCGATGGAGATCCCGCCATCTTGACGTTTATAAAATCTTTTGGAAAGAAAAAAACAAAAATTCGATACAGTAATTTCATTTCATCTGCTATTCTTGTAAAATTACATCCATAAACGCAAATATGTTTCGCATTCACTCATTAATCCGCTGAATTTCAGCATGTAACCGTCTCCCCTCACCACCCCTTTTAATCAATCTATTCAATAGTATTTAATTAAATCAGTCCACACATCGCTAATTAGTTAATTTTAAACATGTCCGATTGAATTTAAACCGTCCGTTTAATGTACAGTCATTCGTTCTGAATCAAATTAATTAATTGAATCTGTTGTTAGTATTTAGATTTATTATGATGCTACTAGCAGCACCCTGTGGTTTTACCCGCGTAGTTCCCGCACCCGTAAGAATGTGGGGATAAAATTATGTTAAAAACCTTCTTCTTGAATAACTCTATCTAATAAAAAAAACCCGCTTCAAAATCCGTTGCGTAGTTTCAAACATTTAAACATACAGTGACAGCGACTTTATTTTATACTATTTAGTGATAGTGACGATTTTATATTATGATATTTATTTATCACAAAAAAGTATTAGGATTACATTTTTGTAATGTTTTACATACTTCATACTTGTTTAATGCTACTGTTGTTAATAAGTCTGGAAAGTAGTAAGTACCTAAGTGAAATAAGTGGGGGGGGGGGATACCTCGCCACGTACCAATGTGTTTTCAATTTTAGAATCTTCTTCGTGTCGATTGACAAGACTTTTTAACAATTAAGTTTAGATATTAGAGCACCAATGAGTGGCCACCTCGATGGCATTAGGTTGGCATGACATATGGTCTTCCAGGGTACAGCTATATTTAGAATTCTAATTTAATAAATTCATATGTACGTTTTTTTCGGCGCTCTTACGGTGATTCCCTCTAGTTAGCTTTCAAAAATAAACAATGTATATTGATATACCTATCAGGAAATCAGTCTGTAAGCAATACAATTCCGATTCCCATGTGTGATCTTCTTTCAACAATCGTTCTCCCGATAGTCGTTAGTGCAAATGGGGAGTGACAGCCCCTGAAGAGGTTTCCACTGAACATTTAGGTCAAGGGTCAGATACAGAAGGCAGTGATTTTGGACACGGCACGCATCGTGTGGAGGCTCCTCTCTCTGCAGCCCTAACCGCCCGGTAGTGCGGGCCTGCCCCGCTACTGGTGGTCTATAGTTTATTTTTACGTTTTATTTTCAACCAGCTTCAAGAATAAACGAGTTTCTTAATTTACTATTTTATTTATTTATTTACGGAACCCTAAAAAGCTGAAGATTGTGTTTTCGAACGCACCTAACTTTGTAAATACTGGTTCGAATTCAAGGCTCGAGCCAACCCTGAATTAGGGTGACTTTGTATGTGAATAAAGTTAATTTAAAAAAATAAGAAACCGACTTCAGCACTAAAAAGTAAGAAAATAATTTAAAATAAACGATATTATTAATACATATTTACAATTTATAATTAGTTACTTTTGGAGTCAGTGCCAGCCCAGGATAGTTTTTTTTCCTTATAAGATAGCACGAGACGCGCCTATAATATTAATGAAGGCTTTGGCTGTCACCGACTTCAAAAGTAACTAATTATAAATTGTAAATATGTATTAATAATATCGTTTATTTTAAATTATTTTCTTACTTTTTAGTGCTGAAGTCGGTTTCTTATTTTTTTAAATTAACTTTATTTTAAAATTTTTAGTGGGAAGCAAGTCTCCTTCTACAAAAGACGCTTAAATTTTCCTCCAGAAGAGCTTTTGACTCGTGGATCACTTGAATCCTTTTTTTGTGGGAGGAAGACTTTACGTCTTTCCTCTGTCCAGGGGAACGACGGGGTATGTCGGACTCCGCGCCGCAAAGATAGAGCGGCGACGCGCTTATGGCCGAAACCGGAAGAAACGCGGCTGCACGCTACTACGATTCCGGACAGCGCCTCTACCCTGTTAAGGGTTTCTCCTCCGAGTTAGAATGTAGCTCTAGGCGACAGATGTTGAGTTACCCCCTTCCGAAAGTACCGCGCGCCACCTCGAGGCCTATATGGCGGCAGTGGATCTCCCCCCGGGGAATACCGCCGCAGGTCGGGCGTATGGCGGTTGCAGGACAAAGTGGTAGTCCCGCCTCCGTCTGCCCAACCTTCTGCTGCGGATAATGTTAGTGGAGAGGGCTTCGCGCTCTCTCGTACGACCTCACAAAAGGTGGACACTACAATCCAAGACCTCTCCTCGCTCAACATAGCAGAGACTACATTTGGCAAGGAGAGGTCGTTTCCCACGATTGCCGCGAGAGTTGCGAGGGCAATAGCCTCTTGCAGGGATTTTTTCGCTGCTTTCTATAAGTGTCGAGCAGTTCAACCACAACGGGTACCGCTTGAATCCTGTCCCATGAGCTGATGTTACTCATGATTCATAATCTAACACAACCCTGCATTTTATTACTTATTTTTAACTTCATCATTCCAATTAAACCATCATTTTATTACAAAACTTCTTTATAACCACAAAGGCATAAGAACTTTTTAGAAAATTAACCAAAGTCAAAATAAAAACGAAAATAGAGGATGACGTTTATACTGTCTATTTATTAATTAAAATAATATATACAATCTAATCTGGTGCAGTGTTTGTTTGTAATATCTAAATATATTTTTTTACTTAAAGTTTTATGAAAACGCTCTGAAGATATATGTGTAATAAGTACCTATAATAGTATAAAAAAACATTTTTAAAAAATGTTGTAGGTTCGAGTTTATTTCAGTGTGTGTTAACGAATTAAAAAACAGGACATTTTTATATCTAAAACCCATGAATTGTGAACAGCATTTGATTTAAATACGAAAAAATACAGCCAAAAAATTTTCATCCAGAAATTCTTATGGTATCAAGAATATCGCGAGCAAAACCACGGGTCACAGGTAGTTTTACTTTTAATAATGTCAATCGACACCCCAGCCTACATTGTTGCGGGTTTTTCCTCGATTTTTCTGGATCCCATCATCAGATCCTGATTTCCTTGACATGGGACCACTTCGCGAATATCCGCTTTCTAATGAAATAAGAATTTTAAAATGCTCCATTCATGATTACAAAGAAATCGCGTAACAAACACACAAAAAAAAAAAAAAATATATACACGTCGAATAGAGAACCTCCTCCTGTTTTTTTGGAAGTCGGTTAAAAACAATTAAACTCCCGGCGCTGACACCTCCTGTTTTTCAAAATTCCTTTATATTTAACTAGAAACGTATTCCGTCGGTAATTCGATATTGTCTCCATTTGTTATACAGAATGTAGGTAAGTAAGTATATAAGGAATGTTTCCAAATACACATACACCTAGAGAATCTAATACATATATTTGGTATTGGCTAACCTCCGATCTGATACCAGCACAAGCCGTAAATATTCCTTTGTTATTTCATTCTTAGGGCAAAATTCTATACTATACGCTTCGCAAATAAAATACTTGAGAAAAAGTCGAGAAAGATTTTTAAATACTAGATTATAATAATACGTCGTTACTAATATTTTAAATACGAAAGTAACTTTGTCCGTCTGTTACCTTTTCACGGCTAAACTACTGAACCTATATCTTGAAATGGTACTGGGATAGTTTTTGGTTCGGGGTGTAGTGTAATAGTTAAGTAATGACTCACGCATCTCCCCTTAGGTAGGTACGGTGCAACATTGTTGTAAACTATGTGAATCAACCTTGACTAAGGAATGTAAACAATATAGGGCAACGCCCATTGACCTAGAAGATGGGTATATAAGCTGGATGCATTTCTCTAATAAAAAGTGAATATTCAACAGTCGTAGTTTCTTTACCTCGAACCCTACAACCATCATTACAGGGGAACGACATAGGCTATGTTTTATCCCGAAATTCCATCGGGAACTATGCAGGTAAAACGGCGGTGTACAGCTAGTGATATATAAAACATTGTTCACACAATAAAATTAAGGAAAATACTATTTTCTTATTCTGTTATTTGGGTATAAAGTCGTTTTAATACGAGTATTTATACAAACTTACACTTTAACATAGCTAGCTAGTCCAAATTTATTTATTTGCTTACTGTACCTTACTTTTGGCTGTTTCCTGTTATCTCAAGTTGTCCTCGCAAACAAAATTGTAACTTAAATATTATGCTTAACATACTACATGTAACATGTTTTGTTACCTAATCTAGACGCACCTTAACGTTGAAATCGACCTTTAAAAGAACAAATTAATATGACACATATTACTTACGGGCCGATAAAAACATAAAATAGTAATAAAGTCACACCGCTGGTCCGACCGGCCGAGCCGAAGCCCGGAGCTAGTTTAACGCATCACAAACTAGACTCTCCGAGTGCCTATTACCCAGAATTACGACCTCCATGTGTTTCAAGCAGGGACGCACTAAGGATAAGAGGGTGAGGGCTTCAGATCGTCGACACTGTGCCCCGCGGTCTTATCCACGTCAACCTCATTCCCCCGGAATTTTGGGATAAAATGTATTCCTACATCCTACTAATATTTATAAATGCGAAAGTTTGTATGTTTGTTACTCTTTCACGCAAAAACTGCTGTATCGATTTAGATTAAATTTGGTACCATCTGTACCAAATTAATTTTGGTACCATCTGAACCAATTTTTTGGTACCATCTGTACCAAATTTAACTAATAACTAGGAATAACACATAGAATGTGACTTTTTATCCCGAAATTCCCATGGGATTGGGATTCACGGGTAAAACCGCGGGGCGCAGCTAGTAAGCAATATTTGTACCAATTTTCATCTTAATCGGTTCAATAGTTTTTACAAATATCTATGCATCCTAACTTTCGCGTGTATTAAATTATACACGCAAAAGTTAGTATGCATAGATATTTGTAATAAGCCTGTGGTAAGGTGTATATGACCTGATCGCCTTAATACAGGGTAGATTCGAACATACATTATATGAGGATGTACGATTCTACTGCAAGGCTTGGGGTTTTAAAGACACAAAGTGTAATCTATTTCGTATACTAGGACTGCACTGTTTATTTTTAACTATTTCAATAAAAGGTTCGTTCCTTTGACCTCATCTCTGTTACATAACTTCCCCTTGAAATCGATTCCTTAGTTCGCCCCTGTATTAATTCGGTAGTATCACCGTCCAGCCCACATCCATAGTCGCATAGTTACACATACGCTTCAAAGTATATCCATGGAAATACGATTCAGCTTTTAAGCTTTCAGCTTTTCCTGGATTTATTGAATTAAGCGCTTTTTGATGATAAGGATAGATTATAGATTTGAGTACTTTGAATGTTTTATTTATTCGCCAATGTTTTTTTCATAGCATTTTGTTAAAACGGAATCTATCCTTGGATAATATATTTAATTGGAGACTTTGTACTTTTTGTATTATTATTATCATCTTACTTATAATCGCTATCTTTAACTCTAATTATCTCTGTAAATTAATGCTATAAAGCATTTCCAGAATATTATTGTTCATATATGTGTGTTCTCTATCCATATTTGTAGGTTTCATAGCGCGTCACCGACTTGAAAAAAAATCAAAATGGCGGTCGACTACAAGCCAAAATCATTGTAGCCCATTTACACATTTAGCAGTTTGTGCTTTGGTTAGATAGATCAGTGAGTCAGTCGATAACAATTGCTTCTTTAAGAGATAGTTTAGACACAAGGAAATCCAAGTACAGAAGCAAGTGAACAACTCAGAAAGCTATATTAAGTCCAGCCCACTCGGGGCGTTAAGTCCGAAGCTTATGAGCTTACACTCGAATGAATCGAGGTTTGAACGAGGAGCTTTATGACAATATCATTGCTAGAAACTCAATAGAAAATGAGACAGTATAAATTATTGATTTTAATATTGAATAGAATTTGAATTTTGATGCCGTTTCGTTTTGAAATGTTATTATTTAACGTACGTGTGAGATTTATGTAACAAAACCTGTTATAAAACATAGTTACTTAACATGTTTAATATTGTAGACGTGTTATATAACACAATAGCATAAACTTTTTATGTAATTTGTCCGCATTATGTAATGATTTTGAGATTATTATTTTTTGAGAATAAAATATTTGAAAAAAGGTAATATAGGTACTTAGTGCGACAAACTTGTCAGACCCAGCGGTAAAACATTGATCGGTTTTCCAATAACTTACAAATAGATGCCGTAAAATAGAATTAATTTACATTTACAAAGCGCGCTTGTCACTTGCAGACATTTCGATTGAACATTTCTGTACCAATTTTCCGTCTGATTTTTCGTCAATGAAAGTTGTCTGTGACGGGCGCCTCCCCCCTCCCCCCACCCTGCCCTGCTCGACCCCCCTTTGTTAACCTACTGTATCGAAAAGAGACGGACTCAGATTTGTTAAAAATCTAAATTTTGTATTTGTGTATTATATCTACTTACTTACGAACTTAGTTAGGGGTCAGTTACGATGATGTAGTGAATGTTTATGTTATGTTATTAATGTACTGTAATACTGCATTGTTCAGTAACCAAATAGGGGATATCTGTTATCAGAAACAGAATCCATTATCTAAACAAGTAAATAAAATTGGAGTCTGTTTGTAATATTCAAATAACCGCTTTTTTGCTAAATGCATATTTTTTACGATTTTGGACCATTTCCGGCTAATCTCTGAAACGGCTGGACCGATTTTGACGGGACTTTCGCTGGCAGATAGCTAATTTAATTAGGCTACTTTGTGATTACGTAGCGGGCGCGTATCAAAGTCGAAATAATTGAAATAATTTATTTCTTTTCATAAATGCCGTGATACCTATTGTTTCTTTGTGACCGTTGATCATTTGATTTTTTTCAAGTTGGCGACGCACAATGAAACCTGTTAACAAAGCTAATAAAAACAAATACGAACAAAAAATATTAAGTATTATAGAGTCACCAAGTTTTCTGTGCCGGTGACAGCGTCGCTGTAATCGCATCTTTTGGTTGTCAATTTAATGAAAATGTATCCAAATGACATTAATGTCTAAATGACAATAGTAGCTTCCATTTTTGACCGCCGGCACAGAAAACTTGGTGACTCTATACATATTTTATTTTAGTTTATTCTGAATACGTCACTGTGACGTACTGGGATGATAACCGCTTTGTGTGACAGACAGACAGTCGTAATTGGATGTAGATATACGCTACGTGTTTCTAGTAACACATATACACGTACATACAAACACATTGGTCACTTTTGGACAGCTTTTGACGCGGAGTGGTTTTACAAAGTCTTTTGCAAGGTCTCGAGTTCGATTCTCGATCGTATTTATGGATAGTACATTTGTTATGGTTGGTAAGTAGGTATAATACTAATACATAATCTAAATATATATAACTCAAAGGTGACTGGACTGACTGACTGACTGACTGACATAGTAATCTATCAACGCACAGCCCAAACCACTGGACAGATCGGGCTGAAATTTGGCTTGCAGGTTAGATGTAATGACGTAGACATCCGCTAAGGATGATGGCGGGATTGTGATATACGCGGGTGAAACTGCGGGGCACAGCTTGTATGTATTATACTTACCAACTTATACCAACCAAACATATACAATAATAAGTATTCAGTGGGGGTTTCATTCGGTCAGTGTGTTTAGGACGACATTAATCTTTTCCCGACCTAGTTCACTGAAATTCAAGATCGATTGATAAGTTTACATAAACTCACTCAAGGGCTGCGATTATACACCAAACTTACAAACTTGACGGTCTTGCTTTTTTTATAATATTGACGTGTGGTGTAGTTGGTAGTGCCCTGCCTGCCTTTTTTTTTTTTTAAACGCAGTGAAAATGCTTAGAACTGCATACCACCGTGAGCCGATATTGGGAGGACCGACGGGGCATGTAGGGCTCTCCCAGCCAGAAGGGCTGTAGGCAGGCCCACTAAAAACACAGCGACTTCCGTCCGCGTTACATTGGGGTGCCGTAGGATCCCGAGGGGGATTTCTACTACGGCACTCCAACGCCGGGCCCACAATAAAGGCGGCGCCCCCCTCCTTGAGAGGACCTCTCCGGAAGTGAAGACTACCACCGACTACTGGTACCGAGGGCAAGCGTCCTCCCCGACGAGAGCCCCAGAGTCCCGGGACCCCGGGCCGTCCGGCGGACGCGCGCAGATGGGCGCGATGCCCCCCCTCGGTTGATTCGCCAATGAGGGTCACCGCCTCCCTTTAGGTCCTGAACTGGCGGGTTAGGGACGATTATCACTGCCCTATACCGGCCAGTAAGGGACCTCGGATCGGGGTATGCCCAATAGCTAGTGCCCTGCTTGCCTGCCAAAGGTTATCGCTCAAGACAAACATTCTGTGCTTTCTATCTGCTCGAAGTATGTATTTACAAAAAAGAATAGGTACTTTATTAGTTTATCCGTTGTCTAGTATCTTATGAAAAGCTAAAAAAGTTTGGCACTTGATGGAGATTTGTGTTATCGTGGCCATTTTCCCGTTTTTCACCCGTTTAGGGGTACAATTGCAAAAAATCCTTCCGACGCCTACGCCATACTCCCTCCAAGTTTCAGGTCTCTACGATCACACATACGCACGCTCGAATGTATATTATACTAGAAGCGCCCCGCGGTTTACCCCTCGTAGTTCCCGTTCCCGTGGAAATACGGGGTTAAATTGTAGCCTATATCAAGCACTGATAAATTAGCTTTCCATTAGTGTAATATATTTATTAATCGGTTCAGTAGTTTGAAAAATCTTACCTCTTCATAATATTAGTGTGGACTAGCTGTGTCCAGCGGTTTTATCGGCGTTTATACTCTTTTTTCTTAGCCTACGTGGCTTATAACTGCATGCATGCCAAACAGCGCAATCAGCGCAATTCAGTGGTTTCAGCTAACAGATCAGTCAGTCAGTAACGATTGCCTTTGAAGATTGTGTTGTGTTGTATAAACTTCATAGTTAAACTTATCAAATATTAAAGCTACCTTTCGCACGTGTTCACTGTACTAGACTGCAATGCATAACAATTATTATGATGTGTCGTTTCCTATACGGACGCGTATTTTCAAACTGTGACTACTGAGTCGTAGTACGTTTTAAAGTAAGTACTTACGTACTGGCTGTGTTCCGCGAAGCTCCCGCGGTTTTGCCATTTTTCCTTAGCATTGTTTTCCTTAATTATCATCTGTCTGTATTTCGAATTTCAGTGTATTTTATTGTCCTTATATAAAGTATGTGTATGTAGAGTTAAAGGAAAAACCAGCGGTGATCCAGAAGTATCGACAGAAGTGAAACTTAAACTTACTTAGAATAAAAGTTTAGAGTCGCGAGTTTGTTATTAACCATCTCATAAAATGCTCAACAGGGATTGAACAAGTATTAAAAATAGTCCGTTTTTTGAATAATTCGTTTATAATCTAGATATTTGTTTAGAAATACGTTTTTTTATTGCGATGATGCACAGTCCGCCTGCCCTAACAGACACTGCGCTCATCACCCCGAGACATGGCCTAAGTCTGCAATTTGACATTATTGATCAGACAATATGTTGATATTGAGGCACCATAACGAGAGTGTCAGAAATTTGGTATTCTGCTAAAATTTATTCATATGGCTATGGTGTCTCAGTGGTCTTTGTTGCATATAAATTTTTTGTCAAATAAACGTCAGAATACTGTTTCCATGACAACCATCTAAGTTTTATGGAGCTATTGAGTCGGCGGAGTAGTTGTCACTAAGAGAATACCAAAATGACAGCAAATGACAAAAAAACGGCCATAATGTTGATATTAAAATACATTTGAGTAGCATTATCACAGCTTAATAGTTTAGAGAATCGGGGCCCTGTTAACCTATGTTCTGCAATACGGGTATGTATCATCGCACGTGAATCATATTATTATTTAGTAGAAGCGACACCTAGCGGCGGCGCGGCGCACTAATCTAATACGTGACTCGCCTCCAGAGGTAAAGCATTACCAACCTTGGACCCGGATTTTATATTTTAGTTTCAACTCTTTGTTACTTATAAATAAATTAAAATGCATCGCGCATACAAGTTTCCAAGTTATCCGTCGTTAATTTTTCTCTTTACTCTGAGCGTACCTATAAGTATTCGTACGGTTAAACATTTTGCACTGTCGTACGTAAGTAATATCTAGATGGGATGGGAGGCCGTTTGTAAAGTGGCTTTTAAAAGCATGAGGGTTTTCGTGACTTCAAAAATCATCACTGGATTTAAAAAATCCAGCCAAAACTTATCACTGGATCAAAAAAACTCGGGTAATAAAGCTTTGATAAAATTACTGCAGTCACACAAATCCAATCCAAGTACGAAACACTATTTTTCCAACCCGACGACACTTGCAATATACATGGTGTGACATAGCGATCCACTACCTTCAATATCAGTGCGCTGAATAAATCACAGGCGAACTAACGCACTAGGTATGAAAACCGCTGATATTTTTTAACCGCCGACGCAAAAAGAGGGGTGTTATAAGTTTGACGTGTCTGTGTGTGTGTGTATATCTGTCTGTCTGTGGCATCATAGCTCCCGAACGAATGAACCGATTTCAATTTAGTTTTTTTTTGTATTAAAGGGGATTTACGTGCGAATGTTCTTAGACATGTTTGACGAAAATCGGTTAACCCGCTTAAAAGTTATGGGGGTTTGAAAGTAACTGTGTTGGGGGTTTTTTAATTTTTAATTTAATGTTATTTAGTTTAAAATTTTGACGACCAAGTTGTGTAGTTGGTAGTGACGCCATCGCTATGATAAAGGTAACGGGTTCAATTTCTATTAGAAGGTTTTTCATGTATCAAAGACAATACGTGGATAACGTACTATTGTAATTACTCATTCATTAATTAGAAAGAGAGAATGTATGTATGTAAAATGTATGTACCCATAAGTGGGCAGTTTTTATGTCATTATTCTTCCGAGACTGAAAGGCTTAATTAACACAAAAAGCATCACTCTCATGAATGAATCGAAGGTTCGTTCTCCGCCAAGTTTCAAAAAGTATTCTAATTTTAAATTCGTGAATACGTTTATATGATGCTCTTTTGGTAAAGGAAAACATCGTGAAGGATCCTGCATTAAACACAAAAACTCAACGAAGAAAATTTTATGTTGTGTGTAGTCGATCAACCCGCACTCTACCAGCGGAGTTGATTAGGGCCTGATCACCCTAATTTAAGGTTGTCAGACCTGTCAAATTTAGGTCTGTGATAATTTTGGTTAAACAAAAAGTTAAGAGTTTTAAACGTTTAATTGTCGGCTCAGGCCACCCTGGACTTAACATGGTCTTCAAAGCACGGATTTCTACGGTATATAACGCCATGTACTGTTTTCTTTTGCTACCTTATAACGAAATAGCTTCTTTTTATTTTGAGGTAAATCGGAGGAAAATTTTAATAGACTAGCGGCCCGCCCCGGCTTCGCACGGGTCCAATTTTCTCGTTAATTTTCCTATAAAATTACAGCGAAAAGTGACATTGATTATTTTTTTTATAAAAAATTATAAAAATAAACGCGACTACACTAAAACCCAGTGCGTGCAACGCCACACGTTTTTCAAACGAAAATAATAAAACGTCGTCCCGTTCATCGGACAATCGCTGACACACGATCCCACACGACCAATCAAGTTGACCCCACACTCCCAGTCGGACCTTTAGCATTGGTTATAGTGGGAGGGGTCAGGTGAAACTGGTTATTTGATATGAGTTTTTCTGATATTGACGAGGGTACCTGGTCATCATTCAGTGATGGTGTCATGTCGATGGAAACACTTCATTTCTACGTCACTCTTAGATCCTATTTATTTGACGACCTAGATGGCAGAGTGGTCACCATGCCGGACTGCCTTCCGTAAGGTTGCGGGTTCGATTGCGGCGTGAATATTCGTGTGAAATACAACTGCTTGTTACGGTCTGGGTGTGTGAGTGCGTGCATAGATTCTGATCCTTACTAATATTATAATGCGAAAGCAACTCTGTCTGCCGGTTACCTTTTCACGGCTAAACTACTGAACCGATTGACTTGTTTGGTACAGGGGTAGCTTATAGTCCGGGGGAGGACATAGGATATGTTTTATCGGGATAAGGTTCCGCGCGGGTATAACCGCGGGGCACAGCAAGTATACTATATACAAGTTACGAATTTAGGGGTCAGTTACTATAATGAGATTATGAAGTTTTTTTTTCTACTAAACCTTACTTATCCCATTACTAATGTAAGGGGTCGGATTTAGTTTAACCAGAATTGGCGCAATGTTAGTACCTATGTTACGTGAAACGACACAAATTATTTAGATTCCTGCCGGGCTAGCATGACTTCGAAAACGCGATAGATATAGCGATTTATCGACATCCAACTGTCAAAATTTGATAAAAATACCTGCCATATTGAATTTTAGCACGTGATAAATTTAAAATTATCACATTTAATCATGCTCGCGAAATCGATATAGCTATTTATCGACATCTAACTGTCAAAATAATATAATCAATATAGCCGCCATATTTTATTTTATCATATCTTAGCACGCCATAATTCATTTGGTCATGCTCGCGAAATCGATGTTATTATGAAAATTTAAATCTACCTCAATAACGGCCACCCATCAATATAATAAGGTTGCCAGACGTTGCTTAACCTAATAGATTGCATTCGATCAACAAAAAATTTTTTTTTCAAAATCACTAACCTTACAAATGCATATAAGATTGTATAAACAAAATAGTTGTCTAACGATTTTTCGTTTCAGCTATATCTATCCTTGTCTATTTAAATGAGTTAGAAAGAGACACAAGTATGACCTTTAACACCGTTTGGTAGTATTGGCTCCGAGCCGATAATGTGAGTTGTTCAATGTTTTTATGTGTTACCGAGTTCCCCTGGGACTTTTCTCATTTTCCCGGGATTTGGGATTGTTATTGTGTTTCCTGTGGTATCATATGTTACTAATTTCTAGTAGTAATATACATTCTATTGATTCTAGAAATTATATTCCGGGGTTTTCCCGTATTTTATCTATAATTATTATTTTCTCTTTAATATAAATTAATTATATGTAAATAAGTATATTTATAATTAATAATATGTATATTAATATTTCAACGATTTTATTTATAAGTAATTTAATATTTTTCAACACACTTGCTCATAAAGGGGCTCTTATTTGTGCAAAAACAGTTGAATTATGACACGCTTGATTCACTAGTGAGTTATAGATTTTCGTTTTAAATTGTTTATTTTAAAAAAAGTTTCGATACCAAAAAAAATCGTGTCCATACATTTTAAAAACAAACTTCAACTATGTTGCCTTACTTTTGGTAGGTCTATGGTCGATTCCATTCATTCATTCATTCGATTTTTTTTAATAAGTATATTCTTTTAATCTATGGCCGATCACCATTGTAGTGTTGGATGCGCGCGAATAGAAAAACTGTTTATTTATTAGCGAAAAATGATTTTTTCTTCGCAAATGTGTTGAAAAACGTTGTATGGTTTTGGCGTGTATTGATGATTACTATCCTCGGCTATCTTCAGACCCTCGCCTGACGGCTCGGGCCTCAATAGCGCCTCGGAAGTAATCACCATTATTAAAGTAGATAAAATAAGTACTTACATAGGACTTATTTAAATTTTTTAAGTTATTTAATATTAATAAATACTCCCTATTCTTCATGCTTATAATAAATCGACTGAGTGGTGTAGTTGGTCCTTGCCTGCTATACCGAAGGTTACGGGTTCGATTTCCGCTCATGACAAACATTCTCTGTGTGTTAAAAATACAAGGATTAACAACTTAGCCCCCCTAGCATGAATGTGCGTGATAAAATATTTATATCGACACCACGATGAAATATCGATTTCGCGAGCACGACCAAATGAATTATCGCGTGCTACGTTATGATAAAATTAAATATGGGGGCTAAATTTTCATATTTTGACAGTTGGATGTCGATAAATCGCTATATCATATCGTGTTTTTGAAGGCATGCTCAGGCTTACTTGAGGAACCATAGATAGCCTGCCTGCAGTCTATACACCAAATAATTACTACTATAAAACAGAATTACTAAGAAAAAACCTCGCGAGCCCACACAAAGCCACAAGTTAATTTTTTGCCTTGTTTCTAACTAGATGTGATATATGATATGTTATGGGATATTTATTTTTGCTTTTTTTCAAGTTCTACACAATCCTAATCCTAACTAATATTATAAATGCGAAAGTAACTCTGTCTGTCTGTCTGTCTATCTGTCTGTCTGTTACCTTGTCACGGCTAAACTACTGAATCGATTGACTTGAAATTTGGTACAGGGGTAGCTTATGGTCCGGGAATGAACATAGGATACTTTTAATTTGAAATTCCCACGGGAACGGGAACTACGCGGGTGAAACCGCGGGCGCTGTTAGTATGTATATATGTTTTCAACTGAAAAGTTATATTACCAATATATTTGCACTGTGTCTGACCTCAAACTCCAATGAAGCGATGCGCGCATCTCACTTAAAAACCTGATACCATGTTACTCGTTTTGTTACCGTTTTTATTTTCGCCCATTCATTCTGGTGACATTTTTATTGTTCCAACTTACTGACAATTCATACCCTTATAACAAGTGTAATAAGGTTCAATATCGCATAAGATTTGTTTAGAACAATGGGAAAAATGAAAATATATATCAGGTGTTTGTTTCTAATGTAAAATTGTACGTTTTGTTTTATGATATCTCCTCTCCTGTTCTTATCGCCTGGTACTTGGGGAATAACAGGGTTTATGGAGTTAACCTTTACCTTTTGGGTTTGATTAGGTTCCGCAAGCAAAGAGCACGGGTAAGTATCTACTTAGTTAATGAAAAACACAGTTAAAATATTAATTAAATATAGCCTGGATTTTTTTTTGTTATCCCTCCTTTAATTGTTAACAAAATTATTTTAAGCCGGTAATAAAGTTGTTTTAGTGGTAAATAAAAGTACAAATCTCGGTCCGCAGTAGAATACTGCTAAATACGATTTCTTTTGAATCAGCAGTTTTCTCAGCCGTAGGTAAGTACATCAAAAGAAGAAGACAAATTAATAAAAGCTCACCACGAAAATACAGAAAAAAGAATAAGCAATAAGGAGAGCGAGAATAACTACTTATACTAAGTATTAGATACTAGATAAACATACTGTAATGTATGTAACAGTAAGTACAACATATTTGTATTATAATTTGGTGGGTAATTCAGTTACTGAATATACGTGAATAAGTGAACAGGCCTTTTATCTCATTCAATCCATATTTTATTTTCTAGATATCCTTGAACGAAAAATAAACTTTCTGATTTGTATTATTTTTTATAAGTTTTAATCGTCTACAACTACTTATTTATTCATTTTAGGTACAATATTTGTTATTGGGGTCTCTAAGCACCTTATTATAAACGTTAAAATCAAGTAATAGTAATAATACCTAAGACATACGCATTTGCAAAGTCTGGCACCGTCATGACTGTGATGGGTCGTTACTAAAAATGACTTAATTTCATGAGCGTTTCCGTCCCGTTGGGTTGTGAAGGTCTGATGGCGGTCGCTTCACGTAAAATACTGACATTCCGCCAAATCTGGTTAAACTGAAAACCGACCCCAAATAGACATGGGATAAAGGTTCAGAAAAGACTAGAATCTCGAAAATACACTAGAATCCTTCACATAATTATAAGTACATATTTTTTTGGTAAACACATACTTTGAATAGATAGGAAACATAGTATAACTTACATAAACACAACAGTATATTTTGGTGATTCAGCTGTCAAGTCCAAGATGGCGGCGGGCGTGTCACTGATGGATGACCGGGCACCACTCGACTGCCACTCGAGTAAATACAGGACCGACGCATCGGGTTGTGCCACGAGTATATTATATTATTACAATAATATTAAAATATACGTTTAAAAATACAGCAAGGTTTATTAATTTGTAACAAACAAGTTTATTAATGTAGACGTGATAAGTATACCTATTGTACTCTTTTTTTACATTGGGAAAATGCGTTTAATCGCATACCACGGGGCCTACCCACTAAAAACCCAACAACTTCCGTCCGCGTCTCTTATAGGTGCCGTTATAGGATCTTGTGAAATTTCCACCACACAGGCAGGTATAATAAAACCCTTAACCTAACCTAAGTTTTAAGACATTTCATTTTTAACCCCCGACGCAAAAAGAGGGGTGTTATAAGTTTGACGTGAATTACGTAGGTCACAACCGGAGGATTTAAAAAAAACCAAAATTACTTTAAACTAATTTAATTCAAATTATATTCTAAGTACAAGTGAATGCGATCGATGTGAGATACACAATGATTCTTAAAATTAAACATAAATCATAACTTAATTATAATTTAGCATTAATCCAACACACGGGCGATTTCCGAGGAAAATGCTGAATCCGCTTCCCACGATTCACGGTAGCACGGCGGTATGGGTGGTCCGTACCTCGGTCTGTGTCTTAACCAGTGGATTCTAACCCGAATGATAATGTAACACCTCCACCCTCAGAACGACAACTATTTTAGAACTTTCAAGGAAAATGTTGTCGGTGATGCCGCAGGGGTCGTAGAGCCTTCTATGTCCTCATGGCTGACATCTTTGGATCTGGTCTTGCGGAAGTATTGAAGTGTGAACAGGGCCACTCCTATGATGAGTGCACCGATTAATATGCTATATATCGGTATAGTGGTGTGGTATATACCGTCATAGGAAACCCGGTCTATGTTGAGATTGGGTTGCTGCATTACTCTATTTTGGTAATCATGTAATTCCCTCAGGTCGATAGAATTCAGTTTGATATGTGGTAGTGGTGACGTATTTGTGACGTCATAGTTCATAGAGATTTTCATTAATTTCAGCGGTTGTCCTTTTATTTGGTCGTAGCTGTTCCTGATAGTGAGTTCTCCCGTGCTCAGGGAACATCCAGGCGGGATAGTAGCCAAGAAGCTTCCGCATACTGTAGTGTAGCTTTCGTGTCCGCAGTTAGTGTGAATTTTCGTTGGACGAGGAAAAGAAATAGCATAATGTCTCTCGTCTAGTCGGTCCACAGCTTCCTTAGATAGTTTAATTGTAGTCATTTCGCAGGTCTCGTCCACAGATTGGTTGATAATGAGATTTTGAATGCAATCAGATTGGGCTCGAATTCGACGACTTACACTTTCATCACAGAGAAACCGATTATTATACTTCGGGCATTCTGCCTCCATGTACATGAATGCTTGCCTGTTACTTGCTATTAAAGGATAAGGGGGTATAATGGATTGGTTATTTTTGTTAGGAATAACAGTTAGTCTGTATAAGTCGTATTCTGCCGGAGAAACTATGGGGAACTTTAAAATTATAACTATTCGCTTTCCTGAGAAATAATATCCTGGCTTAATTACGTCATAGTAGTCTCTCTTATCTAATTTTAATAAATGATTTTTAGGGTAAATTAAATCTAGCCTATCTAACATCTTACCTAATGTATCTACGCCTACAATAGAATGGTGTGTACTTGATGTACGCACAAAACCTAGTATATTTTCTAACCTCACGAGTTCTGCCATAATATCATCTGCATTTTCAGACATGATAGTTAATAGTTGAGCAAATCTAGCATACTTGATCAAACTTGTTTCTTTATGTGCATCTCTATCAAGGAGAAGTACTAAAGATGTATTTATTTGAGCTTGGTTTTCTATTATCTGAGCTATTACTTTACTATGATGTGCCATCCAATCTTTACTTAAACTAATGTGGTTGTTAAATTCGTCTGTTGTTTTAATTTGATTGGTTTCCAGAATTTTGATGGCGTCATTAAATTTAATTGCATCAGAATAGTCAAGATTGCCAGTAATACTCTTAATAATGGAACCTAAACCATCTACAAGACCTCTCTTGTGTCTGTTAGGCTCAAAGCTATTTAAATGATTAAGAATTTTATCTAATTTCAAAGTTACATAATTAATTTGGAGTTCGTATAGTGCGTAAGTATCGTTTTCTAGTCGGTTTTTATAGTCAGTAAGTTCAGTCTGTAAATTAGTGATTTCTTTTTCAATATAGTCAAGTTCTACGTACTGTATAAATGTATGATAGTGAGTAATTAATATAGTCGGTCCAAGGTTAAAAGGTAAAAGTCCCGGTCCATCATCCAGTCTTTCAAGTCTTATCTCTTGAGCATCCAGGTTTGCCAGCAAGGTCAGGGTCAGAAGGAACCTGTAACAATTTCGCAGACTCAGGTACCCGTTTAAGCCTAGATTTTGCTACTGGACCGCGTTTTTTGGAGGTATATATATGAATTGGCAGATCGGCTAGGACAGTGTCTTGGGTATATCGCGGTGCAATTTTTTGTCTAGCTGCACTAGGATTGGTTATAAAAACCTGTTGGTTTGGCTGATATTCAATTTCAGGTTCGCGACTTTTGTTACGATTTTGTATAAGGTTTGATCGGTTACTTAGTGCGGTTTCGTTAATCAGTTCGTAGACAACATTCATTTGTTCGCGGTGAGTTTGAGTGTATTGCTGTAATAGGTGCTTAGTCAGGTCCATGTCAATTGGGTCTCTTGGGTCAAAATGTCCGTTAATTATGTCGTAAGGTCTACATTTCGTAAAACTGTGTACTGAACTGTTATAGGCTAAAATGGCATAAGGGATGAGATTTATGACAGGTTCATCCTTTCTTTTCAGTTTGAGAATACGGACATGTTCAAGTAGGGTGGAATGAAATCTTTCGATGTTCCCGTTATCACTGGGTGCATGGGGTAAAGTCCGGTGGTGATGAATTTTGTGTAATTGGGTGAATTCTGAAAATAGTTGATTTGTGAACTCAGTTCCATTGTCAGTCACTATAGTCAGAGGGAGTCCGTGGTGAGTACAATATTGAAGGAGATTTTGAATTATGCTAACAGCCGTACCGTCGCGGAGAAGGTAGGCTTGGGCATATTTAGAGAACACATCGATGAATGTTAAATATTTTTCGTTTTGAATTGTAAAAAGGTCTAAGTGAATTATTTCAAAAGGTTTACTTGCCGGGGGTACTATATTAAATTGTGGTTTGATGGGATTTCTGTCGTACTTGCTTTGACCGCACAATGTGCAGTCGTTTATAAATTTAGTTATGTGGTCTCTCATTTTAGGCCAGTAATATTTATTAGAGAGAGAGAGAAAACACTCGGTAATTCCTCGGTGGTTTGTTTTACCATCGTGGTAATTCCGAATTATCTCCTGTTGCCTCAGGTATTCTTTTACGTTTTCTACTTCACGTTTTACTAACACTAGATTCATTGCGGAGCTTTTAAATTTGTCTTGAATAATAGGTATGACGTCGTACATGCGTAAAGGAGGAATAATCATGATGCCAGTTCTTACTTTGGGATTTACGTATTCTTTAATTGCATTCACCACATCTTCTGTTAAGTTATTTTGAGATAGTTGTACAGAGGTCTTTGTGTGTGTATCAAATGGTTTTGTGGCTGTCGGTCGTCTCTTTATGTCACCTACTATAGTCATAACTAGTTGTCTATGAAATTTGTTTAAGGGGTCGTCGGATATTGGTATTTCGAGAATAGGATTTTCATTGCTAGTATGTGCAGTTTCTGTGGAAGAACCTCCCATAGAGGGTGCTTTCTCAGAAACATTAACTATAACGGAATCTATTTCTTCATTGTGGATTTCTACCCTAGAAAGTGCATCGGCGTTAGTATTGGCTTTGCCCTTTTTGTATATAACTGTGAAATCGTATTCACTTAGTTTGAGTCTCCACCTGGTTAATCGTGAATTCGGTTCCTTAAGGCTCATAATCCATTGAAGTGGCTTATGGTCCGTAAGGATTTTAAATTTACGACCAAAAAGGTAAGGGCGGAAGTATTTTGTGGCCCAAACTATAGCTAATAGTTCCTTCTCTATGGTGCTATAGTTTGTTTCGCTATCGTTAAGTGTTCGAGAGGCGTAGCACACAGGCTTATCGGATCCTATGGGGCCTTGGGATAAAATGGCACCAATGGCCACGTTTGAAGCATCAGTGGTCAGTATAAATTCTCTATTAAAATCGGGGTACTGAAGGATGGGGTCGTTAGTTAATAGAGTTTTACATTTTTCAAAACTATCTATGTACTGGGATGTTAATGTGACTTTATTACCTTTTTTGAGACAAGTAGTGAGGGGTTTTGTGATTTTGGCGAAGTCTGGGATAAATTTCCGATAGTAACCGACTAAACCAAGAAATTGTTTTATTTCTTTAGGGGTTTTTGGTATGGGGTAGTTTTGTATCGCGACGATTTTATCAGGGTTCGGTTTAATGCCTTCACGGCTTATAACGTGTCCTAGATACGCGGTTTCTAACTTTAAAAATTCTGATTTGTCTAACTGAATTTTAAAGTTAGATTCCCGGAGTTTCTGGAAGACTTTCTGGAGATTCACCATGTGTTCCTGGAGCGATGTACTGAACACAATGATGTCATCTAAGTAGACAAGACAGATAGTATTTTGAAGGTCCTTGAGCACATTGTCCATCACACGTTGGAATGTAGATGGAGAATTTTTGAGACCCATGGGCATACGCAAAAATTCGTAATGCCCATGTTCTACATTAAACGCAGTTTTGGGAATGTCCTCAGGGCTCATCTCTACTTGGTAAAAGCCACTAGCAAGATCGAGCGTAGTGAAATATTGGCAATTACCAAGTTTGTCTAACACGTCAGAGATGTTAGGTATCGGATACTTGTCGTCTATTGTTTTTTCGTTAACCTTTCGGAAATCTATTACGAGTCGCCATTTTACTTTGCCAGATGCATCGGCTTTCTTTGGTACTATCCATATTGGAGAGCTCCAAGCTGACTCAGAGGGTCTGATAATCCCTTGGTCGAGCATTTTACCTATCTGTTGCCTAACCTCGTCCCTATGGACATGCGGATACCGATAACTTTTCGTATACACCGGTTGTTCATCAGTAGTTCGGATTCGATGTTTTATCTTATTAGTAAAAGTCAGAGCTTCCCCTTCTAAATAGAAAACGTCCGCATACTCGGCGCACAAGCTTTTCAAATTCGCACATTCTTCCGCGTTTAAGTGATCTGTGCGTAATCGCGATAATACTTCGTTAACTCGTGAAGAAAGATGTTCAGTATGCGTGCATTCAACAGTGTATACTTCGGCTACAATAGGACGGTCCATAGAAAATATGATGTCATGCGGTGTTGGGTTGGCGATTTCAATTATACCTCGGTTATTTGATACTAGTGTTAGACAATCCTGAATTACGCAATTTGAAATGATTTGTTCGGGAATAAAAGCCTCACCGTCATGGATGTTAATAGGGAGTCTGACTAACTTAGACGAATAAGCTGGTATGACGTCTTCGTATAAATTCACGTTGCGTGAATTATACATTTGTATTATATTAGTCGCGTTACGGGTAATAAGTAATTTATTTTTAAGGTCAATTTTAGCTTCCCACTTTTCAAGTAAGTCTAGTCCTATAAGTCCGTCAAAGTAGTTATGAAAACGATATACAAATAATTTTATAAAATTAGGGTCCTGAAATTCTGTGAAACATGGTAATGTTACAGAGTAGTTATTACGAGTAGTCGCATGCACATTTGTCACCTCGAAAGGGTCAAAGTCAAGACTTACCTGCGGAAAGTATTTTTCTATCGCCTCTGGATTGATGAAAGATTGGTTAGCGCCGGTGTCTATCAGGAGCTTAAGGGGTGGATTATTAATTTGTATATAGGGAAGTTGTCGCTGCGTTTGCAAGTTGACCTCTATTTTGACCTTCTTGATAGCTGAGACTTCTGAAAATCCTGTTCAGTATTTTTGCTGGTAGAAGGTCGTGGTTCAGAGCAATTATCAATGTCGGTATGTTCAGTTACTTCATATTCACTATAGTAAGGGGCTTCTTCAAAATCGCAGGGTATAGAACAGTCGTTATAATCAGCCTCAGGGTAGTAATAGTAAGAATCATAATCGGGGTAATAGTAATACCCGTCATCGGTACATTCATTAATGTTCATCTCGCGACTTTTAAAGTAATTACTAGGTGGTGGATTGCCGAACCTAGACCAGTCATGCCCCGATATACCAGTAGTTGGCATAGGCTTAGCAACATAATGGCTGACCCCACTCATGGGTTTAGGACCCGTATTTTGGGGTTGGTTACGCGGTGCGATTCTAAAAGAATTATTTTGGGGGTTATAATTTTGTGGCAATGCCCTGAACATTTGCTGAGTACGTGAGGGACCTTGAAGAGGTCTGTTAATAGGGAAGTTAGGCTTCCAGTGTTGTTGAGATACGGGTTGGTGTAAAGGTCTCTGAAAAGGTGCATTAAAAGGCATGTTATACATAGGTGTAGGGGGATTAAATGTTCTTTGTACTGGCGGCATTGCAAACGGTGGAAGTTGCGTATGCTTAGGTAATGTAATAGGTTTACGGTCACTCATAGAGTCACTACGCTGTTGCAAGTACATAACATTTAATTCCTCTTGTACAAATTCCAATGCTTTTTCAACACTATCAGGGCGCATGCATCGAATACGGGAACCAAGTGGTTCCTTTAATCCGCGGACAAAAGCTTGCATTGTTAATTTTTTATACAAGGTTCGCTTAGCCTCTATAGTTGTAGGGATAGATTCGTGCAAACTCACATAGGTCATGATAGTGCTAAATAAATTTTGACACCTATCATAGAATTCTTGCGGTGAATTATTACCCTGTGTAGCTAAAGAAAGGTCATTGTAGAGGGTTGTTTCATCCCTCTGGTCAGAAAAATTATTTATAAGTGCGTTCCTAATGCCGTCCCAACTTTCCGGTATACCATTCGAATTTATAGTGCGGGCAGCGGGCCCAGTAATTTTGTTAAGTATTCCGTTTAATAAGCATAGATTGGATAACTCACAACCCGGTTCCGCACTTAAATATGATGCACATAATTGGTCACATAATCGTATAAAACGGGTTAACACATTAGGGTTGCCGTCGAACTCAGGCACCGGGCGTAAAACTTTAAAAATTGTATCGGGGTCCATAGTTTCTCTTATCTCTACTAGAGTCTCTAAATGCCTATTCCTATCTACTAAGTTCCTACGCAATTGCCTACGAGGTGCAGGACTTGGGGATAATTTTCTAGGATAGAAAATTTTGGAATTTTAATTTAACAATTATAGACAAGGACAAGCAAGTACAGGAGCAATTCATGTACTTACATTAATTTCATTTTGGTTCCTCTGAAATCGATTTCTTGATTCTCCTCCAGCCGTGGACCCAGGTTCTTTTTCGGAATCTCGGACGAGCGGCGCTATCGCTAGGTAGCAATTACGCACGCACAGCACGGACACAAGCACTTTAGTTCTTAGTCTGTAGCACAATCCTAGCTATCTATCCGAGAATCCTACCGACTGCGCCAATTACGTAGGTCACAACCGGAGGATTTAAAAAAAACCAAAATTACTTTAAACTAATTTAATTCAAATTATATTCTAAGTACAAGTGAATGCGATCGATGTGAGATACACAATGATTCTTAAAATTAAACATAAATCATAACTTAATTATAATTTAGCATTAATCCAACACACGGGCGATTTCCGAGGAAAATGCTGAATCCGCTTCCCACGATTCACGGTAGCACGGCGGTATGGGTGGTCCGTACCTCGGTCTGTGTCTTAACCAGTGGATTCTAACCCGAATGATAATGTAACACGTGTCTGTTTGTGTGTGTATATGTGTGTGTGTGTATCTGTCTGTCTGTGGCATCATAGCTCCCGAACGAATAAACCGATTTCATTTTAGTTTTTTTTTGTATTAAAGGGGACTTACGTGCGAGTGTTCTTAGACATGTTTGATGAAAATCGGTTGTCCCGTTTAAAAATTATGGGGGTTTGAAAGTAATTGTGTTGGGGGTTTTTTAAATTTTAAATTTAATGTTTTTACGTAATCTTATTGTAATCTTTTATTTTGAAATCCAGTTTGGTGTTCGCTGTGCTCTCATATCGAAAAATTCAACGCTAATATTCGGCGCTAGCTATAACAATGCCAGTTTTCAATTTTCCTGAAAAATAGACAAAGGTGTGATGTGAACATTGAACAGTGAATACTCTTTGTGCAATCATAACAAGTGCAACCGCAAAACAATGACTACAGTACCAGTTTTATGAAACTGAAAGAATTTACGCTCAGTTTAAAATACTATTTTTAACCCCCGACGCAAAAATAGAGGTGTTATAAGTTTGACATGTCTGTGTGTGTGTGTGTGTGTGTGTGTGTGTGTGTGTGTGTATCTGTCTGTCTGTGGTATCATAGCTCCCGAACGGATGAACCGATTTCAATTTAGTTTTTTTTGTATTAAAGGGGACTTACGTGCGAGTGTTCTTTGATGAAAATCGGTTAACCCGTTTAAAAGTTATGGGGGTTTGAAAGTAATTGTGTTGGAGGTTTTTTAAATTTTTAATTTAATGTTATGTATTTTTTGTATTTTTTTTTTTTTGTATTATTATTATGATGAAAAATGTACGAAATATTCAAAATCATGATTCGGTGGGCCATAAACAACACTTATTATGTGAATCCGCGGAGCTCTGGTAGTTAGTTTTACGAAGGCCTCCTAGCCTTTCATGCAGTATAGTCAGAATACTTACTAAGAATCATCATCATCAGCTAGTATAATATCCCCACCTAGGGGCTCGAGCCTATCCTGAATTAGGGTGATTTTGGCCTTAGTCAACCACGCTGGCCAAGTGCGTGGTTGGTCGTCTTCACACACTTCGCTCTGGTAGTACGATATAAAAATAAAATTGTTCATAAAATAACGATTCTATCTAATATATAAAATTCTCGTCTAATATATAAAATTCTCGTGTCACAGTTTTCGTTGCCATACTCCTCCGAAACGGCTTGACCGATTCATATGAAATTTTGTGAGCATATTCAGTAGGTCTGAGAATCGGCCAACATCTATTTTTCATCCCGAAATTCCTACGGGAACGGGAACGGGAACTACGCGTGTGAAACCGTGGGGCGCAGCTAGTTACTATTATAAGGAGCTATACGATAAATGTGAGTGTTAACTGAACGAGACGTGAGCTAGGGGCGCTAACTGCGTTTCTTGCCGTAACATCAACGTACAAATAAAATAGTTACGTAGCTGGATTACTGGGCGAAGGGCTATGTTATAAGCGTTAGGTGACAGTACATTCACTTATTTCATAAGTATTTTATTAGTGAGTTTTTTCTGCACAGATTATTTTTATGTTTTACATAACATAAGCATTCTCTCATTCACAACATCATCTCATTACAGTAACTGACCCCTAACTAAGTTCGTAACTTGTATCTAGGGTATCAGAAATTACGCACACACTCATTCACACACATACCCAGGCCGAGACAAACATTTGTGGCTCACACAAATATTCACCCCGCACGGGAATCGAACCCGCAACCTTATGGCAGTCCGGCATGTCTGAAAGGGACCCAGATAGCTATTCAGTGGTTTATAAATAATAATAAAGTGTTTATATATATATATATATATATATATATATATATATATATATAGTTCCCGATTCCGTGTGAATTTCAGGATAGAACATAGCCGATGTCCTTCCCCGGACCATAAGCTACCCCTGCTCCAAATTTCAAGTCAATCGGTTTAGTAGTTTAGCTGTGAAAAGGTAACAGACAAATTCATTTATTTCATCATAACACATTACAAGTTGTTAGGTAAACATATACATACATATAGGTACTTGTGCTAGAGTATCCTACTGACAGACAGACAGAGTTACTTTCGCATTTATAATACTTATTAGTAGATGTGAAATTCCGTTTCCATGCGCCCGCAACCTCACATATTTTAAGCCAATACTTAACCATTTTCGCTGAATGGACGCGTGGGATCGATTACGCTGTATTTATGATGTTACCGTAGACCAACCCTGACATAATTGGTTCCCACCATGCGGGGTTTGTGTCCAAATGAACGTGTGGTCTGCCAATAACTTTATTTCTTAATAATTTTATTAAGAAAAAAAAATGACGACCTCGATGGCAGAGTGGTCACCATGCCGGACTGCCATCCGTAAGGTTGCGGGTTCGATTCCCGTGCGGGGTGAATATTTGTGTGATCCACAAATGTTTATCTTGGTCTGTGTGTCTGTGTGAATGAGTGTGTGTGTAGTTTCTGATACCGTAGATACCAGTTTCGAACTTAGTTAGGGGTCAGTTACTGTAATGAGATGATGTAGTGAATGATTATTATGTTATGTTTATGTTAATTTTGCCCAAATTTCATTTCAGTTGCCCAATTTAAAGCGCGTTTTCAAGCAAATATTATAGGTAGTTAAAAGCGTGGCTTTGGGGCTCGCAAGATTTTTAAACAATACCATTTACCCGCGGCATACAAAAACTTATTTTTTTATTTCATTTGCAAAATAAAATTTCAATGATTGTCTGCATATTAAGACATTAATTAAAATAAGTAGGTATGTTAAGTATCAAATCTGATATATAAACGAGATTTGGAATTTTGGCTCTTTTGCGTAAGAAATTACTGAACCGATTTCGATCTGGAATGCATTTTCCTTTCAGAATGATAGGCATTCTAAATGGCAAACTTAAGTAAGATGCTCATTTAGAACAATACTAGCGGCGCCCCGCTAAAAACCTTCCCACTGAATCACTCTATCTATTAAAACAAACCGCATCAAAATCTGTTGCGTCGTTTTAAAGATCTAAGTATAGAATATATAGGGACAGAGAAAGCGACTTTGTTTTATACTATGTAGTGATAAGGTAAATAAAAGCTTATCAAGTTCAACATATCCAATTAACTTTATTAATAGTGGTACATACTCGTACGATATCCGTTTCGTGTAACGTAACACGACTCTGTTCTTAGTATCAAGAGCTGAGCTTAGAGTTTAATGATTAAAGTTTCCCACTTTACTTCCCAGACAGCTTTAATGTGACGTATTATTAGCTTCTCATATAAGTTGTATAATTGTATCCTTTATTAAAACTACGTAGCTCTAAACGGTTACGGTTACTTTATAATGATTTTGAACTAAACTGTTAGAGAATTAAACAAAAGCTTATTTTCATTTTAATTTTTGATTGTTAATTGAAATATTAAAACTACAAATGAATATATAAATATCATAAATCATATTTACACTTCTGTAAAGATATCTCACACGGGAATGTTACATAGAATAAGTTTTATTATTAGTATTATAAGTGAAGATATTGTTGAAGTGTCTAACTAAATAAATAAACATTCGAAACAAATATGATACATCGCCATCACCACATAGTCCGATTCCAAGCAGAGCTTTAGATACAAAGGATAAACATAACGTTTTAAATTTGAAAAATGAATCATAAAAAATGACCAAATACTCAAATATATCAAAAGTAAAAGATAACAAAAATATCATAACAATGAAAAATGTTCCTCATTTTTACCCCAAAAATATTCAACATTTGAACAAACAGTATAATGGGCAAGATGACAGATTTTGAAAAAGTGTTCTAAAATATTCTTAATTATCTACTATTTCCCAAAAATATATTATTTCTTCAATAAACAAAGGTATTACTGAATAAAATGCAATTTTAAAGAGAAAAAAATAAATTAGCGCCAAAACGCGGTCACGGTATCATGGCGTCTGCTGTGACGTCAGACCTCAGTAAACATCTTGTAAACAGAGTGCTATAGCAACAAATCTTTTCGTAAATATTAATTAAATATGAATTCCAAAGTATACAAGTGGTGTGCGGTCCCTCAGTGCACTAATACGTCACTAAAAACCCCTGAGAAAGTGTTTATTTACTTGCCAAACGACAAAACGATGCGTTATAAGTGGCTTACTCTTGCACGGAGAGATCCAAAGGCCATTAGTCTAAACACTTCTGTTTATTTCTGTGAAGATCACTTTGACGTAAGTTATAATTTAATTCATATATTCTATGGTGTGGACTTTGTTTTTCTACTTTATGACATGTTACATTAAATTTCAGAAGTAAATCTAACCTCAAAATTAATAGAACTTGTTGAATCCTCTCTATGTTCACCACTGTACTAATGAGTTCTTTATTCATTTTCCAGTTGCCAAATGATATGGAAAATTACATGGAATATCATATAATGGGTTCCGTGTCGAAAGTTCGCATGAAACCAGGATGTATACCCACAAAATTTGAATGCCAAGCAGATAGGAGAAAACGAGCATCTGATACCAGAGAACGACCATATTCTTTAAAAAAACAAAGACAGGAATTAATTCAAGAATCATTAAAAGATCTGGAAGAGAAATGTACTTTAAAAAAGCCCTTAGAGCTTGAAGAGACATCATTTGGAAGTTCAGGTACCTATCTATTCTCTATTATTTATTATAAAGATAAAAGATAGCCGAGTAAACTAATTAAAAACAATCTTGAGGAAAGTTATGCTATACCTAAGAAACAGCCTCTGTATTGCTACTGTCTGAGCCGAGCTTAAAAAAGTATAGTTATATGTTACAGTTTAAGATTATATTAAATGACTAATATATTACATAGCATGTGTATTTAACTTCTCATTATTTAAGGATTTATTATTACTTGATACTTAGTTATTTTTCATATCTATAATATGTACTGTACAAGTACTTGAGTTTTAATATTGGGTACTTAATATGGTTGTTTTTCAGCTGTGCATGGAGGTGTCGAAAGTATTACACAGGAAGAAAATAAGACTGCAAATAAATCAATCCAAGTTTGCATGACACACAAATTTAGAAGCAAAGCCATTCAAACTGAAGTTAAAATTGTAAACCAGATGACATCACCATTGAAACCGGATTGCCAAACTGTCTCTACATCACCGTTTAAGATAACAAGATGCATTTCCAAAATTAAACCAACCACATCAAACATAAGTTCAAGAAAAATATTGGTAGCCGAAGACCAATCGGATAGTGATATTTCGTATACACCATCTTTAACGCATGGAGGATCATCACCATCTATATCTGTTCAAACAAAATCAACTTCAGATTGCAGTGAGTTGGTACAAGATGATAAACAGAAAGAGACAACTCAAATGCTACAGTGTACATTACTTAAAATTTACAGAAATCCTCGCTCTTATATAGGTGTACCTAAAGACTGTTATTATTTAATTGGATTAATCGAAGAAAACATGAATATTCCTCCAAGTCATTTACTCATGTGTTTAAAAAAGATTAGATTAAATAACTCGTTCAAAGAGCTTGCTGATGATTTTGCCATGACACCAACATATGCTAGTAAGATATTTCTTAAAAATATTCCTTTGTTGGCTAGTGTTTTGCGTCCTTTCCTTGTAAAATTAGATAATTATAATATAAAAAACAATTTACCAATGGCATTTAGACATAAGTATAATCATGTAAGTTGCATTATTGACTGTTTAGAAATAGAAATACAAAAGCCTTCAAAAGCTTTAAACCAATCCCTCTCCTGGTCTGAATACAAAAAAGCTAATACTGTCAAATATCTTGTCTCTTGCACACCAAATGGCTTAGTAAATTATATATCACCTGGGTATGGAGGAAGAATAACGGACACATGTTTGGTAGAATCATGTGATTTTATTACATCTTTGCAACCAGGCATGTGCATTATGGCAGATAGAGGTTTTAAGCATGTCGAATCATATTTATTGAAACATGGAGTAAAATTAGTGCGACCTCCAAGTGTTGCAACAGGGGCTAAGCTTTCAAAGACTGAGGTTAGGGAAACTAAACAAATTGCTAGCCTACGGATACACATAGAGAGAGTGATTCGTCGCTTGAGAGAGTTTAGTATACTGAAACCACATGCATGTGTGAATAATAATCTTGTTAAAGTACTTGATGATATAATAACCATTGCCTGTGGTTTGATAAATTTACAGGATTCTTTAATTAAATAGGTAACCTATGTTGGAGTGATGTACTGGAATGGTTATATGTAGTAGTACCTTTATTATGCAATAACATGATTTAATTAGGAATAAATAAAAGTACAAAATTAACTTTGTTTGTTTTATTTACATATTATAACTAAATAACACTTTGGTACAATAATGGGTACACATTATCCTTCCATGCACTGACTAAAGTTAAAGTTAATTCTGTAACATATTTGTCATCATAATTCACACTCATTATATTTACATTTTTATTCTTACTGTAATTGCAATCAGCAACACAGAAGTAGCCTTTGTGGAGACCTGTCAAATACATTTGTAACTGCATCTGTGCATAATACTTTTTTGTTGGTTTCCCATTGATTTCATAATTTTTGTAAGTCTTATCACTTACTGGACACTTAATTTCTATGATACTGTCTTTACAGACCCCATCTGGTGATCCCGCTATCATGGGATAATTTTTACTAATAAATAGGCCACATTTCTTAATTGATTTCCTCAGACTGCCAGCGACAGTTTCCCTCACTTCATCCTCCAACAGTCTTCCACGTTTCATGGCCTGTGTGTCTGGAATTCGTCCACCCATTATTAAAGCGATGAGAGTTCCATCACTCGTTTTGCACCGACTAAATTCGTATGCTCGTGAAGCTGTCACCCTGCCGTATCTTAGTTCATGCCAAAGACCACTTTGATGTTGTTCTCTTGTTTTTTCCTCAACCAATTTAACATCTACATCAGTAAACAAAAGTTTCTCCAAGAAAGTGTCACAGGATTTTTCCTTATATTTAAATACTAATTTGTGCATGGAGAATGTATTGACTGTATCAGGCACATAATCTCCCTGAAATTTAATTAATTCGCAGTTGTGAAGTTGCCTTTTCTTTCCTTCCATAATAAATTTCTCAAATACTACAGTATTTGATGGCAAACTAGGCTTAGCATTAGATAAATCTTTTGCTGATATATATTTTATGGTCGTTCCAACCCTCGATAGCTTAGACTTCTTCCAGTAGCATTCCACTGATGTAACGGATGGTTCTTCACTCCTGCGATGGACCCACATAAGAAAAGCTACAGCATGTTTGCAGCCTCCTTGCGATGCAACACAATCATGGCATTCCACTGATACAACAGTTTCATTGACTACATCAACTATTAATGTTACTCCATATAACTTTCCATGGACCTTGTGTTCGGGGCAGATTTTTGACTTCACTACACATAGATTGCCATCGCGTTTTAACTGAACGTAGCTTACGGCGTCATCACCATACGATGGCCTGGAGGATCTATAGCAAAGAAATCGACTTGTAAGTATACCGTTAATACTAAAACACATTTTTTTCATAACAAAAACATAACCTCAAACACTAAGCATATCAAGTGGTATAATTCCATATTCTTAAACATAGCTCCAAAATTTTTACACATTGAATAAAGTACTATTTTACTTACACTGTAGTTTTCACATTTCTGAATTCTGCTGAACAGAAGTCTTTGTTTGATGCCAGGAACTCTCCCAGCATTAACAAATCCACTCGGGGCAAATTAGAACTGTTTGCCTTAGTAAATCCTTGTTCCATGGCTTAATTAATTATTAAACTAAGCAACAGATTGATATTATATTTATAATAATATTTATAATCAGATAAATACAATACAGAAACTCAGAGATAGTCGAAATTCGTATGAAAATTCAGTGACAGTGGCAGTATTTACTGAGGACTGACGTCACGCAATCTGATTGGTGTTTTAAAAATCATGGCGGATTATAGAATTTCGTAATTTTATTTTCTAATTTAAAATAATAATCTCGTCTTATAAATAAAAATGATATTTTTTTCCATGATATGTATACTATAATTTACTTGATAGACATAATATTTTAATGATTCTTGCTTACTGTCATCATCCCCATTGGGGCAGAAAATAATGACCTCAAAAATGCGGCAGGGCCCTTACGTCTGCTGTGTATTGTCACACAAATAATGTCGCGTCATCAGCGGCGGAAAACAATTTGGGATGACTTCATTTAAAGGGTTCCTCGAATCAACCTCGGTTTTCCCCGCGTCCCAGGGGGTGGATTGGTTAAAAATTAACTTTACTACCCCGTCAGGTACCCTAGACCAGGGGCGGATCTAGGATTGACGTTTAGGGGCGAAAGTCTGGACGTCACTAATGTGATAGGCTGAGTTTTTTTTATTTAGGTAAACCAACGCAATTTCTCATTGTTCAAGTTTTATTTTAACTTCACTAGTGAAGACTGGCGTTCTAGTTCTGCTAACGAATACCAAACATCCTCTATTACTTTTCGAATATTTTCATTTCTTTAAGACAGAATAAAATATAATAAACTAGTGGTTTTACCCTCTTGGATCAAATGTGAAAAGTGCCCTAGTTTATCTCGGTATAAAATTTCATTTAAATCGGTTCAGTAGTTTTGGCGTGAAAACGCGATAGGAAAACAGAGTTGCTTATATAACGAGTCCCTTAGTCCCGACCACCCCTCCCACTAATGGTGTGTAGGTACCATTCTTAAATTGAGTGGTTATTGTTTGAACAATCATAGATGACGCTTTTTATTATCCCCGACGCAAAAAGAGGGGTATTAAAACACCCCTCTTTTTGCGTCATGGGTTAATAAAAAGCGTGAAGACGTGTTTGTGTGTATGTGTGTATCTGTCTGTCTGTGGCATCATAGCTCCCGAACGGATGAACCGATTTCAATTTAGTTTTTTTTTGTATTCAAGGGGACTTACGTGCGAGTGTTCTTAGACATGTTTGATGAAAATCGGTTGATCCGTTTAAAAGTTATGGGGGTTTGAAAGTAATTGTGTTGGGGGTTTTTTAATTTTTTTATTTAATTGCTTATATTATTTGTTACATCAGTTGGTGAGTCTCGTGTGCTTGTAACTTCACTGACACCACATTGCTCTTCAAACTGGAACGTATTTATTAATATCATATACACCCCTATTTTGAAAATATGGGACTTATTAAAATCAGAATATCTGTAGCAGTAACTGAATCCATATATCCAATAAAAATATCAAAAATGATAGTCGATTACTTATCTTTAAAAAATACAAAATAAATGTCGTATTACCAGACGGCACACTAGTTATCAAGTATTCTGTGACGGCTCGGGTCGATGACCGCGCTCAGCTGTGTATCGCAGCGCTCGGTGTAGAATAACAATAAAATTCGGCGGGATTTTGAAAATCTTTGACTTATCATAACTTTTTAAATAAAAGCAAAAGAAAAAAACTAACTTCACTATTATATTGTCACCCGTCGTTTACATTAGCTGTGAGATAAGGTATCGCAATTTCAAAATAAGGGTGTATATGTTCCAGTATACACCCATATTTTGAAATTGCGATACCTTATCTCACAGCTAATGTAAACGACGGGTGACAATATAATAGTGAAGTTAGCTGAGCGCGGTCATCGACCCGAGCCGTCACAGAATACTTGATAACTAGTGTGCCGTCTGGTAATACGACATTTATTTTGTATTTTTTAAAGATAAGTAATCGACTATCATTTTTGATATTTTTATTGGATATATGGATTCAGTTACTGCTACAGATATTCTGATTTTAATAAGTCCCATATTTTCAAAATAGGGGTGTATAATTAGGGCGAGCGAAGCGAAGCCCTCCTAATTCAACAGTTTTTACAGTTTTGTGGTACATATTACGGAAAAACTAGAGCACCTACAGATTTGATATTTAACAGAGTTATTTCAATTCATGTCTAGATGTGCAGAAAATGGTTTTTATATCATTTTGTAAATGAAATAAAGAAAAAGGTTTTAACAATTTTGCAAACAAATTTTAAATTTCGAGAAAAAAATGGATGCGTCTATTAATAATATACATTGATTACATATAAACATATTAACAAAAAATACTTCTCAAATTAGCCGGGTTATAGGGGTTAAAATGACATTTAAATGTCAAACGATTACGACTTAGTGTCATTCGGCACACAATAGATGGCGTTGATATCCAGTTTCGAGCATGAAGGTTTCATGTTTCTAATGCCGTAAAAAAATCGAAATAAAAAGAAATGGATTTGTACATTGTGAAATTGAATCTGTTTACAATTTCATCGGTTTAATAAAATGTGGCATCGAAGGAGGCCGAGAAAAAGAAAAACGGGGGGTTGGGGGGGCGGAGCCCCCCCGTTAAGAAAAAACAAACATCTCTATGATAGAAATTAAAAGAAAGTTTGAACACTGATTCCGAAATGATAATAGTTGTTATAGTAAAATGCCGCAAAAACATACGTTACGCGAAATTAATCGTTCTTTGATGGACGATGTAAGGGAAAGTCAGAGAAGATGTAGTAATTGTGTTCGTGGCACAATGCTCACTTTGTGCCAAAAATATGTCAAAAATAAGAGAGAAAAAAGAAAAACGGGGGGTTGGGGGGGCAGAGCCCCCCCCGTTAAAAAAAACAAACATCTCTATGATAGAAATAAAAAGAAAAATTAATATAATGAATAAAATTAACACTGATTTCGAAATGATAATAGTTGTTTTGTAAAATGCCACAAAACGCACGTTAACTAGTCTCCTCTTCTCTTTTCGGAACCTTTATCCCATGTCTATTTGGGGTCGGTTTTCAGTTTAACCAGATTTGGCGGAAAATAAAAAGAGAAAATACTGGACATATTTTACGTGAAGTGACTGTCATCAGACCTTCACAGCCCAGAGGGCTATACGAAATTTTTTGGTTAAACCAAATGTTAGACTTTTGAGGGCTCTAACTACCCGTAACGACTATCGAAGATGTTAGTACGGCAGCGGGTAGCGATGGCTTTACGTGCCCTCCGAAGCACGGAAACGCTCATGAAATTAAAAGTATTTTTAGTAATGACCCATCACAGTCACGACGGTGCCAGCCGATGCTTAACCGCACAGATCACAAGTGTTCACTGGGCCACGAGCGGGCAACTAGCCTCCTAGAACGCTAAATTAACCGTTCTCTAATGGACGATGTAAGAGACAGTCAGGGAAGACCTCGAGATGTAGAATATAATTGTGTTCGTGGCACAATGCTCACCTTGTGGCAAAACTATGTCAGACGTTAGAGAGAGAAAAAGAAAAACGGGGGGTTGGGGGGGCAGAGCCCCCCCGTTAAAAAAAATAAAAATCTCTGTAATGAAAATTAAAGGAAAGTTTTATAAGATTAAGAGATTAGTGTAATCGTTACCATAAAGTGCCACAAAAACGCACGTTAACTCGCCTCCTCGGACACGAAATTAACCGTTCTTTGATGGTCGATGTAAAGGAAAGCCAGAGAAGACATCGAGATGTACCTAGAATCTAATTGTGTTCGTGGTAATTCATGTCATCTCCTTTGGATTGATTTGCACATCGAAAACAACGGACTTTGTTAAGACAATAGTATGGTTTCAGAACCACAAACTAACGTTTTAAAGAAATTAAAATTCGTCGAAGAGCAATTAATAGCGCAAGTTCTCCCAGTTATTACAGTGTACCTACTCAAATTGGATATCGTGACCAAGAGATCAACTTCCATCAAGATATCACTTTGTTGGGCTGGTGTAAACTTGCGATTTTAAATACAATGATCATTATAAGTACAGTTTTTACAAAGTAAATATATTTTTTAAGGGTTATCCGTGTGTCCGTACATGTTACGTACCCATCCGATTTTAGTCCAATCCCTCAACTATTTATCAATGAAGGCCTTACGTATGTGGCTAAAACTAGTGTATACACAATTCCATGGAATCAGTTTTGAGTGGTAAGGGTGACCTTAGAAATATAAAGCGCGATCAGAATTATAAAAACATTACAAACGCTACCAACAGTGCACACGCGTGAACCAAAATTAATATGTGCGCTAATGCGCTATGTGCGCTGTTTGCGCGCTATCTAATCGGACCAGGATTGTGTGCGTACGTGTGTGCAAAAATTTCAAAATTAGAGTTACGTACTCGGCATTTCGAATTGCAAGATTCAGAAATCAGTTGTTGTAATTAGTAATTGATGAGAATGCAATATTTAACCATTGTAAACATAAATGTTTAATAAAAAAACTAAAATAAATCAAATTCTGAAACGTCAAATTTTGAGTTTGACATTTGTGCACACACTGCACAACCTATTGTCCATGAGCAGCGTTTGCACACCTTAATGACGTCACTGATGACGTCCCATTACTATCGTTGGTGCAAATACGTTGAATTCGATCACTTCACTCCGTAAGCGCGAAAAAGCGCAATTTGGACCGCACGGATAGTCAACATGACAATAGGAGCTTCCAATTTTGACCGCCGCCGGCACAGAAAACTTGATGACTCTAAACTAAACAAGACTTTCCAAACTTTCTGATAGTGAATATTGATGTATGAAGATGGCAGTTTTGGTTTTGATTGTTTCTTTTTTTTTAAACGAATACGAGTATATTTTTTATGGAAACTATTTTCGATAAATATTTTAGAATCACATATCATGGAGTCAGTTAATCCGCCCTAGCAGTTCCCTGCATGAGATAAAGACTTCAGCATATACAAGAAGTTGTACTCATCGAGACCTTTCAAATGATGTTTGGTCACAAAATGGTACAACATGACAGGACGACACCTCATGGGGTCAGTTAATCCAACCTAGCCTAGCGGTTTTCCTGCACGAGATACAGACTGAAGAACCCATACAAGAAGTTGTAGTACTCATTTAGAATTTTGACGTAGGGCACAAAGTGTTATAGGACAACATATAGGACGGAACGCCAATTCTCCTTTGGGTTGAAATTTTTTCTTTTATTTTTCCTCCCGATTAAATGCCACGTACTCACGAGTGACAATGGTTCGATATGAAAATTATTCTCATACAACGTCATACGTTAATAATGGTTGAGTCCGAAACCACCCATAACTAAATATTGGAAAAGTGGAAATACTTAATGTTCCAGGAATCAATACAATAAGCTTTCGTAATCACAATTCACAAGTCACAAGGCTTGACGTTAGATAAAGCTGTGGCGGACATTGGACATAAACAAATTTCTGTTGGTCTAACATAGGTAAGGTACCTCTGTGGTATCGCGCGATTTCAACAATTAAAGCATTTTCTTACTTTCTTACTATAAAACATAGAATTACTAAGAAAAACCTCGCGAGCCCACACAAAGCCACGCTTTTAGCTAGTATATAAATATATTCGCACTAGTTTTTGGCAGCAGTATCTGTTTTTTTACTAGTTTCCCATATCAAAAACATACGATCATCGGTTCAAATCAATAAAGCGGAATCGTTAATTTCCGTAAAAATCGATTAATACAAAATACCAAACAGACACATTTTTGTTTCACGTACCAAAAAGGAATTTATTCGGAGCCCATTTAAAATACATAAAACGTTGATTGTGCGAACGAAATGTTCCTGGCTTTAAATTCGTATTATTTCCCCAATAAAAGTGCCTTTCACTAATTGTACCGGTTTTCTGGTATTGCATTTATACCGTGACTTTGTTCGGGATATAGATAATAATGCTTTTTATGAAATAAGGTACAAAGAAGTATTTATTTATTTAGTTAGACACTTCAACAATATCTTCACTTATAATACTAACTAGCAGCGCCCCGCGGTTTCACCCGCGTAGTTCCCGTTCCCTTGATAATTTCGGGATAAAAAGTATGCTATGTTCTTTCCCGGACCATAAGCTACCCCTATACCAAATTTCAAGTCAATCGGTTCAGTAGTTTAGCCGTGAAAAGGTAACAGACAGACAGAGAGACAGAGTTACTTACGCATTTATAATATAAGTTAGGATTAGGATAATAAAACTTATTTGTATTTGCTTTAGTGACCATGGATTCTGGTGACTACCGTCGCATGGTAAGTGACTAACGTTAACAATGGTGAGTAAGTCAAATTATTTTTGTGGTTTATTTATATTACAAGTTAATCACTACATAGTATAAAACAAAGTCGCTGTTACTGTCTGTCCGTCCCGGTGTATGCTTAAATCTTTAAAACTTTATAACGGATTTTGATGCGGTTTGTTTTAATAGAAGAGCGATTGAAGAGGAAAGTTTTTGGAATTATTTTATCCCCGCTGTCTTACGGGAGCAGGAAGTACACGGGTAAAACTGCGGGGCGCTGCTAGTGTAAATATATATACTTAACTCATAGGTGACTGACTGACTGACATAGTGATCTATCAACGCACAGCCCACAGCCCGTTTAGCATGCAAGTAAAAGATGTTATGACGTAGGCATCCGCTACGAAAGGATTCTCACGGGATTGTGATATAGGTACTCGGGTGAAACCGCGGGGCATAGCTAGTTCCACTTTAAAATAACAGTGGTTTTTTGTACTTATTTTAATAGTTGACTAGCTATCGACCAATCACACTGGCTACCACGATTGCGAAGGTGATGGATGGTTTGCTTGAGAGAAGGTTACAGGCCTCCCTTAATCTGTGTGATGCACAATTTGGCTTCAGGCCGCAGCTATCCACAGAGAGCGCTGTACTTTGTCTCAAGCATACCGTTCGTTATTACACCAATCGCAGGACGCCTATCATAGCTTGTTTTTTAGACTTATCAAAGGCTTTTGATATGGTTAATTACGACGTTCTCTGGAAGAAACTGGCTACGGAGACAAATGGGTTTCCTAGAGATCTCATAAGTCTGTTTCAGTATTGGTATGACAATCAACGAAATCAGGTGAGGTGGGCAGGAGTCTGCTGTCTGAGGCGTACGGGCTGGAGTGCGGGGTAAGACAGGGGGGCCTCTCTTCTCCTGCATTTTTTAACCTTTACGTGAACGGTCTGATTGGTGAGCTCAGTAGTATTGGAGTCGGCTATTCCATTAATAATATTTCATACAGTAACATTAGTTACGCCGACGACATGGTGCTGCTGAGCCCAACAATCAGTGGTCTCCGTAAAATGTTGGACATATGTGAGAAGTACGTAGTGGCCCATGGCCTTAGGTATAATGTCAGGAAGAGTGAGATTGTAGTTTTTAAATCTAAAAATAAAAGCTACGATTTCCCTACTATCACTCTTGAAGGTATACCGCTGAAACGTGTAACAAGTTTCAAATACCTGGGACACTGGGTTACAGAAAATATGTCCGATGAGGCTGACATAGAGAGGGAGCGCAGGGCTCTAGCTATGAGAGCTAATATGCTCGCCCGTAGATTTGCACGGTGCAATACTGCAGTAAAAAAGACTCTTTTCAGAGCCTATTGCCAATCTTTTTACACGTGCAGTCTATGGGTTGAATATACACAGAAGACGCTTGCAGCCCTGCGCGTCCAATATAATAACGGGTTCAGGATGCTGATGGGGCTGCCTCGGTACTGCAGCGCGTCAGCGATGTTCGCCGAGGCTCGCATAGACAGTTTTCAGGTCAGTATACGTAAGCGAGTGTGTGGCGCCGCGTCCGAGACAGCTCCAATAGCCTCCTGCAGGCGATAGGGAGTCGCTATTGCTGTCCTATACTGAGGCACTGGAACAGGGTTCATGTCGGTTCGAGACCTGCTCTAGTCAATGTAAAGTAGAAATAATGTAATTTTAATTTAATACTAAAATAAACTATATCTAAAATAATTTGTGCTTATTATAAATTAAATTAATAAAATAATGAATATTCAATTAATAAATAAATGTGATAAAATGTATTGTATTGAATGAATGAATATTATTTGTAAGTAAATTAATTATAATAAATTGACTTAAGTTACATAATTAAATAATAGTAATTTATATAGATACTCAAATGAAATACTTAGTAATAATTTAATAATGTTGTAATAGTGATGATATAATTTGTTTTTAAATCGTAATTTATTACTAACCCTAGTTAATAAGTCTTCTTTGTAATTACTAACAGACTGTGTATATGGAAATATTAATTTCTGAAATAAATGATAATAATAATAATAGTAAACATTTACGTGTAAAACTAAAAACATACAACCGAACACTCATACACATTTCGGTATAGTTGTTGCCGAAATTATTTATGGTGATGTGATTGGCTCCTGATTTAAATTATATTCAACCTTTGTCCTTCTGTATGTGAGCAAACCTTTGACTTGAAATCGACTACTTTAAGGCCATTGCCGAGTCAGTTTAACTGATCAGTTCAACTGGCGTCCATCCAAAAATGGTCGTCAAACAAAGTGATTCCAGATTCCAGTGGGAAAATCTAGTTGGTCTAAAACTTTTGGAGTGACGTCACAGTTTTGGATCTTCGGTTCAAAACAGTTAAGGTATATGGAATATCTATTAGGTACTAGCTGTGCGCCGCGGTTTCTCTCGCGTGCAATTCAGCCAAATCAGTTCAGCCGTTCTTGAGTTATAAAGAGTGTAACTAACACGACTTTCTTTTATATATATATAGATTTGACAGACCACCACGTGGTATAGTTGGTAGTGATCCTGCCTGCTATGCCGAAGGTTGCAGGTTTGATTCCCACTTATGGCAAACATTTTTAATATGTCCGTTTGTCTCAGTCTGGGTGTTTTATATCTATTTAAATTATTTATTTACGAAAAAGGTATATAAATGTGTTTATCCGTTGTCCAGTATACATAGTTCGAGCTTTGCTTAGTTTGTGACTAGGGGGCGATGTGTGATATGTGTTCTAATAATTATTTATTGTTGACTTACTTAGTAATTTTGCAAATAATCTATATATCTTTTATATCTATCTATCTATATCTTCTTCTATATATATAAAACTCTTCCGTTACTGAGTGATGTACTGACTGACTGACAACGCACAGCCGAAACTACTGGTCGTGGAGAGCTGAAATTTGGCACGTGTGTTTGTTGGGGGGAGTAGGCTACCACTAAGAGAGGATTTTTGGAGAAAAGGGGCCAAAACCCAAATTCATTCCACGCAGACGAAGTCGCGGACAAAAGCTAGTTCTTACTAAAATACTTAAATTTAATACTATTAAATAACATAACATAACATAACATAATCATTCACTACATCATCTCATTATAGTAACTGACCCCTAACTAAGTTCGAAACTTGTATCTAGGGTATCAGAAACTACGCACACACTCATTCACACACACACCCAGACCGAGATCAATATTTGTGGTTCACACAAATATTTACCCCGCACGGATGGCAGTCCGGCATGGTGACCACTCTGCCATCGAGGTCGTCAAATATATTACTTTAATACTATTAAATATACAAACAATATGACTACACTACCAAAACACAAACAATAAAACAATATTTCATCCGCAAGACCGGCGGTATTCTAAAAAATCCCATAGTAAAAGTACACTCTTCTAAATAAGTCCGTAATCCCGGACAGAGGCGGTGTAATCCCGGATTTCGGGACTTTCTTTGGCCGGGCCAACGTCCCTATTGTCTGAGGGATCTTTGTGTGTTTCATTATGGTTCTAATGGACTTGAATTGTATACAATAACGGACGTTATTGTACTGTTATTTCTTAATATACTTACTGTGTATAAGCAAAATTAATAGTATAACGCGGTCACTGTATTTAGTATAGTTTTACTGGGAATTATATGAAATAGTTAATATTACAGATAAATAGTATAAGGATCATATTGTAATATAGTTTTTATAGTTATCATGGTTATTAGAAGGGATATTTATATTAACGGGAAATATCGGAAACTCGAAACAAATAATATACATGGTAAATATCCCGTTAATTATAATAATTTGAATCATATTGTAAGTTCGTTTTTCGTGCGAGGTTAATACTTATCTGTGTCATTTGTGTAATCTATGAAGATCAGTTGATCAGAAATCTGCCGAAATTTTACAGTAAATTCATAACGTAACACTTTTAAGGTGGCCATTGACGAGTCAGTTGAACTGATCAGTCCAGACATAAAACTGTGCGTCACTCCAAATATTTTAGCCCAACTAGATTTCCAAACTGGAATCGCTCCGGTGATTGACGACCATTTTTGGATGTACGCCAGTTCAACTGATCAGTTAAACTGATTCAATGGCCAACTCAAGAATTGCTGTTATCATTTTATGATCCTCCATAGTTAATTTTACCTTTTTAGCGCGGCGGTAATACTCGTAGATCTTGAGCTATGAAAGCCAGTTAATCCCCGTTGAACCCCATAACTCCACAGATAATAAAGTTAGAGAACTCGAACAACTTTTTCAACAATATACTTAAAGGTAAAACGGGGAAAATTAAAAAAATATATCATGTTACGTAAGTATTTTATATCTAAGTATTTACTAATGTTGTAAAGAGGCTGCGTTACAGCATTTTTAATTGGAAACTTATTTGGGTATTCTGTTAAATACCTATTTAAGTTCTTAATACGATGTTTTAATGCTTTTCCTTTACGTAATGAATAAAATAAGTAAATAATTTAGTTCCTGAGATGTAGCTGTTTAGATGACATATTTTCTCCTCTCCATACAAAATGGACATGAGTTTGTACGAGTAAGGGGTCATGGCCAATAGCAGGTCCACACTTTATGAAAAATATTTTTTGCTCTAGATGCATTATCCAGGGAATCACGGGAATACTAACGGGAACTTCCTACGGGAACGGGAACTACGTGGGTGAAACCGCGGGGCGCCGCTAGTATATTATAAAACAAAGTCGTCTCCCCTGTCTGTCTGTTTGTCCCTATGAATGTTTACATTTTTAAAATTACGCAACCGATTTTGATGCGGTTTTCGTTAATAGATGGAGCGATTCAAGAGAAAGGTTTTTGGTGTAATTTTATTCCCTCGTTCTTACGGGAGCGGGAACGTCACGCGTGAAACCGCGGGGCGTCAATGGTGCTAAATATTTAAGGTTTATTTTATTTAGATATTAATTTTATTTTTGTTTATTTTACGTATAAAACAGAGTGTTCCCCGAACCACTCTGATCTATCATTGGGACATTATAAAAAATAATAAAAACCGTACAAAATCAGAAATCATTTTCAAAATAAACATATTTTCTTTTACATCCCACAATTCCAACGGGATCAGAGAAAACGGTAGCACAAAGCAGTTTGTAATTTATAAAAAATATACTTTTATTCAGCGCAACCTCAATAACAGTGAACAATAAGAAGAATAAAACCCACCTCGGAGTGGGGGTTGGGGGGTGAGGGGGGGGGGGGTGTAATCTGAAATCTCACCTCTTATTACAGCTGAAAGATGTTATTATAGTTGGAGCAAAAACTGCATCGTCTGCCAGTCGGTCTACTGCGGGATGGGTTACATGGAGCCAGATTAAATACGTCTTGTGCCATAAAAAAAAAAAAATGATATATATTGTCTTTTTAAACATTGTAAACAACAGAACTTAATTAAACTGACTAATAAAGGTAATGACAAAAAAAACAATTAGGAACATAACTTAAATCTAATTAATTAAGAAGAATAAAAATTCAAAGCGAACGGTGCTGATTTTTAGCCACCCCTACATATTACCTGTATGTAGAGTCACAATCTTTTCCGTGCCGGCGCGGCCAGAATTGAGCTTGAGCTGGTACTTTTTTAAAAATAATAATCTACTTAAAAATAATGTCTAAAATAATGAGTATACTTAAAAAAGGTCAATATAGAAAAACATTGTAATTTATATGAGATTGAGAGTAATTGATTCTTTGTGGCCCCAAACAGAATAAAAAATCATTAAAAAAAATTTTGGGTTACTGTTACTTACGTACATTAATAAAATTATACCAACCTTAAAAAAACATTAAATTAAAAATTTAAAAAACCCCCAGCACAATTACTTTCAAACCCCCATAACTTTTAAACGGGTCAACCGGTTTTCATCAAACATGTCTAAGAACACGTAAGTCCCCTTTAATACAAAAAAAAAAAACGGTCCATCCGTTCGGGAGCTATGATGCCACAGACAGACAGATACACACACACACACACACACACACAGACACTTCAAACTTATAACACCCTTCTTTTTGCGTCATAGGTTAAAAAATATAATTAAAAAAAAATATTTTGTCAACTTATTTGATCGTCATGTAAGCAGATCGCCGGTAGGTGGGCTGGCAAGGCGCCACCGCTACGACTTGCCATTACCGGCCATTCAAAGACAGATACACTGTAACAAGTAGGTGTTACTTTATATTTTACTAGCTGCGCCCCGCGGTTTCACACGCGTAGTTCCCGTTCCTGTGGGAATTTCGGGATGAAAAATAGATGTTGGCCGATTCTCAGACCTACTGAATATGCTCACAAAATTTCATGAGAATCGGTCAAGCCGTTTCGGAGGAGTATGGCAACGAAAACTGTGACACGAGAATTTTATATATTAGAGATTTTTTGAATAAAATGTCAAAAACATAGCGCCGATGACGTGGCAGTTAGGGCACTTGACGATCATTCGCTGATCACTGGTTCAATATCCGCCGCGTGCAAAAAATTCAATGTATGTGATATTCACGATCGTTGCTGACTGACTGACTGACCAATCGACACATATCTCAAACAACTGTACGGATTTAAAGGTACAAATATAGATATTTGAACGTAGGCACCTATGAAAATGTTAGGCCATCTGCATACTTACATTTTGAAAGACAAACAAAGAAAAATTAGAAAGGAGGTAGTATGTTTGAAATGAGGTACAATTTACAAAAAAATAATTAGCGGTTCTCGCGCTTGGCTTTAAATGCAGATAGCATTAAATAGTCTAAATAAAAAAAAAAACAGTGCACGGTGGTGTACGTAGGGTATTATGATCCGCCGTGTCAGATAGCTAATGTAAGGTTCAAGTTGGTAGCCGACTGCAGACAGCAGCAGCAGACCACACGTCGCCGCCTCACGTCATCATCACACGTCGCTGGCTTCATGTCGCTGCAGTCATGATTTCGAACCCGACTGCAGACGGCAACTGCACATGACATCCAGTTGGTTCCGAGTGCTCCGTGAAACAAAATGTCTGATGTGTTCGAGAATAGTGACGTATGTCACACGTTCTATGCTTAAATGCAGATCAACTTATTCAATACGTCAGCGGCACTACTGATCTGCGGTCGGACGACACTGTTGTCTGCTGGCGACGCGAAGCTAGCTCCATGTCGCCCACTACGGAGGGAATTTCATAGAAATACGTAGAAACCAGTAGTGGCGCGGCGACGTGAGGTCTGGTCTGTGAACATTTATTGAGGAATGCCATGACATTACGGTACTACCAATATAAGCAGAGTTAACGCGGGATAAACCGCGGGGCGCAGTTAAATATATTGATGTAACAATCCCTAAACCATCATTCGTTCAAAAAACTTCTCACGACGAATTCAAATAATTTCGTATTCCAGATAAAACTTTACGAAACCAATATATATAAAAGTGTTGAAGGCGTGTCAAGTTGTACGCATCTCCCTAAGGCGCCGTATTTTATCGGATTTGATTTATAAAAGTATGAGCGGGCTCAGGGGAGTTAGTATGTATGTAGCTATCAAGTGGACATTCGGTAGGGTTGGCACGCCACCAGTAAATCATCTTATAATTTGAAATTATCTCTCTCCTTGTTTGTGTGGGACACCCCTAATGTTAATTACTTTTTGCCTTCATTATTGGTCAGTCATTTTTCATTTATAATTAGAAATATAAAATTAGCCAAACTTTGTGTTTTTTACCCTTTTTAACCCCCGACGCAAAAAGAGGGGTGTTATAAGTTTGACGTGTCTGTGTGTGTGTATCTGTCTGTCTGTGGCATCATAGCTCCCGAACGGATGAACCGATTTCAATTTAGTTTTTTTGTATTAAAGGGGACTTACGTGCGAGTGTTCTTAGACGTGTTTGATGAAAATCGGTTAATCCGTTTAAAAGTTATGGGGGTTTGAAAGTAATTGTGTTGGGGGTTTTTAAATTTTTAATTTATTTTTTTGCGAGCTACATATTATTATATACCGAAGTGGATCTGAGTGAATTTCAACAAGTCCCCAAAAATCTTCATTTCCGTGGATTTTTTTGTTTTTAAGTTTTTTTCAAAAATAATTAATTATACTTCTTGATAATTTATGTATTCTAGCTTATTATCAAGCTGATTACTTAAAAAACTAACGAATAACACAAGTTTAAAAATTTCATGCCACGGCGATGAAACATGTGTGCACGGCAATGAAACAAGCGTCCACGGCAATGAAAGAACTGTCCCACGGTAATGAAAGAATCACCACGGAAATGAAAATCCATACATAAAACATTTTTTTTATATACTGACATGAGTATTATATTATCCTAACATACAATATATACACGCCTGTCTCCGAGAAGGAGAGGCATACTCCCCCAGACGGGTTATCTACGCCACATCGAATGATAATAATTGATCGGATTTCTTTATAAGATTAACATAAAACCCCTATCATATATTGATCCCCCTGCTCAAGAAGGGGTCCACAAAATTACGTGCCTTATAAGCATGCTTTCATCATACGGTCTGCCTGTTAGTTGGTGTGGTAGGATATCGGACTTCTTGCGGGATCGATCGATACGGGTCGTTCTTGATGGATGCTCGTCCGATCAAATGGCGATTAATGCCGTTGTTCCCCAAGGGTTAGTACTCATTGCAACACTTTTCCTATTGCATATCAATAATCTGCCAAAGCCCAGAACCTATGAGTATGCAAATGATTGCACAGTTGTAGAGAATTACATATCCGTCCCGCGTGCTAGTGCGGCCGAAACACAGTATTTAAGAGAGGCTATGGTCGATCACACGAACTTTTCCCTTCGGGCAGTCTCCGATTGGAGCGATGCCAATCTGATCAAGTTCAATGCCTTGAAGATTCAGGCGTGTCTTTTCTCCGCAAGGAAGACGCTGTTCGAACTGGCTCCTATTTTCCGGAGTGTATCCTTACCTATAGTGGACCACCCTGACCTTCTTGGAATAACGCTGACCTCAACCCTCAATTTTGGTTCATACATTGAGTCAAAGGCTCAACTGGCTGCAAAAAAGCTAGGCGTCCTCTCAAGGGTGCGACGGTACTTCACGCCAGAACAGCTGCTCCAACTCTATTAAGCTCAAGTTCGGTCGTGCATGGAGTACTGTTCGCACCCTTAGGATGGATCAGCTAAATATCAACTTTAGGGGTTGGAGTCCCTAGAGAAGCGTACCAAGAGGCTCATTTCGTTCAGTCCCTTGTTGACTCAAGACTCCAGAGTTTTGAGCACCGGCAAAAAGTTGCTAGCCTATAGGTTTCTTATCGGATACATTTTGGAGAGTGCGCATCGGAACTACACCGCTTAATTCCCCCATCTCCGTTCTGCCACCGAATGAGCAGGGAAACCGATAAACGTCACCCATACATGGTAGATGTTCCATAAGCTCGCACGAAGCGTTTCGCGTCCACCTTTATAATGCGAATAGCGAGAGTGTGGAACTTCCTGCACAGCTTCTATGTTCTGAAACTGGAACATACAAATTAAACATACAATCTGGGTCTTTTTAAGTCGCAAGTCAATAGGTACCTTCTAGGTGAGCACGTTCCATCTTAGGCTGTACCATCGCTTCCCATCAGGTTAGTTACAGTCAAGTCAAGTCAAGCCTATTCTGGGTAAAAAAAAAATGTGCACCCTACCGGACTGTGGCACTTATATCCCTTGCCAGTAAGATTATGTTGCATATCATCCCGGATGAGCAGGCTGAAAAAGAGTTCCTTTTTCTATTTAATATCTATGGCAAATACTATAGGATATACGAAATATAAGTAGGAGAGTTCATCCGTGATCATGGCGCTTGCAACAGCGTTGAAATATCGGAAACTCGAAATATTTCAACGCTGTATAATCATAATAATTTGAGTGCTAATAACCATGATAACTATAGAAACTATATAAGTAGGAGAGCCTTAAGGGTGGGAGGGAGTCATTACTGTTGGCAGGAACAAGATCAGCAACCTTCGATATGCAGATGACACTACTTTGGCCGCATCCTCTGAGCACGAACTTGCTGAAATGTTCAGCAGAGTAGAACGCAAAACCGAGACAGTAGGACTTTAGGTCAACAAGTCGAAGACAAAGGTTATGGTCACTGACCGAGCTGAACAGATCACACGCACAGGAGAATTGTCAGACCTGGAACTCATGAGCAAGTTTGTATACCTAGGCTGGACGATCAGTAATCAGAGAGGCTGCGAGAAAGAGATACGAATTTGTGTGGAGATGGGCAAGCAATAAGCAAAATGTTGATAATCTGGAATGCCAAACCATCTCCAAACGTAACAAAGATGAGACTAATTAGATCTTAGGTATTCTCGATATTTCTATACGGCTGTGAGTCCTGGTCTATCCACGCGCTGTAGATCGAAAAAACATTAAGGCTTTCGAGATGTGGTGCTGGAGAAGGATGCCACATATACCGTTAACAGCAAGACGTACGAATAAGTCTATTCTAGAACAACTTGACGTAAAAACAAGACTGTCTACGATATGTTACCTACGAGTCCTGACCTACTTTGGTCACATTTGGAGCTACAACGGTCATACAGCCTGGACAAGCTGGTTGTGGCGGGAAAGGTAGACCTACCCGACCTACCCGTTGGTCAAACCTGATCAAGGCAATAATAGGGCTCTCAATTACCAGCTCTGAAAAGAGCCGAAGGCAGAGCGGAGTGGAACGGCTGGTACACGACTCCATTACAGTGCATCAGAACGGACACGATCTTAAGGAATCAAGAAAACAAGCTAGAAGGAGTACAGTAAATACAAATGAGTTATTTACTGTACTTATAAGTCTTTACTTAAGTCTTTTGTCGTATTGCAGAGATATTACTTGACGAGTACTGTACTGTCAGTATTCGGTACACTGTATCACAGGTAAATATGTTTTCCTTGCCTAATCATACCATGGCGATGAAAATATAAGTCACGGAAATGAAAGACCTGGCCACGGCGATGAAAGTAATTTGTTTTAAAAGACACGGCAATTAAATTTTTTTCATTGCCGTGTCTTTTTTTTCATTGCCATAGCAAATATTTGCTATGGAAACCACGGAAATGAAAGCATGGCGATGAGAAACGAGTCGAAAATTTTAAATTACATAAAATCTATTAGGTATCCTAAGAACTAAACAATTCACAAATAAACAGAAGAGTATGGGCATTCTATCGAATGCTCAATCAAGAGTATAAACTTGTTCAAATAGAAGTTATACCTATGCACGGCGATGAAAGAAAAAATGACCAGTAACAAAAATGGGATACACTTACATTTATAGCTTGAAAACGCAGGCACGTGGACACGTCCTTCCACGTCGAGCACTGAGGCGGTACTATTGGGCAACGTTTAGAACACAGAGAAGGAGACGCAAGTCTTTAGGTGGAACAATATGTTTAAAAATGTTTTTGACATGGCGATGAAAGGAAGTTCTGGGACAAATGTTTTTCTAGTAACCATTCGTTGTATTGTTTAAATATTTGATTAAGTGTATTCCGTAACAATACCTTAACTATCCAAGTATCATATAGAACTAGGTTTCAATGTATTCAACCAATAGGTTTTCATCAAGGAGGTATAATACACATTAAGGTGAGTTGTGGACAGACACGGCGATGAAAGATTTCGAGGTTTAAAATTTTTTTCTGGAGTACCTATTAATCCCAGTAATGAAATATTTAGTGCCTCACATAGGTGACTATTTCATCTAACCAAAATAAAAGTTTTAAACAATATAACTATATTTTTTAGTACCGATTTCATAGTTGCCACGCAAATTTAGGCGCCGGGAAATTCACTCATCTTAGCCTCCGACACCACGCGACTGTATAAAGCAAATAATTGAATTAACACTATAACCAAATTCAATATTTATGTGGTACGCAAAAATTATAATATCAGTTCTGCCCAGCCTTTCTTTTCCAGTTATCTCAGGCTGGCAAAGAAAAAGAAAACTTCTGAGCGTCAGGTGCCTTTGGACGACGGCAGTTACTTACCACCAGGGAAAGGTGATTATTAACGAGTCAGTTGAACTGGCGTCCATCCAAAAATGGTCGTCAATCACCGGAGCGATTCCAGATTCGAGTGGGCAAATCTAGTTGGCCTAAAACTTTTGGAGTGACGGCACAGTTTTATGTCTAGACTGATCAGTTCAACTGACTTGTCAATGACCACCTTAAGTCATCAGCTCGACTGTGTATAAACATGCTTCTTACTATTATTTACTTCTTTATCCAAACATTCGAATAATATCTAAAAATAGTTGCCTTTTTAGTTTCACCGGAAAACACTATCATCACGTAGCAACAGACTCCTGTAACAAAAATTTTACAGACCAGACACACATTTATTAAATACTAGCAGCGCCCCGCGGTTTCACCTTCGTAAATATAATATAGCCTATGACACTCCAGGATAATGTGGCTTTCAAATAGTGAAAGTATTTTTGAAATCGGACAAGTAGTTTCGGAGCCTATTCGTTACAAAGAAACATACAAACAAACAATCAAATCTTTCCTCTTTATAACATTAGTGTAGATTTTTTCCCACAACCTGAATGAAACTATAAGATCCCATTTGAAAATTGTTAAGCCTTAAAAACTAAAAGTAGAGCTGACGACTGTTTAATATTTCTTAGGAACATTTAACGCAAAAACTACGGCAAGTAATCTTCGCGGATGTCAACCCTAACTCAATAAAAAGTGCGGTTACAAGTTGTGGGGGTTGGCAGGGTGGTGGGGGGTAAGGGGACGAAAGGGGGGGGGTGTCATAAATCACGTGTTATCTCAACCGCCGGCATCGGACCACGGAGCTACTAGCTTGAACATCTCTTACATTCCCAAAGTTAAAACTAAAGTAAATTATTGTTACTGAACTGAGCATTCAATTATATGTGAAGGTGTACCTACTGGCTTGCTTTGTATCGACTACGTTATTATTATGAACCTCTTTATTTTATTAATATCTCTTGAATACATATTGTTACTACGGATCATCGCTTGGTGATGTTAGTTTAGGGAAAATTCCAATAGATTGAGATTTACGGAGATGATTTCGCGTAGTAATAACTAACCTATAAATCTGCTAATATAAAAGGCTAATGACTCATATTACCTCTCAGCACAAACTTGTAAACGGATTTTGCTGAAATACAGTTGTTATAACATAACATACATTCACTACATCATCTCATTACAGTAACTGACCCCTAACTAATTTCGAAACTTGTATCTAGGGTATCAGAAACTACGCACACACCCATTATGGTGGTATTAATTGGGTCAAATCGTCATCAGTTGTTCACTAACTGGTAACCCTATCACCATCATCATCAGCCTATAGTTCTCTAGACCACTGGTAAACATAAGGTTATCGTGATCGGGTGGCGGTCTTCCCACACTGCGCTTCCCAGTACGTGGTCTCCATGGGAGAACCTTGCTGCTGCATCGGCCGTCAGTTCTCTGACCTATGTGCAGGTGCAATGCCTATTACATCCTACGAATATTTGAGTTTTGAGCACATCAGTCTACATTTACATTGACGACCTCAATGGCAGAGTGGTCACCATGTCGGACTGTCCTACGTAAGGTTGCGGGTTCGGTTCCCGTGAGGGGTGAATATTTGTGTGAACCACAAATGTTTGTCTCGGTCTGGGTGTGTGTGTGAATGAGTGTGTGCGTAGTTTCTGATACCCTAGATACAAGCTTCGACCTTAGTTAGGGGTCAGTTACTGTAATAAGATGATGTAGTGAATGATTATTATAAATGCTAGTTAATATGTGCTTATTTTACGAGTTTTCATTTCACTAATAAGTTAGTAACTTGTCCCCGAAACTTTGTTGAGTAGTATACTTATCTGGTACATATAACAATGAATACTATAAAAATAGAAAACGTACTTTGTCAGCAAAACATTTAGCTCGTAAACTGACCCTCTTTAAAAGGGTCTGGCGTTTGGGAGTAAAAAAAGATAGTTTGGTTCATGGAGATAAATATATAAGGATTAAGGAAAAACGTGCTTCAAAACAATAATTGTCTCACTGGCAAAGACGTGAGACTTCGTTTCTGGACATACTAACTTTATATCTTTCTTAAGTATATATGTATGTTTATTCAAAAACCAATATTTCATTATTTTTTTCTTAACCAAAAAGTTGAGTCCCGCGGTTTTTCTCCCATGGGAAGTAGTATAAAAGTATCCTATTTATTTTTCCTTAGGGACATTGTACCTTTTATCTAAATCGGTTCAGTAGTTACAGCGTGAATGAGTAACAAACATCCATCCATCGAAACTTTATAAGAAGTCAGATTTAATATTAGAAGTGTCTAGTCGTACGGTAATCGGATGAATAAAATTGCTTATATTAACATCCATTCTAGCAGATGACTAACAACAGCATTTGATATTTATTTCGTTCTCTTGACTATCTTGAAACAGTTTTGTGACGTTCAATATTGTGCAAAATGCGTGAAAATATCCAACGACTTCAACGTATCTCGTTTATTGGATGTTTGTATCGAATACTGCCGACATTGATAGCATTTATTGGTTCAAGCTTGTTACATCGAGATGCTGCTACTTTGGCCGCCTCCGGAGCTTTTATTCGTATCCATAAAGCTAAACACTTTTTCTTGCTACGAAACTGTCGTTGTAGACAGATGTTTTGTTGCTACGAAACTGTCTTTATAGAAAGACTTTTTGTTGCTACGAAACTGACTTTGTAGAAAGATTCTTTGTTGCTACAACACTGTCGTTGTAGTAAGACTTTTTCTTGCTACGAAACTGTCGTTGTAGAAAAGAGACTTTTTTTCGTCGCGTAAAACATTATTATTATTTACCTCGACGTTTCGACCGGGTTCCGTTCGTGGTCACGAGAAGACTTTTTCTTGCTACGAAACTGACTTTGTAGAAAGATTTTTGCTCTTGGTTTGGTGTAGTCATTGGTGCCGTATACCAATACATGCCCTCAGACCTATATTTATATTTTCTTAAAACCCTATTCTATTTCACCAACTCCTCACAAAGAATTATAAAGAAATAAAATATTTATTCAGTACACATGAAAATATACACAGTAACAATAAAAGAGAAATTATACTTAGGGCCTATTTCACGATCTTCAAGTAAAGTTACTCACCAAGTAAAGTTATTTTTTGTCTCTTTCTTACTTTATATCAAGTGACAAAGACCAAACTTGTGAGTAAGTATTCGGTAATTTACTTGAAGATCGTGAAATAGGCCCTTACTTACATAAAAAACATACATAAATACAAAAATGGGTGACGTAGGCATTTATCGTGTCTCTAGTAATTAGATCTGAAAGTCAGTGTTACCTCGAGTTTAAAGTCACTTAAGTGACTTTGGGAGTTTTAATTTCAAGTGGGGCTTTTTTAATATGTAAGTAACTAATCATGTTTTTGATACTCTGTGTTACATTATTGTATTTAAAATAGTGATCTCATTGTTGTTATTAAATCAGAATCTGCAGTTTTAAGTACTCTTTAAAATTATCTATTACAAAGAAAATAAAACATTTGTAGAAATATATAAAAAACTAGCTGTGCCCGCGGTTTTAAACGCGTGGAACCTTATCCCGTGGGAATTTTGTGATAAAAAGTTACCTATGTGTTATTCCTAGATATGAGGAAAATATGTACCAAATTTCATTAAAATCCATTCAGTAGTGTTAGCGTGAAAGAGAAACAAACATCCATACATCCACACTCACAAACATTCGGCTTTATAATATTAGTAGGATAACTTTATACGAAGTATTTAAAAAATTATGTTGCTTTTGAGGTACTTACTGAAAAATACTGTATTAAGCTAAGCCAAGCATCCCTAAGCTAAGCCATGGATAGTTAAAGATTAAACGGTTCGAAGTAAACCGTCGGATTACTTACCTTTATAATCTGACTTGAGCCCAAAAATCTTCGCGTCAGACAATGAATCTTGTCAGTTATACAAAAGTAATATTTCTCTTTCCGTTGGTCAAATAAGAAACTTAAACTTATTTAATTTATCACTCTGTTTGCTATAAATCTACCATTCAATGTTTCGAGATAAAACTTCAGTGATTTATATCAAGGCTCATCTATACGTAATACGTATGTATGCGGACTGGTACGTATATCTTTGTTCCCAATTTCGCTCGAAGTTCGTGAGTTCCTTCGCTTCGATTGCACGCATCGTCGACTCTTTACGCACTCTTACCCAAATTAATTTCATTTAACTCCCCATTCTGCTACCAAAATGTACCGTATTTTAATCTTAGTAGGATCCAATTTTCCCTGCTAATATATTCTGTACAGCAATTTCTAGCTTTTGACTTTGTTTTGGATAATGGAAATGAAAATCATAGGATTATATATATTTTAATCGTTTATTTTCCAGTATACGATTTTCCATAAACACATTGCGATCTATATAATATTATTGATTCTGTACAATTAATATCAAAGTAAACAATAATATACAAATGTAAATATATATTCTATTACAAGTAAATAATGTATTGGCACCTTAAAACGACACGCAACTTGTATCGAAATGGACGCTAAACAAAGTTATGTGTGAAACATTATGACATGGGTCGCGTCCGGCGGTCCCTCGCTGAATGGGGTAAGGAAATCGATTCGGAACCAATAATACCGAAGACTAGATGTGTGTACGGTGTCGCCGGACGCGACCAGCGCGTCATCCAGACGTCATGCTATCGAGTCGAGAGGTGCGGGGGCCGCGGTGCGGGGCAGCTACGGGCCGGGGGTGGCACAATCTAAACCACCCCAAACAATACTTAAACTAACATTACTCTAAAAGTTTAAGAAAAAAGTGTAAAGATTAATTTTGATGATGTAATTAGGATTTGGTAAAAAGCTTTAAGGAGAGCAATAGGAGAGGATAGAAGAGGGGATTCTACGTAGCTCCTTATATAACTACAACAAATTCCGCATTGGACGGATCGACCACGTTACAGGTACGAACATAACACCGATTCCACATTTTAAAAATTCAATTGACAAATTCTGACGCGGTACAAAAATACATCTCACTACGATCTAACTAAACTAATCGATTAAATTCTTTTCAATTAATATTAAGTCCCGCGACTCGCCCGCTCCTCACCGGTATCACAATAATTAATAACAACGATAACGTTATGTATTGCTATGTCTGGAGTCAAAACTGTATTTGGGATATAATTGAACGGTAACTGATGTTCACATTATGTAGAAACGATCCCAATACAAATGTGACGTTAAACACTAATCACTATGAAACTACAGATATCAAGAGAGCGGAATCAACTTAATCTAATACAAAACTAACCATCGATAACATTAACATTGAAACATCAGATAAAAATTCACACTTACACGAACTAGATTGTTGCAAAAATTGTGTTAGCAAACGTTCCGATCATACAAAAAGTAGTCGAACTATGCGACCTTCTAAAATTGACATCGAATTTACATGATCCTTTTAAGCTATGATACATCGTAATTTTTCGAGAATTTGACATCTATTAGTATATAAAATATATCGAATTTTGGGCTAATGAGATATTCCGTTTAGAAAAGTTGTTATTCATTAGCGAGGCACTTAACTGTTGTTAATCAAAAAGGTTGTTCTTAATCTCTCAAAATATAACTTTTCCAAACGAAGTGTCTCTTAAACGAATTTCGATTTAATTTATTAAATCCTAATTACATATATTTTTATTGGTGTTAGCATTGCATTTAGTATTCATACCATAAACAAGTTCTTGTTAAAATATAAACAAAATTTTATTTATAATAATAATAGAAAATCTATTTTGTATAATATTAACAATTTGGCACATTGACTTCCTGTTTCTAAATCACATAATAAATAAAGTGGAATGAAGAAGGAGAGGACTAAACTTATAGAAGAAGATAGATTATGTTTAACTAACGTTAATTAGTATAAGGGGCTTGGTTATTGCTACTTTACTCAAAAGTCACCTTGATGGAATAAAGATACTTAAACCAGCTTATTTAAAACTGTACCACGAACATGACTTATAAACTAATATTTAAAATAACTGTAATAAATGAATAAAGATAACAATAATCAAACCCTTGGAGTAAGGTAAGGTATAAATAGGTACACTAGAGAAGGTATTAATATAACAAATGAATACGATACAGTACAATAGACACTACAAAGACTAGAGTAGGAGAATCATCGTATAGCTACGTGAGAACGGAGTCTCTATCCGTTTGGACGAATTGATAAGTTCATTGTCGATTCGACACACACTTTACGCTCGGGTGCATCTTAACATTCACTAATAAGGTACAATTCAATAGTATGTTATCCTTGCGCATTGCGTTAGCGGATATGATCGCTAAATCTGTGAATTCTACCGCATAGTACCTCAAACACTCTGTGATTACCTTAGTAAGTAATTAAATGAAACACCCGAGTTGAGATTGTGGAGAGATTGATGAGCAGTGTCAGCCACAGTGCCTGTGTGTGTGGTGACCCACCGCTGTGCGCCGCCCGCACTGAGTGACGCGCCGGCGCCGGCGACGGGTGAGCGGTGCGCCGGGGAAACACCGCCACTGCGCCGCCTCCTACACCCGCAGCCACACACCACATCTAAGGAATCGAGAAACGTTTTCTACTAACGGTTTTCATACATATGTAGGTGCGATTCGTTTTAGACCGATCAATACGATTAGTCGGCAGTATATAACATTTTTCGTTCAACAAACCACACCCCAGGTTTTTTACCCAGTATGGGCTTGCACTTGACTGTACTGTAACTTTCCTGATGGAAAACGATGATACAGTCTACGAGTAGGTAGTAGTAGGTACACTTCCTACTGTTATTTTGTTGATTAGTGTGATGTACTCACTTCGTCTGGATGGTGCACATGCAGCACTGCCCGCCAGCAGTGCTGCGCGAGGTCGGGCGTGAGGGCGGCGGGCTGCAGCGCGCCGCCGGCGGGCTGCGCCCACGCCACACGCACGCCGCGCCCGCACGCGCCGCACTCCAGCCGCCACCCGCCCCGCGCCGGCTCCGCGCTCAGCGCAGTAGCCGTCGCACTACCTATTTTTTTTTTTAAAAAGCAATGTTATTAGAAATAGGGGTGACGACTTAAAAAATCTAATTAGTACATCAGAAAGATTTGCAAAAAATATTGGAAACGTATTTTTTCCTTTTTTAATCAAACAAATTATTAAGACAAACAATTAATTAATCTTGCCAAATTATATTATGGACTGGGTTGATATCTGAAACTTGTCATAATTGAGGATACGTACCGGTGACCTTCAAAGTGACCCGCTTCAGCTCCCGCAGCCTGGTGAGGTCTGGAGCGCGCGCTCCCAAACACCTGTACTCTCCGCCTTCTTGGTATAACGCATCTTTAATACCTAGACACGAAAAATATTGACATTTCACCAAATCTGGTTAAACGAAAAGTCAACCCAATTCAATTGATAAGGAGAGTGTACTAAAAGTGACCATTGCGAGTCAGTTGAACTGATCAGTCCACAGATAAAACTGTGACGTCACTCCAAAAGTTTAAGACCAACTGGAATCGCTCCGGTGATTGATGATCATTTTTGGATGGACGCCAATTAGTTCGCCTGAGTCGTCAATGGCCACCATTCTGTTTTGACATGACATTTATTAGTCTAATCTTACCCAGTACTCCATGAGCATGGTGCGATCCCGCTGGAGCCCAGTTCTCACTGGAGTTGCCGACAACACGTCGCCACCAACACCCTACACTGCCTGTCGTACCAACAAAATTATTTACATCAGGTATAAACGTCCAGAAACACATCGCCATCTAGTCCCAAACTATGCAGAGGTTGCACAATAGTGCAACCGCTCCTCTAGACAACGGGTAAACTTGAGAGTTATATACTTTTTAAAATACGTCCTTAGATTATAATGAAAACACACAGACCATAACGACAACAACATATATGTTATATATGTTTATATGTACGCAAATGTTTGCCCAAAGGACTGATTTTTCGATTTTTCCATCGCCAGATAACTTTACCCGCGGAATAATATTCAAATTTTGACAGACATAAACTGTCAAACGTTAGTTTCATTCCTCGAATAAAAGTTATCTGGCGATGGGAAAATTTTCCCTTAGGAATGGAAGATGGAAGTGTGTTTTGGCCCGCGTTAGCTCCGCTCCTTTTGATAGTAACTCGTACCTTTAGGGCAGTGCAGTTGTACGTTTCCCCCGACCGGCACTTCTACCTTCTGATGGTCAGGTTCCTCGTCAGCTGGGTTCGGTTCCGTTACTGTTTCCATGTTCTCTTCGGGAGGAGCTATTGTAAAATATTGAAATAAAACTATTTTAACGGATTTTTGTCGTGGTTATATTTTGCTTTACATTTTCTGACGTTTCGGATTATTTACAGAACCTTGATCACATTCGTGTTAGTCAAAGAAATCAATATTGTAAAATAGATTTAATTCCATATCAAAGAAACAAAGAAAACTTTTTAAGGTTAAAAGTTACAACAAAATATGCACAATAAATACTTATCACAAGTACTAATTTGTTTTTTTTCATACGTTCTGGGCCTACTACTTATAATATTTTTTTTATTTAAGTAAGTAATTGAAAAAAAATACATGGACATTAGGACCAGTTAGACAAAACAGTAGGTCTTGATAGACAAAAAAATGTTCTAGAAGCAATATCCAGGGAAACACGGGAATACGTTTGCATGGAAAACGCCGGGCGTCTTCTAGATCCTCCGACAACTTACCTATGATGTTAAGATAGTACCCAATGGAGGAGTACTCCGCATCAAGCCAGGATGCGCGGCATCGGTACCAGCCGGCGTGAGCGCCCCGCAGCGCCGCCCAGCGGAGGGTCGCGGACCCCCGGGAGTCTTCCCCCTCTTCCAACGGTGGTGGAGAACTAAATACATCATTCACTTCATCATCTCATTGTAGTAACTGACCCCTAACTAGGTTCGTTACCAGTACGTAGACGCATATATCGCATGCAATTTTTATTTCTACTAAAATCGATTACATGGTTCTTAAGAACAGATCTTTGTATATCTTATAGTTTCATACTTCCCCCACTGACCGTTATATTTGGGCCACCCTGTATAATATGTTTTCTTATAATATAAAGGCAGCTTTAATATTCTAATATTAATACTTAGTATAAAATAAAGTAGTTTTCAGCAATAGATTGTGAGTGATTCAAGAGGAAGGTTTGATATAGTTTTACGCAGATGAAGCCGCAGGGCACAGCTTGTTTACCAGTAAAATCTATTCGTCTCTGTTTGAATCACTCATTAATTTGTTTTAACATCAACCCCAAACGAAACGAAATTAAAAATATCTTTATTCGAAACACCAATGTACATTACAAGAGGATTGCACAATAAATATCCGTTTTCAATAAAGTTAACTTTTATCGGCCCTCGGTAACAATAAACTTAAAACACAATACAGAAATGTTTAATTATAATATCGTTGGCGATAACAAATTGTAGTTCCGCTCCCTCCGACCATGGATAACGAAATTAATTTCACACGATATGTCCCTGTGCGACAGTTTTAAATAGATTATCCACAGGAAATCCCTTTTGTTTAAACTTAGTTCTGTGTTAATTACAGTCCAAATTATGTTCACTGAATGCTTTAGTCCAAATGAGAACAATACTGAATAGAATTAATGACATTTTGGGTGTAATATGGGAATAAGATTTTCGGATTGTTCGCTTTAAAAATAAAATATTATCGGAATTTGACAATTTATTAGACGGTCTATTATTAGGTTTTGGGGTCGTGGGGCTTAGACCGGGCACTGGGACCGCGGTCCAAACTTACACCTTTGAACTTTTTATTATTTTTGAGTCGTATTTTGGGACCACAAGAAAAAGTGAGTTAACAAAAACATAGCAAATCAATTTTATATAAATACATCTTTTACAGAGTGAACTTTTCAAGCGAGCGTGGTACACTAAATCCGAACATAGGTTCCTTTAGAAGGAATATCGGAAAATGCGAAAAGGAGTCTCGAGAGTGTACGCTGTACTATTGCTGCACCGCGCGCTTTGTACGAATACAAACGAACGTCCGTTCGCAATACGACAAACGCACCGTCGCAGCGGTTTGATCCCACACTAAACGCATAAAATGAAAGAGCCCTAATAGGTAAAAACAACGTAAGAGACTAAGGGCCTATTTCACGACCTTCAAGTTCGTTTTGTCTCTTTCTTACTTTATATCAAGTGATAAAGACATAACTTATGAGTAGGTACTCGGAACGTTAATTGAAGATGGTGAAATAGGCCCTAAGAATAACTGAATGATGGTTACCTTGTGGGATTATCGTCGTCGCGGTGCCACCAGGCGCGCGCTGGCGGGTTAGCGTCGACGTCACAGCGCAGGGCCGCAGCGGCGCCCGCCCATAGGGACACGCCAAACCCAGGCCAACGAGATATCACGAACGACGGAGGGTCTAAATAATAACATGTCTCTAAAAATATATTCCTTTTCCTCTTGCTGGGATTTGAACCCATAACTGTGACAAACAGTGTGTGTTTCATTCAAAACCATTTTGTTGCAAACTTTCTTTATAGCTTAACATCGTCCTCTTTACATCAAGGCTGGTATTTTGGGATAAACTTTGTCACTCATACGAGAATATACTTTACAAGAAATATTTATATCTTGTTCTACAAAGCCACTGGAAAATCTCATATCATACAACAATAGCATTCTGTCTCTGAGGGATAAAGTGTAGTCTTGTTCAAGTATTTTTCCAAATTCCATCCGTATTGCGATGCCTTAAGGAACTCCCTTAGGACCCGCGCCTAAACTGGATACATCAAACATATTGGTGGTTACCACATGCAAATTATCATTGGAAAATATTTGATTTAAGCCAGAAACCCGAGGGATTTGCATATATTTTATGAATACATTACAGAAACTATTTGATAGGGAGAGTGGCAAATATTAAGTCGGGGTTTGTTTGTTTACTTTGTGATGTGTAAATTAACTTGCTAAATAAACATTGGATCTGAACCAGGCTAGTGATGGAGTCATATTATTTCATGTAAGCATAGCAATATGGTTTGATACGTCGTTTATTTTTATGATAAGTATTATTATTGGAGGATTATGTCAATAAAGTTTTTAACAAAATAATTTATCCTGTCATTACTGAATGTTACGTCTTAACTATTAATTTAACTTTAACTATAATTTAACTGAATTAATTTGTTATAGTGTTTCACACAGGTAAGGTATTGTAGGTGTTTGGCCATAGCCACAATCTTCGCATTCAAGATTGGCAACCAGTCGAGATGAGGCTTCGGTAACTCAGTTGGTTATAGCAGTTATTCGTGGTCCTGGGTTCAAGTCCCGGCGACAAAAGTATTTTAAAAAATATTGAACTGAAATAAAACACTTAAACGGATTTTTGTCGTGGTTGTATTTTGTTTTACATTTTCTGACGTTTCAGATTCTTTACAGAACCCGTGATCACAGAAGATTTAAGTGTTTTATTTCAATGTGTAGTGTTGGTGTAAATCAAAGATATCAATATATTGAACTGAGTATGTACTGACAAGTGACATGTATCTCCAACTTGGCGGTCTGCGTGTGGTGTGCGAGAGAGGGCGCTGGCCTCCGTTGGCGCGTCTCACACACCAGCGTGGCGTTGTGGAGCTCGCGAGCGGCACTCACCACTGATTGGGATACCGACACTCCTTCTGTGAGTAAACCCATTGGAAAAACAACAATCACCAAATACTTATTAAATTATGTATATTCAATAATAGTCAGATACTAACTGTGTACGGTTTTAATACCATTGGAATTTTGGGATACTTTGCAGTTCCTTATAAGAATAGAATAGCACAATTCCTGTTAAAAGAGACGTCTGTACTAACTTGTAAATCGGTTCAATAGCTTTTACGTGAGTAACAAACATCCATCAAACATATTTATATTCAATGTGAAAGTGTGGATGGTTTGCACTAAAATATCAGTGGCACTAAATGTACACTTATGAATTTCTTCTTGCAATCAGATCTCCTTAAGCTGCGTCTACGCTAGGAGAGTCGAGCATGAGTGGAGCACAAATTCGTGTAGTGTGGACGAACTTACAAGCATCTAACGGACGCGCTTTTGAATGAATTTGTGCTCGGCTCGAGCTCGACTCAAGTTCGGCTTGTACTTGCTTTGTCTAGCGTAGTGCACCTTTATGTGTCTTTAATAGAAAATGATACATACCGATAGAGAAGTTAGTTTGCTCAGTTCTCAAGTACGGTCTGTGATCCATTGTTGGTTCTAGTGCGAGCAGGCGCCAGTTGAGTTCAGGTAGCGGCACTCCGCCCTCGGCTACGCACCTCACTTCCAACTCTGACTTATCACGGACAGGCACCCACGTGTTCCCGGCGTCCAGCCGTCTCCCATCCACTGCTAGGTACACTGACCGAACTGGTTCTATTGTGGATATAACATTTATAAAGGTCAATCTAGAATGCCACATGTTATAAAACATAACTATATAACACGTCTACACTCTACACATCATAATTAGTAACAAAGTTATAACTATGTAATGATTGGAACCGAATTGTCGGTAAAAAGAAGTACATACGTATTATCGGCAAAAAAATGGCAGTAACGTTAACTTTACGAATGTCTTCTATGTACAATTAGCAGCGCCCCGCGGTTTCATCCGCGTAGTTCCCGTTCCCGTGGGAATTTCGGGATAAAAAGTCCTATCCTATGTTCTTTCCCGGACCATAAGCTATCCCTATACCAAATTTCAAGTCAATAGGTTCAGTAGTTTAGCCGTGAAAAGGTAACAGACAGACAGAGTTACTTTCGCATTTATAATAGTACTACGAGTATGTAGTGATTAGGATTAGGATTAGGATTATACCGTTCACTGGTAATTCGGTAAAACATTTGAGGCTCTTATATAACATGTTTTGGTGCATAATCTAGAAAACTTATGGACTAGTTTAACTCTTGTTTCTATTGGTCGTAGCCTATAACAAATAGCCTTTCTCGAGAAATGTAGACATAGCGCCTCGAAGTCAGTGCTATTGTTCTCCCCTCTTTCTTATTACGCAATTCACACTTACCATAAATGAGTAGCTGCACAGGTTTAGCTGAAAATGTAACACCGGCACGGTCCCCAACGCATTGCCATGCGCCCGCGTCACTGCGCGTCGCGCGACCCACGATGGCTGCAGTGCCTTCCAGCCACACAGCTTCTCCATTCGCGCCTGTACTAGACACTGCCACTGGCTACACAAACAAGTTTTAATAAGTTATTTTGGTACCTTCTGCCTGTCACAGACATATTAGCTCATGCTACATAATCTTCACTACATCATCTCATTATAGTATCTGACACCTAAGTTCGAACCTTGCATCTAGGGTATCAGAAACTACGCACACACATACCCAGACCGAGACAAACATTTGTGGATCACACAAATATTCATCCCGTACGGGATTGAACCTCCAAGCCTGCGGGTGGCAGTCCGGCACTCTGCCATCTAGGTCGTCAATTATGAATGAATGTTGGTTTATTATCGCTTCCACATGACAATATGCTACCCTTACCTCGTTGTCCTTATACCAGCGCAGATTTGTGACGTTCACCAGATCGCACGGTATGCGCGCCCGCGCATGCGGCTCCACCAACACTTCCGGATCATATTTAGGAACCTGCATCACCATTAATGACATTATTACATTACAAATAGTTACAGTTAGCCTGGACGAAAGCATCCCTGGGATCTCTCCACTTATCTCGGACTTGTTTGTATTAAAGTGGCCATTGACGAGCCAGTTTAACTGATCAATTAATCTGGCGCCCATCCAAAAATGGTCGTCAATCACCAGAGCGATTCCGGATTCCAGTGGGGAAAGCTAGTAGGCCTAAAACTTTTGGAGTGACGCCACAGTTTTATGTCTGGACTGATCAGTTCTGGTTCGTCAATGGCCACCTTAAGGGCGCGAATCCACCGCCACGCAGGCTACGCACGCTGCACACGGCTACGTGGCGCTACCATACAGATGATATTTTAATTGTATGGCAGCGCCGTGTGGCCGTGTGCAGCGTGTGTAGCATGCGGTGGGTTCGTGCCCTTAAGTAGGTGTATAAGTGACTAGCCTGATTGAGTGGAATGTTGGTGGCAGGTGCGTCATGCACAGGTCTGTGCTGGGAGTGCGCCGGGCGGATGACGAACATGTCGAGGCGCGAGGAGGCGCGCGGGCCCGGCGCCGCGCCTGCATCGCCGATTGCATCCCTCACTGCTCCACGGATATTTAATATCGTATCACCTGTCTTCACACGGCGAGAACTGCTACCAGACTGCTGTTATACGAAAAAGTATAAAAACTTTCTGAATCTTATAAGTCTTTAAAGAGAAATAGCAGTTTCTTGCGGTTTTTGGCACTAAAGTGGTTCTTTGACAGAAAAGCAGAAGAAAAATGTATGGGATATACGTCACCCTGACTCACCTTAGCATTTCCCTCCCACTCTTGTCCACTACTCCTCTTTCTTCTGTCACTTTCTACCGTTTGTACGTTAGTTACATCGTCAGTCTCACTGGTTTCTAGTCTAGGTATGACTGTATCTTCAATTTTGGTATTTATGTCGTTGCGGGAAGGGTTGTTTTTGTTTGGCGGTGGCAAGAGAGAAGCATCTCGGAGTAATTCAGCGGAGTTAAGGGGTGCGGGGGAGGGGGTGGGAGGTGGGGTGGTCCATTCGCACAATGCAGAGGGGACGCCTGCAACAAACAAAATGACCACATTAATCACCACAAACTATAAAACAAAGTCATCGACCGCGTCTGTCTGTCTGTTCGCGATACACTCAATTACTGCACCGATTTTCATGCTGTTCTCTCCAAGAACAGAGTCGTTTTTGAGGAAGATTTTGTTGTCGGGAAAAAAATATATAAGTATTTGATTTTATCCTCGTATTCTCACAGCAATGAGAACTACGCGGGCCAAACCGCGAGGTGCAACTTATTAAAGATAATTAAAGGCTAAAAATAATTTAATTTAGTCCAAATCCTTCTGCTATGTAGGCAGCTTATAGGTACTATCATTATAAAAGTAGTTACGTATAAAGTAGGCAAATGTTTTAAAGCTTATGTTACCCATAAAAGCTGATTTTTAAAATGTTATACCGTCCGTAACGTATACATTATTTAGCTAGACTTATAAATACAAACATCAACATTTTTGATTGTGTTATACCACAATAATTTGAGTGATATCGGCCCCTTCGGAGCGATATGATTGAGAACACCCTCGCGGTTCAAACAGGAAATATCAAATCGAAAGTATCGCCGCCGCAATCATTACTAATTTATAACGGACGACACTTAACTGAACAGGGACGCAATCAGGACGCTGCCGGGGGGTCAATTTATTACATTTTTTTTTTAAGTAAGTATATTGTCATGTTTTTTATTTAACTATAAAGGTATTTTTGAAAAATGCATTAAAAATTTTCGCCACAGTCAGGACTTGAACCCGGAACCATGCTGAATCCTAAAGTTGTGTGAATACACTATAAAAATAAATCAATTAAACTCTAAGGGTAGACTAACACAGGGTTTCTAAATGTTTTATAACATGTCTACTTTATAAAAAAGTTAAATAACTTTGTTATACACCCCTATTTTGAAAATATGGGACTTATTAAAATCAGAATATCTGTAGCAGTAACTGAATCCATATATCCAATAAAAATATCAAAAATGATAGTCGATTACTTATCTTTAAAAAATACCAAATAAATGTCGTATTACCAGACGGCACACTAGCTATCAAGTATTCTGTGACGGCTCGGGTCGATGACCGCGCTCAGCTGTGTATCGCAGCGTTCGGTGTAGAATAACAATAAAATTCGGCGGGATTTTGAAAATCTTTGACTTACCATAACTTTTTAAATAAAAGCAAAAGAAAAAAAATAACTTCACTATTATATTGTCACCCGACGTTTACATTAGCTGTGAGATAAGGTATCGCAATTTCAAAATAAGTGTGTATATAACATTTTGTCACATAATAACAACAACCGATTTCAATTACTTTTGAACCGTCCGTTGTCTCTACAGATAAAAGCTTGTTGAAATACTTAATAATCAACTAATAAAGTTTAATGAGGAGATTCTGCAAAGGTCTGACTCGAGTTCAATGTGTCAGAAACGAGAAATATTATTTTAATATCAATATCACGGAAAGAAACAAAAATCTAGGTTACCATAAGAGCAAAAAATCGCGTTTGTTGTATGGGAGTTCGTCTTGAATAACAATAGTATTGTTCTTAGTTTATCTTTTTAAACCGGCAACAGAAATAAGTACACCATTTAAATATTTCAGCTGTCTAGCTATCTATATCTACTGTTTCGTTTTGCCAAATTGTGAGAAAAAACATTACAAGACATTTTTTTCTTGCACTATCATATTTTGTAAATGAAGATATAAATTATATTGTTTTGCCCCTTTTCAATATAAACTAGTTCTGAATACGTATCTGTGCCAACTTCTAAGGCAAGGTTGCGGTCAAACTTGTCTCGTAAATAATAAATAAATTTACAAAGTTTGTAAACAAAAAGTAACAATTTGTTCAACAATTATTGATGGTTTATTGGTGGTTTGTTGAACAAATGTTAGCGACTTGCGAACAATTCTTGTGGTTTTCACTTTGTTATGAAACACGCAAAAATAAATTCAAACACATTTGAGAGAGAGAGCATTAAAGAGATTTTGAAAGAAGACTTAAGATTCAGTGGCATATAATCAAATCAATCGCAAATCGTTTTTTATCTTTAGTGGTAGAGCAAAACAATTGGAACATGGTCTAGCTCGACCGTGGAAGAACTACACCAGAATTAGGGCGCGAAGTAATTGCTCAAGGTAGTGCGTTTCGCATGGTGAGTAAGAGGACGGGAGCTCAAAGGAGAAGAAAAGTAAAAAGAAAGGCCCCTCCTTTTTTTCGAGGGGAAAGACATTAAGTCTTCCCGCCGTCGTCTGGGGGAACAATGGGATACGTGGGACTCCGCGCTGCCAAGATGTAGCGGCGAAGCGTTTACCGACTAAAACCCGTCGATGCCCTGTCTTTTACTTTTCTTTTCCTCCTACTCCTGTGTCATTAAGTGTGGCTACAACAGCAGCGATGTATCGTCGGTCTATAGACACTTTATGCTTCTACCAAAAATCGGAACCGAGTGCAACAAGGCGAGGGTCGACCCCACCCGATTTTTGTTGACAATCCGAACTTCGATTGGGTATCATTAATTTATAAATATCATTTATTTTTCTCACAATATACAAGAAAGTTTTTATAGAAATAGTCAGTTTCTTACGTATCTAGCTTAGTGTAACTGTAAAATGTGTAAAAACTGGTGTCTGTGGTAAGTAGCTTGTCTACAGAAGACTACTATAATATAGTTTTTATAGTTATCATGGTTATTAGCACGCGCCACGATCACGGATGAACTGTTCATCCGTGATCGTGGCGCTTGAAACAGCGTCGAAATATCGGAAACTCGAAATAAATAATATACATGGTAAATATTCCGTTAATTATAATAATTTGAGGACTACTATAATGTGTGGTATACAGAATACATTGCCGTCGAATTGCCGCTGAACTTACGTCCGACCGGATGTACGCTATAACGCGCGAATATAACCTCATCCAAATTAGAATCGGTCGAAATAACAAAACTCTATAGAAAAGTAATTAAACTTAATCAATTCCCAAATGGGATTGGTTTGGAACTCTCTACAAAAATTTATTGGAGAAATGTAATTAGATTGGATGAATTTTTATTACTTTTGCGCAGAAGCGTAGCTGGAAGTTGTTAAATTCGACATGGTCACTGATTCATGAAGAATCCATGAAGTCTTGGGATTATTTTTTTATAGTGTTTGACACACTTAGGCAATTAATCTTAAAGAGTAATTTTCTAAAAATTCAAAATTTTCACTACACCTAAGATTTGAACTGAGGGCTAACTCCTTAAGGTGGCCATTGACGAGTCAGTCGAACTTATCAGTTGAACTGCCGTCCGTCCAAAAATGGTCGTAAATCACCGGAGCGATTCCAGATTCCAGTGGAGAAATCTAGTTGGCCTAAACTTTTGGAGTGTCGCACAGTTTTATGTCTGGACTGATCAGTTCGACTGACTAGTCAATGGCCAGAATGGCCGCCTATCGCCCAAAGACGACCACTATAATATAGCGAGCGGCCATAATGCAACGGTGAATGACGTCACCTTGGCTAAAGCGCGTCGAACAAACACACATAAATTGGAAAATAGAAATCACAATACTTAGTGGGGATCGAACCAGGTACCTTTTTGACGACCTCGATGGCAGAGTGGTCACCATGCCGGACTGCCATCCGTAAGGTTGCGGGTTCGATTCCCGTGCGAGGTGAATATTTGTGTGAACCACAAATGTTTGTCTCGGTCTGGGTGTGTGTGTGAATGAGTGTGTGCGTAGTTTCTGATACCCTAGATAGAAGCTTCGAGCTTAGTTAGGAGTCAGTTAATGAGATGATGAAGTGAATGATTATTATTATTAAATATGACCTTCTTTGAAGCCTAAAGTCTATTTTTTCTTTCTCTCTAAACTATCTTCCCTCGACGACGATAAAATAAGCTGGTTAAAAACTTGACCGTAAATAAAACGTAGTATCACGTTCTTAAAACGTAAACGTTCTCATAAGTGCCTTAATAACGTACACTGGTGGACCGTAAAAATATTTTTGATTTTGCACAATCGACAATATGAAACATGTGACTTCGCCCGTATTGCTATCGAGTCAAGGTTGAATATCGTTCAGTCTGTGTGTCCTAATATATTTGTTTATCGACCCGGAGGAACGCAATATGAATGCCGAAGGGATGGTTTTAAGATGAAATCCTAAAGATTATTGTAATAACGAGTCGAATGTTTATTGGGAGGTATACAATATTGTGACTCTTCAGATATTACATTTTATACACTGTGTCCCACAGAGATTCCCGCTTTAATCTCGATCCCGTGAGAATTTTGGGGATAAAAGAAGCTAGTTATTCCTTATTATGAAAGTCCCGTTCTCATAGTGTTACAACGAGCTGATATTTAAACGAAAGGCATGCATGTTTATGGGGTAACAATGTTTTATATTATACTAGCTGTGCCCCGCGGTTTCACCCGCGTAGTTTCTATGTTCATAGCCATATCGCACGTCTCAAACAAAAGGGTATTATATCGACATATGTAATTTTTTTTTTATTTGCGATTCGTAATCTCTATTTTTTTCTCTATAAACTGGTAAAACAATGGTACTTCTATATCAAATAGTTTCTGAGATATGACCACAAATTTCTTTCTTGACTGTCAATTCGCGTCATTTCCGAAATATTGAAGAGAGTAACATCTTAGTTGCGTCAGTTGTGGTGCGAGTCGCACGCGGTTAACACAAGTTACAACCTGACCGTTGTTCATTTTGGACCAAACTTTTAAAATGTGAGTATTTTATACAGTAGTATTGTAAAATAATACCCTATTGCCTGTCAATTTCATTTAGATTTAAGGTATTATTTCATAATAATATTCTATTGATTGTTAAATATTGTGAAATTAGAGATTTTTAAAAGAATTAATGTTATTTTAATACCTTATAGCCCTCGATTCGACCGAGTTATTACCGTATAATATGTTAGTGTTGTTTAAATACTGATTTTTAAATACTGTTTATGTTAAATACTACTTTATGTTTTACAATATTATCAATATAATTCATCAATTTATTTGTTTATTAGTTTTAAATTTCAGCCTAAAGCCATGAAACGAAGCAGGAGGTCAGAGATTTTAAGAAGTGCTGTACGGAATTACCAAATTAGACCCAGGAGTTCTTCTGAACTTGTGACAGGATTAACTACTTGTTTTGTGTGGTATGAAGGGCAAGGCCAGAGAAGGGTAACTGAAATAGGTACTTGTATTTTAAACTTTATAAAAAACAAAATAGATAACAGGAATCCAGAAGATTGAGAATTGCTGCGGACAGCAGAAGAATAAAATAATGATTGCTGTGTATATCTACGCCCTAAACAAATATAAATTAAAGAGTATTACTCATAAATTTCTTATTAAGGGTCACACCCAAATGGAAGGTGACGCCGTTCATTCTTGTATTGAAAAAGGAATCAAGGGATCCCTTAAGTCTGGTCCAATTTATAGTCCACAAGAATATATCAGCATAATTAAAACCGCTAAGAAAACCCCACCGTACTTTGCAGTCCAAGAGCTTGGGTATAATGACTTTTATGACCTCAAATCAATGTGTGACAAGATTGGAAATAATTTTTCCAAAACAACCGATAATTCACAAATAAAACTAACTGACATAATAGTTATTTGTTATACAAGAGTGCAAAGTTGCTTTTTAACCGGGGCTCCAGTTGAGGACCGAGCCAGCGAAGGATTCTAAAATTGAATCACGAGCGCAGCGAGGGATTCAAAATAAGAATCCTGAGCGTTAGCGAGGGACTCAAAGGAGCACAAGGTTAAAAATTGTTTGCACTCGAGTGCAACACATTATTTTTCATCCCCCCTCAGCGAGGAAATTACTAAATGGAAACATAAAACAATCACAATATTAAATGAATAGCAAAAATATCACGCGCAAAGCAAATAAAAAAATAAGTAAGTACACCATGGAGGTTCCGAGTTTGAATTTGAAATAAAAAAAAAAGTTGTATGACAGTTTGTGAATCCAAAACATCATCAAACTTAGTGCACACGATGTTCTAAATTCAAATTTACTTTAACCTCTAGAGCGCAAAAACGACTTTTACTCCCACTTATCGAAAATGCCTTGGGTCCTGCACGGCCTGTCACAGCGACCCCGATACTTTCCACTCTTGAGATTAAAATCTTGAGACTTTTACCCCCAGATATCGAGGATTAAAAACATACTTTCCGAGCTAGTGGGATGAAAAAGTTATTCAAATCAGAAAAGAAGATCCCTTAGCGTTTTTTGTAAAAACTTTTTATGAAGATCCAGATTTTAAACGAATTGAAATAAGGAAGTCTACTAATACCAGACATCAAAAAAACTGTATATGACTTTATAATAAATATTGTTCAGTACTTAATCACTATTTTATTTCAACTTTCCTCATATTCTAGTTTTAAATATGGTATTATTGTAAGATACAACGTGATGTTTGTAGGAAATTGTTTGTTTTGGTCAGGCAAGACAATCATAAGTCGACAATTTCACCAATTTTAACTGCTTATACAGTATCATCTTTACCCAGTGGTATAAAAGTACTTATAAATCGAAAACTACTAGAGGTAAACTAAAGAAACTCGGTTAACTTAAAGTGGTTGAATTTTCCTTTAAATATTGTTATAAACTAGGCTCCTAGAACTAGAAATTACTAAGTAATGAATTTTCAAACTTTCAAAACGCTATATCTCAAAACACTGTTTTTCAAGATAATACCCTTTTGTTTGTGACGTGCGATATGTTCTTTCCCGGACCATAAGCTACCCCTGTACAAAATTTCAAGTCAATCGGCTCAGTAGTTTAGCCGTGAAAAGGTAACAGACAGACAGAGTTACTTTCGTATTTATAATATTAGTTAGGATACTTCTGTATCATATTATACACTGAGGGCTTAATACTAAGGGTGACAAATCTCCATCGAGCTGTGCTGCGCTGGGTCGAGCTGTGCTATGTTTGGTTAACTCGCTCGCCATATATTTGAATGAGGATACAATCAAAGCATGCTGTGCTGCGCTGGGTGAAGCTGCGCTCTGTCTGGAGTAAAAATTAACCAAAACCCAGTACAGCGCAGCACAGCTCGATGTAGATTTGTCACCCTAACAGTTCTCTACTAGCCAACCAAAAAGTGCAAAAAAAATGGTGGCGCTTTAGCTATCAGGAGGAGATTTTTTTTTTTTAAATTAGCAGTATTTCAGCCCTTCACTATCACTACATAGTACAAAACAAAGTCGCTGTCGCTGTCTGTCCGTCCCTATGTATGCTTAAATCTTTAAAACTACGCAAAGGATTTTGATGCGGTTTTCTTTAATAGATAGAGTGATTCAAGGGAAGGTCTTTAGCATTCTGCCCTGCATTCTCACACGAGCGAGAGAAATACGTGAAACCGCGCGGCGCTGCTAGTGTTAAATAAACTAAAATTATATAGAGTCACCAAGTTTTCTGTGCCGGTGACAACGTCACTGTAATCGCATCTTTTTGTTTTTAGGTTATTGAAAATGTATACAAATGACATTAGAGTCGAAATGACAATAGTAGCTTCCACTTTTGGCCGCCGGCACAGAAAACTTGGTGAGTCTATATATAATAGGTAATATGTCAATAAGGTAACCATATGTTACGGTCAGTATATCTAATCCCGCGTCCGTCGGTACGTGATGAGCTGCGTCCTTTACGTGACCTCGAACAGATGCGATGGGCGCCGACCTTTACCCATCCATAGTTACGGTAACATAACATTATTTTACGTAACAAGCTAAATGTGTCTAACAGCCGCACTCAGAGACGTTTAACGAATACTTTAACTAATGTGCCACAATATTTTTGTGACGGCCAAAATTGGAAGCTACTATTGACATTTTGACTATTCTGCGTCGGGGTTCTCGTTGGACAACACGCGTATCAGTGAGATTGTTGTAAAGTTTTAATTTTGTATTACCTATTTAGATTATTGTTATTCTGTGCAGTGATATTTATCCTAACACACTAACCGACACTACTAGCAGGTAAGCCTGTTTCAATATGAATAATCCCCCTCCGGACCCCGGTCCGCCGGATCCTGATCCTCCAGATCCAGACTGCCCTTCTCGTCATCAGGCCAATAAAAGACACATGGATGTCGATGATGCTCCAATTGCCTCAAAAAAAACAATAACACACCCGGATATTGCTAGCGCATCGGCACAGACTGTTTACATTCACCCGTCGTTAGTCATTGGAATAAAAACATATAGTGACACCGACTCGGGTCCTTTCATAGTAATAGTCTCACGCTCAGAACCAGACCCATCCGCGGGTTCTACTATTAGGCCAATGAAATTCGGACAATTCCTGTATATTAATAAAATTAGCAATATATGTACAGACGGCATTAAAAAGATGGGACGCAATAAACTCTCTGTAGAGTTCCGTTCAGCTAGAGATGCGAACCAGTTTCTAGACAACCCTATTCTTCCTCAGAATAAATATGAAGTAACAATCCCCTCCTACAACATATCCAGAATGGGTGTTGTTCGCAATGTCCCTCTGGACCTATCCATGGAGGCATTCGTTGAGTCACTCTCCTTCCCAGTTGGTTGCGGTTACGTTTTAAAGGCACGCAGAATAAACAGAAAAAAGCAGGAGGATAACAAAACTATATGGGTACCTACCCAGACAGTTGTTGTTACCTTCCAGGGACAAACCCTTCCAGACCGAATCTTTTCTTTTTATACATCCTTGCCAGTCGAAATTTATACTTACCCTACCATCCAATGCAATAACTGTTGTAGGTTTGGCCATATTCGCTCTCAGTGTCGATCAAAGCCCCGTTGTTTTAAATGCACCCAACCACATACCGGCGACAGTTGCAACACTGAAGAATCGGAAGCCAGCTGTCTGTACTGTACTGGTAGACATTTCTCTAACAGTAAATCCTGCCCAGAACAAGACAGACAAAAGTCGATCAAACTATTAATGGCTAAAGAATCCATATCTTATGAGGAAGCTGCCACTCACTTTCCTAAAGTTACCCGTACATTTGCTGAAATCACATCTCAGGAGCCACACTCTACTTTTCACTCACTATACACTCCTCCCCCGCAATCTAAATCTTCCCTCCCTTCCACTTCCTACAAGAAAACCGTTTTTTTAACTCCTAAGCCAAAAGCTCCCCTAGGCAAATCCTATGACAAAAATGCTCACCAATCCATTGTGGCCAGTGAAAAATCCTCGCAACAAAATGGATGCGCTCTTAATTCTTGCTCACATTTAAAATCCCCTGAAAACGAAAATATTTTAGAAGTCATTGTTTCTTTATTGATATCTCTACTCTCGCAAAACAATATTCAGTTACCGTCCCACGTTGCCCAAAATTTATTCAAAATTATTAATATCCCCAATAATGCATCCTCTCACCGCGATCCAGTGGAACAGCGGCAGCATTAGAGCCAAAAAGACTGAACTGATTTACCTTATTAACAAATATTCCCCATCTGTCTTGGCCATCTCGGAGACATGGTTGAAGCCTGGGTCTCCTTTTAGGATACCTGGTTATTCATGTGTTCGGGATGACAGAGACGATGGTTATGCTGGCTGTGCCCTTTTTATAAAAAGGTCACTTCCATTTTCCCTTATTTCCCTTCCTCCTCACTCTTCCCTTTTTAATATAGTTGCTGTTAAGGTCCTTGATATTTCCGTTATCTCAATCTATATTCCTCATCCTAATTCCATTCTTATTCCTGATATTCTATTCCTTCTTTCCTCCGTTCCACACCCCAAATTAGTCCTGGGAGATTTTAATGCCCACCATCGGTCATGGGGTTCTCACCATGATGATCTTTTTGGTCTTTCCCTTCTGGAGGTTTTTGATGAAACCAACCTTTGCATTATTAATAATGGATCTCCTACCCGAAGAACCCGCCCATCCCAAAACCCACATAGCGCAGTGGACTTAACAGTTTGCTCTCCTTCTCTTGCCTCTATCCTCACTTGGAAAATCCTTCCTCTCTCTTATGGCAGTGATCACTTCCCAATAGTAACTTCCATCCCTGACAAAGTGACCCCCCTGACAAATCCCTCCCCTCTTCTTAAATACCGAGTAGCTAGTGCAGACTGGCCCTCATACTCTACTGCTCTTGACCAAAAAATTATAGCCCTTCCCATAGTTTCAATAGATTGTTTACTTCAAAATTACTCTGATTTTGTAAATGCTATATCTTCCAGTGCCGACTGTCACATCCCCCTTAAAAATCCCACTTCCCACTTAATCTCCACTCCTTGGTGGGATTCAGAATGCTCCGCTGCAATCAGAGATAGAACCAATTCAGAGATCACTTATAACTCTGCTATGTCCATCGACAACTTTTTATCCTACCAAAAATCTGCAGCTAAAGCCAAAAGACTCCTATCCACAAAAAAGAAAAAGGGTTGGACCTCATTTTGTGAAAATTTGTCCCCTAGATCCTCTTCGCATAAAGTGTGGAAGGAAATTAAAAAGTATAGAGGTGCCTGCACAAGTGATGATGTGACAGAAAACAGTGTAGATACATGGGTTGATTCTTTTGCTGACCTAATGGCTCCTCCTTCAGTCCCTACTGAGGATTCTATTAACCTTCCATCTTCCTTTCTCCCTTCCTTAGATATCTTTTCAAACAGTTTCTCTCCAGAAGAACTCCAGGTAGCGTTAAGTGGTCTCTCAGACTCTTCTCCTGGAATTGATGGAATCCCTTACTCCTTTTTAGTCCATGCTCCCGATCAAGCTAAACTCTATTTTCTAAACCTCTGTAACGCCTGTTTTGACTATGGAGTCATTCCAGACCCTTGGAAGACTCAAATTATAATTCCCATACTTAAACCCGGCAGAGATTCTTCAAACCCTAAAAATTACAGACCAATAGCCCTATCTTCTATATTTTCTAAAGTAATGGAGCATATGGTGAAACATCGTCTGGAATGGTTTATAGAAAGTAAAAGTATCTTGGCAAGTTCTCAATACGGATTCCGAAAAGGGTTGAGCACTCTAGATAGTCTTAGCATTTTAACTACTGATATTCGAATATCTTTTCTCAAAAAACAGTTCTTAATTGCCGTATTTTTAGATATTGAGTCCGCATATGATAATGTCCTCCTTCCGGTGCTCAGAAGAAAACTTCTTACTCAGCTGAACATCCCTGTGAAGTTGGTCCGGTATTGTATCGCTCTCCTTACCGACAGAAAAATTTTAATTAAAGCCCATAACCGTACTCTTCCTGTAAAGTCTGTCTGGAAGGGCCTTCCTCAGGGATCCGTATTGAGCCCTATGCTATATAGCCTCTACACTAGTGACATGGAAACGGTAGTTCATCCACAATGCCAGATACTACAATATGCTGACGACATAGCTCTATACGTTGCCTCTTCCTCTATAGACGATGCTTGCAATCGGTTGTCGTTGGCTCTACACAATCTGAGTAACTGGCTTAATCGTCATGGTCTTTCCCTTTCTGCCTCGAAAAGTAAAGTGATCGCTTTCACCAAAAAACGAATTACTCCACATATAAATTTAACTTTAGGAGATGAGGTAATCCCTCAGGTTACCTCAGTAAAATTTCTAGGCGTTTTTTTGGATACTCGACTGACGGGGTCTATCCACTGCGAATATATTTCCCAAAAGTGCGAGAAAAACATAAATGTCATGCGGTCTCTCTCTGGTGTCTGGTGGGGATCACATCCTTTTTCTCAGAAACTATTGTATAACGCAATAGTTCGTAGCCACCTGGACTATGGTACATTTATCCTAGAACCATGTAATAAATCTGCTTTGGATAAACTAAACAAAATTCAATCGAAGTGTCTCAGAATCATCTTAGGAGCTATGAGATCATCTCCTATAAACGCCATGCAGGTGGAATGTGTTGACCCTCCACTACATCTTCGACGTCAACAACTAGCAGATTCTTTTTTCTTCAAAGCTATCCAAAATTCTAATCACAGACTTATTCCTAATCTTCAACTACTGATCGATTTGTATGAAACCCAAGGTTACAGAGATATAACAGACCTTCCTTGTCTTCTACAAAGTTTTTACAAATTTATCCGCCTCCCTAATCCTGTTAGTCAATTCCCTATCCATCCTCTATATCTAGTGCCATTTGAATCGTTGATATTCCATCCCAATATTATAATTAACTTTGGCATAGATAAGCATACTCCTCACGCAAATTTTGTTTTTAACTCAAAAGTAGATTCCGATTTTAAAGACTTTACATTGATATTTACAGACGCATCTAAGTTCAGTGAAAACAGTACCGTAGGATCAGCTGTCTGGATCCCTAAATATAAAATTAGTATCCCATTCAAATGTCCTTCTCTATCTTCTGTTTTTACGGGAGAAGCTATTGCTATCCTTGAAGCCCTCAAGTATATTATATCTCATAACCTAAACAAGTCTGTGATCTTTTCCGACTCAAAGAGCTGCCTCCAGTCTATCCTGTCTAATCCATTCCGATCCAAACAAAGATCCCCTCCTATCCTAAGAATCCGAGAAGCCTTGTATATTTGCCATGAACGCAGCATCGAAGTTGCTTTAGTTTGGATTCCGGGCCACTGTGGCATCCTGGGAAACGAAAACGCAGATATCTGTGCAAAACAAGCATCTACACTAGGATCCTTAGAGCACTCTTCTGTTTTCCCATGTGACCTATCTTTTTACTCCAGGGTCTCCCTTTTCCAAACATGGTCTACGAACTGGCTAGCATCTAGGAACCTAAAGGGCAAATATTACGGAGATATCCAACCAGACATCCCTCGAAGACCTTGGTTCTTTAAATTCCGGTCATTTGATAAACGCTCGACCTCCATAATATGTCGCCTACGACTAGGGCATGTTTGCTCTGCTGTTCACTTGGCTAAACTCCGGATCAGGAATAGCTCGATCTGTGAATGCGGTCTAGATGAAGGCAGTGTGGATCACATCCTTTTCAACTGTCCACTTCAACAACCTTCCCTGTATGATCTTCTTCCCTCAGATATTCCTCGTCCTACCTCTATTAGATGCCTTCTATCTCTTGCTTTCTCTCCTTCTATTAAATTAATTTGTAAATATATTAAACGTAACAAAATTAAACTATAAATATATGTGGTGGTGGCTATAACTGTGTATAAAATGTACATATATTTATCGAATATTATTATAGTGAATTCTTATGTATATATTTGTGTTTGTCTTTGTTTTAGAATATAACTGCATTGGTTATTCAATAAACCGGTGATACCCGAAAAAACCGGCCAACTTCCGCGATTTTACCGACCAATCTCCATCGTTTATGTTGTCTTACGTCTACTTTGACACTGGCAGAATTGCAAGACAGCAGCAGCCAAAAAACTAAAAATTGAATTGAATTGAATTGACATTTTGACTTTAATGTCATTTGGATACATTTTCAATACACTGACAACCAAAAGATGCGAATACAGCGACACTGCCACCGGCACAGAAATATTTTGGCACATTAGTTTAAGTATCCGTTAAACGTCTCTGAGTGCGGCTGTAAGTACTTATCTATACTACTCGTAATATATAAAGCTGAAGAGTTTGTTTGGTTGAACGCGTTAATTTCAGGAACTGGTCCAATTTGAGAAATTCTTTCGGTACACTTTTTAAACTTTCGCGATCGGAATTTATCGTTGCATAATTTACAGGTCTTAATCGCGTAAAACATAATTATTATTTACCTCGACGTTTCGACCGGGTTACACCGATCGTGGTCACGAGAAGACCACGATCTTCTCTCTGTTATACGCAATTAAGACCTGTAAATTATGCAACGATAAATTCTTTCGGTGTTAGATAGGCTATATTATATCTCCGTATTCCTATGGGAACGGGAACTACGGAGGTAAAACCGCGGGGCACTGCTAGTATTGTATAATGTATATATGCCCTTTACACAACGCGCTACGTGAAAAAGTTCTAAATAATTCGATGTTCCTTAAAAACCTATTCGTGTATTTTGTTTTAAAGTACTTAAAACAAATAAGTATTTTTTAACAAAGTTTTAACACAATACCTTTAGGTTAAACAACAAACAAGTGTTGTCGACAATAGTGAACTCATTACACCAAGTTATCATTATAAGGGGTTCGACTTTGTTTTAAGTTTTTTTTTTTGTTTTCGTTAAACTTTCTTGTCCAAATTAAAACATATGAGTTTTTTATCATGAGCGTTCTATGCTACGACCACTTCAAGCTATCAGCTGCCTCTTGAATTACTCTATCTATTAAAAAACCGCTTGAAAATCAGTTGCGTAGTTTAAAAGATCTAAGCATACATAGGGACAGACAGCGGGAAGAGACTTTGTTTTATATTGTGTAGTAATAGTGATTTTATGATCGAGTGGTGTAGTTGGTAGAGAAACTGCTTACATGTCGAAGGATACGGGTTCGATTCCCGCTCAAGACAAACATTTGTGTATCAACATATCTTTTGCCGGTTACGGAACCCTTCGTGTACGAATTCGACTCGAACATAACAGATTTTTTTTTAAAATAAAACTGCAGGAGAAATGTTTGCCTGAATAAAAAACTTGCGACACTATAAACAGCAAGCTGAATAATGTTTCTTCCTTTCAAACTGGAGCACTACAAACAACGCCATCCGACTTATTTCAGACTATTACTTGTACAAACTTTTTGTCCTCCAGTGTACGACATTTTCGTATCGATTGTGAACTCGTATGTAACATGTGTAGACAATCACTAGCACGCCGGTACGAGCCAAGCAAGAATCAACCTTAAGACATAGTAATAGTTCTTGGAACGAACAGTTTTCCCGTGTACATGTTTCCAATTCGCAGATAAGTGCGTGAAGCGATATTAGCCCCGTCTGAGAAGCATGGAATTTTTCACCACTTCGGCGATGGCCTCCCATCACTGTTATCATAAAAAGACCGAGTGTGGTGTCGTGTGACACCAGGTAGGAACGAAGTTACATAAATAAGTATTCATTTCAATGGTCAAAATAAGAATAAAATAAATCATTATGATTTTCAAAAAAGTTTCTACTCGAGAGAGTTAGCCATAGGTTACCTACCTTTTTAATAATTAAGTATTATAAAAAAACGCGCGCTGTTCGAAATTTGAAAAAAAATGTCGTTACAACTTTTGGTCTTAATTTTTTCCGTCTAGTCTAGCCCCCTTTCGCAACACGCGATAAGGAACTTCGTTTCAATGTCTGATGTTGCTTAATCAAACAGATTGCTAGTGATCCGCATTGGACTATGAATACTATGGGGAGATGAAAAATAAGAATCTAGCAAACCAAGACCCCAAAATAACCATCTCTTTGCGACAATAACAGATCCATTTACCAGTATATTCAAGACACAAAGTTACCAAAAACTCTTTCAAACAAATATAGCCACAAGTAAGTACGTAGGAAGCTATGTAATGAGATGTAATGAAGTCAACTCCCCCGTACCTAATGACCATTCAAATCGCGACAAATCCCCGACTCCTGCTTTACATTAATGGCTCGCTGCGGCCCCCGTAGCGCGCTTCCTACTCGACAAGCGATGTATTTTTACAATGCTAATTTGATCGCCGACGCGACATGAAATATTCATGGGGCTAGTTAGCTTGGAATTAATTGAATAATAACATAATGTGTCTATGTTTTGGGTCATTAATTGTAGCAGTTATATACTTAGTTGAAGGCTTTTGGGATTATCTATATCATTATATAAAAGGCTTTGTCCTGAATGACTGATGGATCAACGCACAGCCTAAACCGCTGATCGTAGAGACCTGAAACTTGGAGGGTGTGTTATTTGTATTACGTAGGCGTCCGATAAGAAGGGATTTTTGAAAATTCCTCCTCTAAAGGGGTGAAAAGGGGTTGCAAAGTTTGTATGGGGCAACGTGATTCCTCGGTCTGATTAAGTTCAAACTTGGCATAAATGTTCTTCAAAAAGATTAATTAAATATGTGATACTCATTTTTCTTAAAATCATCACCTAACATGATTAAAAAGGGGTAAAAAGTTATTTTGGGGTTGATTTGAGTCGAAATTGATATCAATACTCCTTTGACATGTGTTTCAATTTGTAATTTGACAGCTGAATGACAAAATGGCGGACTAAAATAAATTGACGGAAAATGAGGCAGCGTATCAAAACTATAGGTACTTAAATAAAAAAATACCTTAGTTTTACTTATTAATAGATATTTATCAATATTCTTCACCCCGTATTATAAATCTAGACATTAATTTAAATAACTATTTCAAATATCAAATCTATAGGTGAAGTAGTTTTTTCATAAAATGTACCACCAAATTGTTGCGTTACAAGGGCTTCGCTTTGCTCGCCCTAATTAGATATTTTACTCATAATTTGATTTCTGCTTATCATATCTTCAGACATTTTCGTTCTAAAATATTACTATACGAAAATTATTATTCATGTGCGATTTATCGATTTTAGCTTTATGATATGAAATTAGTTAAGTCGAGCAGGGTATTTTTATAACTAAATCACCCACTTATTATAGATACTCACATAGATTCGCTTAATTACAATCCAGAATCTTTCCAGAATATTTCGCAGAATCTAAAAGACTTTCTAATATAGTAGAACGCCGATTAACCGAATCGCCAATTATCCGATTCGGTCCTAAGTTACTATGTAATGTAACTCTATTAATTGTTGTGATTTATTATATTTTGTACTAGCTGTGCCCGATTGGTGTGTTCCCGATCCCGTGGGAATTTTGGGATAAAACATAGCCTATGTTCTTTCCCGGACCATAATCTACCCCTGTACCAAATTTCAAGTCAATTATTTCAGTAGTTTAGCCTTGAAAAGGTAACAGACAGACAAACAGGCCGAGTTACTTTCGCATTTATTATATTAGTACGGATTTTCGTTAAGGCCCGCTGGGATTGCAACTTAAATATAAATAAATAAAATAAAATAACTTACTCTGGATCGAGATGTTTAAGTGAGCTATAGATATTGTAGAACTGTGTTTGTTAAACTTATTATAGTTTATTCTACGTGTGACATCGTTTTTAGAGTTCAGTTCCTAAAGGGTAAAAACGGAACCATATTACTGAGACTTCGCTGTCCGACCGTCCGTCTGTCACCAGACTATCTCAAGAACCATGGACATTGGACGTATGCTATGAGAGAATGATGCATATTCAAGGTCAAGAACGGTGATAGCTAAAGCTACACTTTAAATTTTCACAGAAGATGTATTTCTATTCTATTGCCGCTATAGGAAAAAATACATAAAATAAAATAAATATTTAAGCGGGGCTTCTCAATACAACAATCGTGTTTTTTTGTCATTTTTGGTACGGAACCCTTTGTGCGCGAGTCCAGCTATGTGCAGTATATGTGCGATAATCCGAATTTTCGATTATCCGAATGGACCCCGGTCCCAATTAATTCAGATAATCGGCGTTCTATTGAATATGTATTGTGTAATGAAACGCCTTTCACACTTCCGAAGAAAAGATGAAAAAATGGGATGGAAGTGGTAGTGGGGTAGAAGGGGTAGTGGCGTTGAAGTGGAGTGGAGTGGTGTGTATGCGGGATAGGCGTTGAAGTGGTAGAGATGTCGAAATGGGATTAGTGTGGATGTAGGACGGTGTGATGTAGAGCGTCTGTGGCGTAGGGGTTTAAGGCATTTGACTTTCGATCGGAAGGTGCCTGGTTGGAACCCCACCACGTACCAATGTGTTTTAAATCATCATTACCAGTTCATTGATCTCCCTACCGAGGGTACAAGACCAGAAATAAGTAATGATGAGTGATGTATAAGTGGGAGCGGTGTGGAAGATGTATTAGTGTGGAAGGGGAGTGGGGTGGAAGAGGTAGTGGCGTGGAATTGATATTAGGGGGTCAGTATCAGCTACCTAAGGAGGAGCTAGGGCCTGTCCTGAATCATATCTAATAGGGGTATTTTAATTATGTAGTGCACATAAAATATTAAAGTTTACCTAATTTATATGTCACTAGCGGCGCCTCGCGGTTTCACCCGCGTAGCTCCCGTTCCCATAGGAATATGGGGATAAAAAAACCTTCCTACTGAAATCACTCTATCTAGAAACCGCATCAAAATCCGTTGCGTAGATTTAAAGATCTAAGCATACATAGGGACAGAGAAAGCGACTTTGTTTTATACTTACTACATAAATGTAGTGATAACGAATAATATAGGCGTGTTTATTGTTTAATTTTAATCTCGTCTGCCAGACCCACATACTGATTAAAGTTATTTTATTACATCGATATTTAGCGTTAGCCCAAAATAACTATTCTTCGCGTACGAAGTCGCGGGGCAGAAGCTAGTTTTAGATATAGACACAGATTATGTACATAATAAAATAAGTTTTGGTAAGAATAGTATAAGAAGGACAGTTAGGGAAGGTTCATATCGCAGTAACGTATATAATCGGTTGAGTGTGAACGGTCAAGTGTTTTTCTATACATTTGTCTCTTCTGGCGTTACGCCGATAATACGCGATGCATGTTCCATCAGATAGAACCTTCCCTTAGTACTTTTAAGTACTTGTATATTTTTTAATTGCAATCGAATGACAAGCGAGTTACTGATGGTAGTAAGCAATATGCCTACCCTATTACAGAAAAAAAAAATCAGTCTGCGGCAATCAACGTCGGCAGCATTGAGTGTGCGTGGTTTTTAGGTTTCCTTATTAAGGATTATAGTTAAAAAAACATTATCTCCTATAATATGGTAACATTGTGCGCATGACAGAGTTCAATGCTCCTTGCACATAGACTACCATTGCACTAGTGCCGTCAATGTGTGGAGCTTAATATGTGAAGTGTTGTCACCGTTTGGCACGTTGCCGAAAATTAGGGAAAATTCACAAAAAAGTAAGATATAATTTTTGGTCCCTTCGACTCTTATTCTTTATAGTTTTGAAACGAAGTTCCTTATCGCGTGTTGTGAAAGGGGCTAGACGGAAAAAAATCTTAAGAAAAGTTGTCACGACACTTTTTTTCAAATTTCGAACAGCGCGGCGCGCGTTTATTTTTTAATTATTAAAAGGCTAACTCTCTTGAGTAGAAACTTTTTTGAAAATCATAATGATTTATTTTCTTCTTATTTTGACCATTGAAAATAATACTTTTTTAAGTAAATTCGTTCTTACCTGGTGTCCCACGACACCACACTCGGTCTTTTTTTCTAGTTTATCAATAATGATTTGATTTAAACTACACATTGCAATAAAACTGATGTATTTCCGAATCTGTGGTTCCCAAAGTATTTAAATATGGAAGGTACCGTCAACTTTTTACATTGACATAAAAGACTGTGTTTATCGTAACTGGAGTTCAAATGTTTGTTTGACGCTTTGCTTTAAACACGAGTAGATTTGTTGATGAACTCTGAATCGTATAAAAGCACGTGACTTAGCTTAGATTGATTGCGTTCAATTTCAATGGTGAAGTCGACTTTAATAGGAGCGGAGCTAACGCGGGCTAAGCCACGCGGCACAGCTAGTTAAATCGTATGAAAAAAAAAAAAAAAAAAAAAAAAAAACTGTAACAGCTGATTATTCGTTCCACATATTTCATCTTTTTTTTATTCAAATCTCAAAGTAAACAAGATAATAATAGTGTCTTCGCATTATATAACAACAAGAGTACGTGAGTAACTATTTTCTTCTTCATACACTGCTAAAATAAACAAATATATTGAATTTTCTGTTGTCGACAAACTAACCTCAAAATGGCTGCTTCAACATAGACAAAACAGCATTAAGCGCTGTAAGAGAACGAACGAAAAATTGCACGTAAACGCTTTCATCGCTTTACACGTTACGTTCCAAGCATTGCCTATACGCATGTAACATTTTAAGCATCAAAATCGTTTTCAAATAACTTGGATAAAAAATATTTATTGGAAGATTGCTTCATTTTTTTTATGCATGCTATTAATTTGCAATAAAATATGTCGTCAAAAAATATTAAATGCGCAAAATGCACGCATGTTATCATGACTCGTCAACACCTAAGATGCTACACCTGCAAACGAATTTATGACCTTGACTGCGCCAACGTCTCTGAAAAGCGCTATTTTCTAATGGAATCAGATAAAAAACAGTCTTGGAAATGTTCAGCATGTTTTGAAAAGTCATCGACAAAAGTCATTGCCTCTAGTTCTAAAGTACCTTTTAACACCAAAACCCGCAATACTTCCAAGCGCCTCAGCGTGGGAAATGACTCAAAAGATGAAACTGAGAAGCAAAACATTGATAGCTCGGACGACGAAGGTAATATGCACAACTCTACACTGAAACAAAACTGCTCCACTATCATACCTCCGGAATCTCCAATTAATTCAATTGATGCAAACCTACTAACAATAATTACCACAGAAATACAAAAAGCAGTGAACATATCAGTCAAGGCTGCCCTGGATTCGTGTCTTAATAAAGAATTTGAAAGTATTAGAAAGGATCTGGCTTCTCTGAAGGAGATAAAAACAAGCTTGGATTATCTGAGTGCCGATTATGATCAAATAAAAGCTGATTTAACTAGTTCTGACGCTAAAATAAAAATACTCGAGGCTAAAAACTCTTCATTAACTACTGAAATAAACGATCTTACACTTCGCGTTCAATTATTAGAGCAACATTCTCGTGAAAATAATATTGAATTAAACGGAGTACCTGAATCAAAAACTGAAAATTTAATACAGACACTAAAAAAGCTTAGCGACGTGGTGGCATATCCTATCGACGAAAAAGATATTAACACCTGTGTACGCGTTAGGAAACTAGATGAATCCCAAAACAGGCCAAGATCAATCATCGTGAAACTACATAACACTACAACACGGGATGGAATACTTGCTGCAGTATCAAAATACAATAGACGTAACGTCAACAACAAACTTAATTCGAGTAATCTAGGATATGCTAACCAAAGCCCAGTTTTTGTATCGGAACATCTATCACCATATTTCAAGTCACTGCATGCACAGACGCGCAAAGTTGCACGAGAAAAAGGAGTAAAATATGTGTGGATTCGCAACGGACGTATTTTCACTCGCAAGGATGATGAATCGCCGGCAAAGCAAATAAAAAACCCGGACTCCTTAAAAAATCTTTAGATTACATACACACTCATATCCTAAGTCCGTAATTTCTCTTAAATTTAATTATGATTTATTATCAAAACTTTAGAGGTATGAAAACAAAACTCCAAGATATACATATAAGTTCTCTAATGTATAACTATGATATTATAGTTGGCTCAGAAACATGGCTTGATGATACTGTACATGATAACGAAATACTAGACAACCGTTACAATATTTATAGAAGAGACCGTCACACTACACTCAACTCTAAAAAAAAGGGTGGAGGTGTTCTTATTGCTGTATCAAAAAATCTTGATTCCAAGCGAGTTTCTCACTATGAAAGTGACTACGAAGATATATGGGTGTCAGTGAAACTTAATATTAATGGTGTTACCAAAAACATATTAATATGTTGTGTCTATATAGCTCCTCCTGTTAATATACAAACTTTAAATATAATCCTAGATAATATAAGCTTAGCAATGCAATCGTCATCTACCGACACCATTATTCTAGGTGATTTCAATGTAGGTTCTATTGAATGGGAAAAAGACGCTAATGATTCTTATCTAACACCAAAATGTTTTAATAACAACAATAATGTAGGCTACTCTGTTATAGATTTTATGTCACTAAACAATCTTTTGCAATATAATTATATAAAAAATTATAATCACCGTATACTCGACTTAGTTTTTAGTAACTTCCATGGAATCAGCGTTTACGAAAACATGAACTGTTTAAGCAAATTAGATCCACATCATCCAGCAATTGAATTAGACATGAACTTTTCGAAAGTTAGTTACTTAAAAAGTAAAACCTTCGCGACACACAACTTCAAAAAAGCTGATTATTCCATCGTAAACAATGAGCTGAGTCGGGTAAACTGGGATTATACACTACTATCAGGTGAGAGTGTCGATGTCATAGTCTCTAAATTCTATAATATACTTAGTAAAATAATTGACAAAACAATACCTAAAACTAAAACCCGTCACTTCAAACATCCTCACTGGTTCAATCTTCCACTAATTAAACTTATAAATGAAAAAGAAACTGTCCGTAAAAGGTATAAAATATATAATAACCCAAGAGATGAAATAGAACTAAAACAATCAAACATACGTATAGATAATTTACTAAAGATTTGTTATAACAACTACTTAAATGGTATCGAAAATAATATTAGGAGTAATCCAAAACATATCTGGTCATATATTAAAGCTAAAAGAGGCGGTTCATCCAATATTCCAGCTGAAATGACATTAAACGATAATGTTGCCAAAACGGGTAAAGAAATTTGTAACCTATTTGTAACTCAATTTTCCTCGGTATACAGCTCACCGAATAATCGTCATGACTCTGGTTATGTAATGAGATCTAATAACCAATTTTCATTAAACAATATTCAATTCAGTGAACGCGACATATTCAAAGTTATCAAATCATTAGACGAAAGCAAAGGTGCTGGTCCAGACGGTATCCCTCCCATATTTATTAAACGTACTAGTAAATATCTAACATTGCCATTAAAAATTATATTTGAACTCTCACTTAAGACAGGTTCATTTCCATCCGCATGGAAAAATGCACACATCGTCCCTATACATAAAAAAGGAGACAAAAGTAATGTGAGTAATTATCGCCCAATATCAATCCTAAATCAATTTTCTAAAATATTCGAATGTATTGTCCATCCCAAACTGTCCTACTTCTCCAAAAATATTATTTCAGATACACAGCACGGTTTTTGTAAAGGTAAATCAACAGTTACCAATCTAACAGAATACGTAAATGATCTCTCTATTACTTTAGACTCTAGAATACAAGTAGACTCCGTATATACCGACTTCAGTAATGCTTTTGATAAGGTTAATCATGACATATTAATTAATAAACTAAAATTCTACGGTGTGAATGGATCATTATTACGTTGGATAGATTCTTATCTTAAAAATAGATTGTTGCGGGTTGTAGTTAATGGACATAGATCGTCACCATTCATCCAATATTCTGGAGTACCACAGGGTTCACACCTAGGCCCTATATTATTTCTTCTCTTTATCAACGATATAAATGATGTTATAATTAATAGCTCTTGCTTACTCTTTGCTGATGACCTTAAACTTTATAAAGCCATAAAATCGTATAACGATACAATTCTGCTACAAAATGACCTAAACTCAATTCAAACTTGGTGTGAATTGAATGAAATGACTATTAACGTTAAAAAATGTAAACATATAAAATTCACAAGAAATAGAACTGTCATACAATCTAATTACTTAATTAACAATGAACCAGTCGATGAAGTAGAAACCATTCGAGATCTCGGAATATTTTTTGATAAAAAACTTACCTTTGTCCATCACATATCCCAGATTACAAAATGTACATGGAAATTTTCTGGTTTTATCAAACGTAACTGCAAATCGTTTAAAAATATATCGACTTTAACCCTTTTGTACAAAACATTGATAAGAAGCAATCTCGAGTACGCGTCATGTATATGGAATCCACAATATAAAACTCACATTCATCGTATAGAACGTATACAACGCAATTTTACTCGTTTTTTAGCTTTCAAAGACCGATCCTGTCCATATCGCGCTAAATACACACAGCGTATGACACATTTTAATTTGTGCTCTCTTGAAGTTCGACGTAAAATAATGGATCTATCAACTCTCAAAAAACTTATTGATGGAGCGCTAATCTCAACCAAATCATTAGATAGGATAAACTTCACAGTACCAAAATGTATTCCTCGACACCGTATACGAAATAAATTCTCTCTACCCTACTTTCGAACAAATCTAAACAAAATATGTCCAATAACGCGGATTATGAAGACGTATAACGAAATAGACCCTGACTATGATATCGACATATCTCATGATAACCTCAAGTCTTATAAAAATAAACTTTTGAATTGCTTTAATAATAACAATAATGTAACAGTTTAATTATCCATATAATGAAAAAAAAAAATTGCTCTCTTTTTTAGTTTCTCTAGTTTTTAATTGTTTTTTTTTTTAAATGTACCTAAGTGTTCACTTAGTTATCTTACTTATAATTAGCTGTAAGTTTTAATATTCAATGTTGATTGCGCCTGTAAAGGTGTTGCACACCGTCCAAGACCTGATTTGTTATTTTATATTTTTAAGATTGTTTTGTGTAAACGCTGTTGGTGTAACATAAATAAATAAATAAATAAGTATGAATACCACAATAAATAATGTGTCTAATTACATCGAAACAATACCCAATAGAGTTAATACAACAAATTGAATACACACCTAATTTATTAGTGTGGCAGTGAGCGGTAATTCAGTGAATTATGTGAGTGAACGATTGAATGAATGAACATTGCAAATTAGCATGTGTTTGTGGCAATCACAATAATATTTTTTACAGAGTCACAATCTTTTCTGTGCCGGTGACAGCGTCGCTGTAATCGCATCTTTTGGCTGTCAGTTTAGTGAAAATGTATCCAAATGACGTTGGAGTCAAAATGATAATAGGAGCTTCCAATTTTGGCCGCCGGCACAGACAAGATTGTGAGTCAATATTGAAAATGAACTTCCTCTGAGTTATAAGACGGATGCCATGTAAAGTATTTGATAAATAGTAAGTTATCATAACATCAGATTCAAATCCATAACATGCCATTGCTATCCCTATTAGTTAAAAGGGTACATCATAACTAAGGACACAGCTTTCATAACACAAGTATTATTAGCAAGTAAAACTGGTTGAGAATAAAAGATTATCCAAATATGTTTAGTATGCAGGTCGCAGCACCACCCCGACACCCCCAGGGTGTGATTTACGAGGGATGCGGCGTTTGGCATCTGATCTTACTCCCTTGATTTATATGTATAACTTTTTTCATATGTTTCATAAAGTAACAATAGTTTTTTTCGATACAAATCAAATAATATTACATTATGGTACAAGGGTGTAAAAAGTGCTTACCGCCGAGGCGCTATTGAGGCCCGAGCCGTCAGGCGAGGGTCTGAAGATAGCCGAGGTAGTAATCATCAATACACGCATGTATCTTACAACGTTTTTCAACACATTTGCAAAGAAAATAATAATAAAATATAATTTTTTACTAATAAATAAAACGTTTTTCTATTCGCGCGCATCTAACACAACAATGGTGTTCGGCCATACAATAGACTAGAAGAATATACTTATTAAAAAAAATCGAATGAATGAATGAATGGAATCATTCATAGACGTACCAAAGGTAAGGCAACATGGTTGATTTTGTTTTTAAAGCGTATGGACACGATTTTTTAACCCAATCCTTAATTACACATGACATTATTAAAGAATCATCCTACTATTACAATCTGGTAAAACGTAGTTAAAACAAACTATGAAAAAAATAAGTAAGAGAAATTCAGCTTTGATCTCGATTAAGTTAGTAAAAAATGGTCATTAGTCGTTAAAAGAAAGGATATTAGGCGGCCAATGGGACCGGCCATCCAAGACGTTAAGTTTTTTTTTGACAGCCCAAGTGGAGGAATGGATACTATACAAACAAAGGTCTGATTCCCGTATAAGTAATTTCTCCAGACCTGGCGCCATCAAAATACTCAGACTAATGCAATTTTCTTATACAGTATGTTTCAAAATAAATTATTTGTTTTATACGAATTGAGGAAATCTGCACACACCTGGGAAGAGATTCTAAGGTTGTGTGTGAAACCGACCAACCCGCACTCGGCCAGCGTGGTTGACTAAGGCCTAATCACCCTAATTCAGGGTAGGTTCGAGCCCCTCGGTGGGGACATTATATGAGCTGATGTGATGATACGAATAGAGAGTAAAGTGCGACATCCCTTTGAGTGACATTCACAGACACTATACAGACATGACCATATTATGGAGATGGGGAACCCCCATTGAAAAGGGAGGATGACGTCACGATGACGAAGATGTGCGAAGGTTGCGCTGATGTTCATGCTCGGGGTCACCAGTTATGGTGATGGGGAATCCCCATAGAAAAGGGGGGATCCTCCGACCAGACGGGTGTTGATGCAAATGTTTAGTATCCTACATAATAAGTGTTATTAATGCAAAAATATTATGAATATGGATATGTGGATAGATTTTTGTTACTCTATCATTTTAAAACTACTGAAATGATGTGAAGATGTTTGGTACATATGTTTTTAAGACCGGGATTTACACATTGTTATCAAAGTTCCCACGGAATTAGGATTTACGTCGGTAAAAAAACGGTACTGTAATCCCTACTAGTCCCTATAACTACTAATATTATAAATACGAAAGTAACTCTGTCTGTCTGTTTTCCCGGCTTTTCACCTTTTCACGGCTAAACTACTGAACAGATTGACTTGAAATTTTGTACAGGGGTAGCTTATGGTCCGGGAAAGACCATAGGTTGGTTCACGGACTTTGGGGGTTGGTTCACGGACTTTGGTGACTTCGTGTGCTAATAACAAAATTATATATTTAAAAATAAATAGAAGTCAAAATAAGTGTTGCAACATATATAATTCTATAGTGATATAAACAGTGAAGTTGTGGTGTTATTATCTGAACAAGTGACTTAGTGTTTTACGAAATATTTCGATTACAATTATAAACATAATTGTTGTTTAATACAACTACCCTACTTTTGGATTTAACGACCATATCATAATTATTCTGATTGATTCAGTAAATGTTTTTCTTTTTCTTTTCCTGAACTGATAAAGCGTCATTTGTCCCGTCTTATCTTGGTGATAAATTAACGTTACTGGAGTTAATTTACATAATTAATTCGACTAGTGACGCCATCTACCAGTGAGCTTGTAAACTCTTACAAATAACAGTCAGTGGACAGTGGTGCCATCTATGGTTTTGTTGCCGAGGCTTGTAGTTGTGATCAATATCTGTCACAATGGTCAATCAGTGCATTGCATGCGGGAAGTTCATGGCAAATAAGGCAGATGGCGTTACGTGTCCGAAATGTAAATCAAGATGTCACTACGGATGCGCTCGTATTCCAGTTGGATCTAAAGTGGCTGAGACATGGTCATGCGGAGAGTGCCAAATGAGGACCCCCAAGGGTAGGGATCCCTCTACTCCTGTACGTGGCATTCAGGATACAATTGTGGAAGAAAAACATAGTAACCGTAGCCCATTTGAAACTCTGATATCGACTCAACCTGAAAGTTCGTGTGAACCGATGTCACTAAGTGAAACGGCACATATTATGACTGTCGAGTTTAGTGAAATGGAATTTAAATTGCAACAGCGTCCACTTAGGGATGAAATGGTTGCTGAGATCTCAAAACTGCATAGTAGTTTTACTTCGGACATGTCTTCTTTGGCCCAGGAGTTACGTGATTTTATGAAAGAAATGAGAAATTTCCGTACAGACCTTCAAAATGAAGTTTCAGAAATAAGGTCATGCTTGAAAAACTGCAACGAAAGAATGGACGCTTTCGACAAGAGGATTACCGCAGTGGAACACGTTTGCAGTGAGAGGTCATCATCAAATCAAACTGAAACAATTTCCGCGCTACAGCAAACCATAAACGAACTTAAAATGGACATTAATGACCGAGAACAAGCCTCACTGTTGAACGACATCGAAATCACAGGCATGCCTGAACTAGCTGGTGAAAACCCAATACACATTGTGTCCACACTCGCCTCTAAAATTGGACTGTCATTGGATGAGCGTGATATTGTTTCAGCAGAAAGACAGGGGCCACCACAACATTCGTCATCTTTGTCCACTGGGCCCACTAGACCACGACGCATAGTGGTCAGGTTCACGAGACGTTCAATCAGGACTGAGTATATTCAAGCTGCGAGGGTGCGCCGTGGTCTAACTTCTTCCGACGTCGGCTATCAAGGAGCTTCAACCCGTATATACATTAACGAACGCCTCACTAAATTAAATAGGCAATTGTTTACGCAAGTGAGAAACGAATGTAAACATCAGGAATGGAACTATTGCTGGACCAGGGAAGGTCGTGTATATGTTCGAAAAAGATCTGGCTTACCATCTTCACGTGTGCGTACTTCCGAAGATATCAAACAAATTTTTGGTTCGCGTTCAGTTTGATTTTAAGTTATGTAATTAATGTTCTACGGGTGTCAGTTGTTTATTTGCATGTAAGTAGCCTGCTTTATGTTAACTTGAGTATTTGTTTACTTTTATTTTGTGTAAAAAATAAAAACGTATTATGTTATTTTCTGTTACAATCTTTATGTCATGTGTTAATGTTAAAGTATTTAAACAAATATTGCTTTATCGAAAAATCTACAGAGATCATGCGTCTGCAAGCCTCTATACAAATAAAAAAAGTTATCATTTTGATTAATGCTAAAATGTTGAGTGTGTCATTAATACTAACTTATTTTAATAATTATTTTTTCAACAATGTTAACAAAAGTGTGCATTTGATACTTGTGTATTTTACTCATAATAGAATATATTACTTTGTTATAAAGAAAAGATGTGTGGATTTGATAGTAAGACAAAATTACTGTCTATCAACTTATTTAAATAATGAATTTAATGCATGTCAAATTAAATTATATTTTGTAGTTGTATATTTTCTTGTTTCTGGCGCGTTACTAAATATTTTGCTAATCTTATCTATATTATTTACAAATATTATCATACATTTTATATTAAAATTATTTTTTTATTATTCTAATTTTACCTTCACAAATCTGGAGCTAGATATCAGTTTCAATGTAAATTACAAGGTCCGCTTTTCATTGAGTAAAGTGCCCCCCTTTTTAAATTTATTTATTGAGTTTTTATTTTTTCATAATACTACTTATAAAAATATATTTATAAAAAATGATTTTAATTATACTTTTCAATGACTAAGACAAAGAATCTTAAGTTTGGTTTTCTTAATGCTGGTTCCCTTAATACCGATCATGATAATTTTATTGTCTTTATGCAACAAAACTCAGTAGACATTATGGCAGTAAATGAGACGTGGTTAAGGCCTGGACAAGAAAGTTGCGCGCCCCGTGTGCCGCTCTATAGAATGGTACACACTCCGCGTCCAGATCATATGAAAGGTGGAAGGGGCGGTGGAGTAGCTTTTTACATAAGAAAAGGCCTAAATGCCAAATGTTGTAGCTACCCTGTACATAGCTCAGTGGAGCAAATGTGGCTCAGGTTAACCATCAATACGATGAAAATAGCAATAGGTACGGCTTATAGACCTAACTGGGTAGATTATAACGTTTTTTTCGAAGCCCTCACTGACTCCGTTGCATCTCTTTCAAGTTGTGACAAGATTATCTTAATGGGTGATTTTAATATTGATTTATTTAAAACACAGGATATTAAAGTAGACGCCTTTTATGAATTTCTTAATTGTACTGATATGAAACAAAAAATAACATCAGCTACACACTTTACAGATGATAGTCAAACGCTAATAGATCTTGTTTGCACGAACATTGAAACCAATACTGTAACAGTTCAATTGATAGGTTCACATATAGGTCATGCATATATTACTTGTGAGGTTGTAATAAAAAAACCAAAAATGACGCCCAAAGTTGTTACTTATCGTCCTCTTAAGGAAATATGTATGAACAAGTTTAATGAAGACTTAAACTTAATAAATTGGAATTATATACAGAGTTGTGATTCCGCAGATGATATGATACGTTTATTGAACAGTTCACTTTTGCTTTTATTTGACTTACATGCACCGTTAAAAAATATAACATTGAAAGAATTGCCTAGCCCATGGATTACAGATGTTATTAAGCTCATGATGCGGCTACGGGATTCAGCTCTGCTTAGGTACCGTCATTCAAAACAGGATACTCACAAATCATACTACAAGGAAATTAAAAAATTCTGTAACGATGCATTGAGCCGGGAAAAACAAGCGTTTTTCGATCATTATATAAATAAAAACATCAACAATCCAAAAGTACTATGGAAAAATTTAAAAAGTAAAGTCTTGTTTCCTAAATCATCTGAGCTTCCAAGTTTTTTTGACAATCCTAATTCTATAAATAATCATTTCCTTACAATCCCAGTAAAATCTGATGTTACCATATCCAACTTAACTTATTATGAATATAACTCGTTTGGATCAAATAATACATTCTCTTTAAAACCTGTTAACTCCTCACAAGTCCTAAAATATATAAAAGAAATCAAATCGAACGCAATAGGTGCTGATGGCATTTCTTTGGATATGCTACTTATGTCTCTTCCGCAAAGTCTTGATACCATTACTTCCATAGTTAATGTTTCTATTACCACTGCTGAATTTCCGTCTACATGGAAAACTGCAAAAGTTCGACCATTACAAAAGATAAGCAACCCAATCCAATTTAAAGATTTAAGGCCGATTAGCATTTTGCCGTGTGTTTCAAAAATTCTCGAAAAAATCGTTTGCCACCAGCTAACAGAATTTCTTGTAAGCAACCGTATTTTACCAGATTTGCAATCGGGTTTCAGGAAGGGTAGAAGTACGACTACTGCGTTACTCGATGTCACCGATAATATTCTGAGTGCGCAAGATAAAGGCATGAGCACCATTCTTGTGTTATTGGATTTTTCCCGTGCGTTTGACTCCATCAACATTACGCTCCTTCTCTCGAAGCTAAAATACTATGGGTTTGATTATGAGGCAATCCGTTGGTTCAACTCTTACCTCAGTGATCGCAAGCAGTTCGTAGAGATCAATAAAGCCAATGGAAATACCTTTCAGTCAGAAGTTCTCAGTGTTAATCGCGGAGTGCCTCAGGGATCAATACTTGGACCTATTTTGTTTAATTTGTATTGTGCCGACATCACAACAAGCATAAAAAACTGTCAATACCATATTTATGCGGACGATACACAAGTGTATCTGTCTTTTCATCCTGATGAAACGATAAATGCAGTGAAACTGATAAATGACGACTTAAATAGAATATATTCTTGGGCTGATCGTAACTGTTTGCTTCTGAATGCAACTAAGACAAAATTTATCATTCTGGGCACTAAGCATAATATTGACAAAGTCACACGATTACATCCTACTATTGTTATTAATGGAGAGAATATTGAACGCGTCCTAGAGGCCCGGAATCTTGGAATCACTATGGATGATAAATTGCGTTATGAGAAGTACATACTAGATACAGCAAGAAACTGTTTTTATCGTTTAAAAATACTTTACAAGATAAGAGAACATCTCAATGTTAATCTTCGTATTAGACTAGTAGACTCGTTAGTTTTGTCAAAATTCAATTATGTAGATGCAGTATACGGTCCGAGACTGCTTTCTCACTCCATTAATCTTATACAGCGAGTCCAAAACGCATGTGCTCGTTTTTGTTTCAATATTCCACCAAGACATCATGTTACCCCCTTTCTAAATAAATATCAAATTTTAAATATGAAACACCGACGAGACCTTCATTTAGCTACCCTACTCTTTGGCGTTGTTAAGTACAATAATCCAGATTATCTTTTTTCAAAATTAAAATGGGGCCGCGATCATAATTTATATTCAAAGAGAGTTTCAGCTACCTACGCATTACGCACCCACAAACATTTTACTGCTGCATTCCGTGGATCTTTCAAATACTGTGCTACCAAGTGTTGGAATAACATTCCTCCACCAATACGCGATGTTCAAACCGTTGGCCTTTTCAGAATTAAATACAAAAAAGTCTTACTCGATAGCCAATTACTTGGTAGTAGCAAAATAAAAAAATAAAAGCAAAATAGAAATAATAACATTAAGAGTAAAATATTTGGTAGTAAACGTGCATAATAGAAACATTATGTCCATAAATTATGTTGTATGTGTACCTATATTATAAATTTGAATATGTAACTATAATAGTGTATTGTTATTACTTAAAATTATATATACATTGCATTTTGTGTCCTTATATGGTGTGTGTACTTATGTATAAATTTAAAGATATATGTGTAAGTTGTATTGTTATTGTCAAGAAATGTTCACCATGCGTCCGTGAAATCCAATCAGTGGTTATCGCTGAAAACCAGCGCTGCAGCCTAGCTGCAGCAAATGCTGAGCGTGAACCATTTTTTGATCTCGATGTACACATGGTTTTATTTCGTTTGTTATGAAATTGTTTTGTAATTCAGTGTACAGTTATCAAAAATAATTTTTTTTTTTTTTTTCTTCTCTTCATAGGCTATGTTTTATCCCGAAATTCCCACTGGGTCGGGAACTACGCGGGTGAAACCGCGGGGCACAGCTAGTGTTTAATATACAATCAAATATGTAAGTATGACGAGGTGACGCCCCGTGATTAGCTCCGCTCTATTAGTCGTAGCATGATGTTTTTTTGCTAATAAATGGGCTTTAAATGTGCTAACTAACACTGAAAAATTTGTTCAAATCGGACCAGTATTTTCGTATATTAGCGCGTTCAAACAAACTCTTCAGCTATATAATATTCGTATAGATTCGCAAACAAATCTTCTATGAAGTGTGAATGGCCTTGTGTAACACAAATCCCCCTAACCGCAGCCACAAAGCGGCGACACTAAAACGGAACATAATTTCCATTGCTGGTTGTGAACTGGGTGTAGGACAAAGCTTTTGAATTGAACGAGCGATGTATACCTACCTCACAAACGGGGAATGACGGGGTTCTAGTTATATATTTACCTGGGTGTGGGTTTAGTCCTTAAGTCTGGTCATACAAAACTATTAGACACGTTAAAAATGATATAACAGATTAAAATTAAGGAGTGGAGAAGTAAAATTAAGTAATATTCACCCTGCACGGGAATCGAACCCATTGACGTGTCAGTCAAACTGATCATTTGAACTGGCGTCCATCCAAAAATGGTCGTCAAGATGATTCCAGTGGGGAAATCTAATTGGCCTAAAACTTTTAGAGTGACGTCACAGTTTTAGGTCTGGACTGCTTACTTCAACTGACTTGTCAATGGTCACCTGTTACACAGGCAGGTAACACCGCGGCACGCAACTGAGTAAGGTCCGGTCGCGGAGTACGAAGAATTCCGTACTTTGACCTATATCTATCTCTGTCACTCCTGCGTGATTATATTACTGTCGCGTTCGCACACATGCAAACTTTGCAACGTAACTGGTCAAGTCTGTTAACTATAATGCTTTGATAATGCTAATCAAATGTGTTTTAATATCAACATTATGGCCGTTTTTTGACATTAAAAATTACAACAACATCACTGACTCAATGGCTCAACTTATTGTCTGATCAAATAATGTCAAATAGCGGACTTAGGCCCATCATATACCGTCTTATTTGCGTTATGTTTTTAAACCAAGTTTAACAAAACTTAAGGTGGTTTTAGAAATTACGAGTAGCGTTCCAAAAATAAAGTTAGACCAAGAAATCCAAAAAACTTAAATTAGTCTATGGTTTTGTTCATTCAATGAACCATATAATCTGTGCTATCGTTCCAAATCATTCAGATTAACAGGTTGTAAAACCTGGTTTCGTGCTAAACCAGTATTATAGATAAGTATATAATACCTCTATGCTCGACCCCCCCTGTCGAACGTCTTCCTACTTCGCGCCCGGACTTTATAAGTAAACATAACATCATTAGGGATTCAAATCTCATCCGTTGATTACTAAACCGTTTCAAATTATTTGAAAGTTATTCAAAAATTGTTTTGACCGAACTCATCGGAGTTTAAGGGTCTGGTAACGAGCACCATTGTAAGAATATAATTTGTCCCCCTGAAAGTACGGGATATCCTGTAAGATCCCAGAACCAAGTCATAAGTCCCAACTTTACCATTTTCATCAAAATATATTTTAGTACAATTTCGTTTCAGAGGCGGTTATTGCGCGTCTAATATAAAAAGTATTTTATAGATCAAATAATATTTTATTTATTTTGACAAGTAGGTACCTACATTTGCTTTGGAATTCGTCGAATGTTAGGTTGAATGTTTTTATATCATATTTTTATTGATATTGAATGTATTAAATTGACGATTTTTCTCTTGGTTTTTCTGTTCATCCTTAAACTAAGTGGTTATAAGTATAATATGTATAACAGTAGGTACTTAATATTAATATTATAAAGCTGATGTTTGTTTGTTTGAACGCGCTAATATCAGGAACTACGGGTCCGATTAAAAAAAATGTTTCTGTGTTAGGTAACCCATTTATCGAGGAAGGCTATATATGCCATATTTTTTCCTACGGGAACGGTAACTACGGGGGTAAAACCGCGTGGTGTTGCTGTATATTTGGTTTTTCAGTTGTCCGGGATCCTCCAGGAAACAGAATAACCCATATTTGACATATAAGTTGATCAAAAACATGTACTTACTTAAATTAAACTTACTTATCAAAAGTTATAAAAAATTTGAAATGTGTCCTATTTTTTTTTTGTCTTTAATAACTAAAATTTAAAAAACCCCCAACACAATTACTTTTAAACGGGTTAACCGATTTTGGTCAAACATGTCTAAGAACACTCGCACGTAAGTCCCCTTTAATACAAAAAAGACTAAATTGAAATCGCTTCATCCGTTCGGGAGCTATGATGCCACAGACAGACAGATACACACACACAGACATGTCAAACTTATAACACCCCTCTTTTTGCGTCGGGGGTTAACAACAACGGTTAAACGTGGGTTGGTCAATGTTTATACAGTACCTTTTCTGAACACCTACTTATATTTATACATGGAATGTGTAAATAAACTATTCAAAAATTAAACAGAGAAGAGTGACAGACGGCGAATAAAAACGGAAAATTAACATCAGAAATGTAGAAAAAATACTTAGAAAAACCAGTAATAAAAGAAATTCTACTAACGCCTACGAGTTCGCATACAATTATAACAAAAAGTAAGTAACAATCAATACCGTATCGAAAGTTCGCCATACCAAGATGGCCGCCCTCCAATAACGCTGACAATACGACATTTTAAAGTGGTAGAAATAAAATATATTCCCCGGAGTGGGGCCGTAATTCTATCCCATCTGAAAGATTCCTTTTTAAGCAAAGGGTAATGTGGGTAATTGGATATTTCCGAAATTCCCTCCCGGGTCTTTTCGCTCCCGCATACCCGAATGCGAACGAGTAAGTAATTGCGTTTCGGAAACGCTCGCTTACGGAAATTACTAGAAATTATACAGAATTATACATTAGAACCTTCGTTTTCTACTTATTTGTGATTTAAAGCATTTGTGGGTGAAGAAGAGTGTTAGTTATATAAACATTTTATAAAAATATACTCACAAAAATATGAAACAACTGGTATTAGTATACTAGCTGTGCCCCGCGGTTTTACTCTCGTGAATCCCAATCCCATGGGAGTTATGGAAACTAAGACAAAGCTAATTTATTAGTGCAAGACATAGGCTATATTTTATCCCCGCATTCCCACGGGGACGGGAAATACGCGGGCGAAACCGCGCGGCTCTACTAAAATTAAATAAAATTATTATTTTATCAAAGTTAAATGTTACTAATTAAAAGGATTTACATTTTACATTCAACCTTTTAAAGATATTAAATTAAAATTATAAATTATTTTAAAAAGTTACTTTCACTGGGTTCATTAAGATAATTTAACATGAAGACGGCTTATTTGATAAAGTTAACGTAAATTGATTGAAGTATTATTATATTTTTTACTAACCGCGCCTCGCAGTTTCACTGCGTAGTTCCCGTTCCCGTGGGAATATCGGGATAAAAAGTATCTTATGTGTTATTCTGATGTATAAGCAAAATTATTGTAAAGTTTCATTAAAGTCCGTGCATTGCGTGAAAGAGGAACATACATACATCCACAATCACAAACATTCGGCTTTATAATATTAGTAGGATATTTGTCCCAACCGCCCGATTCTTTACATCATCCGTAATCACAGAAAGCTAAGCTGTAACATACTTATATGTACCAAGTACCTACTCTTTAATATACTGTACTTATACAAAGAATGTCCCCATGTTTTCAAAAACACGTCAGAAAATTCAAAAGTTTTATAGGTATACCTAATTTATTAACCGCTTATAACTGTTTTCTCATTCGTAATTAATGAGAAGCGAAGATAAAGATATCAAAACTAATGTACCCCTATTTTGGGGGTGCACCGAGGCATGGGGTATCTTAGAATACAAGTAATTTAATGTTTCATGTATAATAATTATAAATTATCATCGCCGATTCAACTTGTACGCTATAAGGGGAGTTGAAAGACAGATATGTCGACTTTATATTTATTTGTTAATCGAATTTTAAATAAGTGCATACACAGCATATACTTGTTAATGCAAAAATGCAAAAAAATATAAATTAAATCAAATTTAAAGACCCGATTTAATAACACATTTAGAACGTGAAAAAAATCGTAAAAGAAGTACTAGTGACAAGAATAATTAAAAAAAAAACTTTTTAAAAACAAGTTTTTTTAAGCTTTATTGCATTCATGGGACTTACATAAGTATGCCAAACAGCTCAATCGGATAACCAGAAGTGGTCGAAAAATGTCTTGCATGATTTGATTACGGACAACGGGACAGGTGAAACTAAGTAAAAGCTGGTAAAAAACCCAATCAACATGACTTTTGAATAACGACATAAGGATCAAAATGGCGGTACACCAGCCAGCCATTATACAACGCAGTATTATAATCAACAAATTGTTGTTCTTTTAATATTGATGAGCCTCCCTTTCCACAGACGGAAAGGGGGGTTGTAGGGGGAGGAAACAGGAGTTTTAACCTCGACCTATGAATACAATGGCTGGTATTAGGGGGTTTAAAATAATGCGTTCATTTGTGAACCGGTCCCGAGACGTGATCCACTCATTTTTCATATTTAAAAAAGGTTGAGGTACATAATTTATATTGACTTCGTTGTTACACAAAAATCAGTAAGTATTTATGTTTTGAATAACATTAAATTAAACATTTAAGAAACCCCCAACACAATTACTTTCAAACCCCCATAACTTTTAAACGGGTCAACCGATTTTCATCAAACATGTCTAAGAACACTCGCATGTAAGTTCCCTTTAATACAAAAAAAACTAAATTGAAATCGGTTCATCCGTTCGGAAGCTATGATGCCACAGACAGACAGATACACACACACACACATACGTCAAACTTATAACACCCCTCTTTTTGCGTCGGGGGTTAAAAAATGCATTCAAAATTTTCGCCTCAACCAAGACTTGAACCTGGAACCGGTAACTGGTTACCAGTTATTTATGTGTCCGAGTATATAATGCTAACAACCCAGTGATTACCGCGGATTACATGCGATTGTTAGGGTTCCGTAACCTAAAGGGTAAAAACACGGACCCTACTGAGACTTCGCTGTCCGTCCGTCCGTCCGTCTGTCACCAGACTGTGAACCACCAATGTTTGTCTCGGTCTGGGTGTGAATGAGTGTGTGCGTAGTTTCTGGTACCCTAGATAGAAGCTCCAAGCTTAGTTAGGGGTCAGTTACTATAATGAGATGATGTAGTGAATGATTGGTTCATTGAATGAACGAAACAATAGAGTAAAGTTTATGTTGATTTTAGTACTGGAACGCTAATTTCTAAAACCTTAAAACTGGTTTTGTTAAACTAGGTTTAAGAATCGTAACGCAAATAAGACGGTGTGTGTATAATGGGTAAGCGGGATGCGCTCAGGATACCAACACTCAAAAATGAACAGCAATAAAAACCATTTCGTTCACCCAAACTTAACCAAGTATTCTAAGAATTTAACAGCGAATACTTGTAAGTAATTAGCGTTGAGAATTTCAGCTGATCATCGTGGAGTAGGAGATAAGTGAAGGGATGTGCTACGTCATCGGGGAGAGGGGGGGAGGGGGGGGGGAGGGGGAGGTTCCACCGACATTACCCATTTTATAATTAGGCGTTTGTCACCCAAATAAATTATGGTATACCACAGGTTACAAGTTTGATTCTTGGGTGAAGTAACAATCATTTAAGGAAAAATAACTTTCAAATTTTGAAAGTTATATCGAAGGATAATTTAAAAGCTTTTTTTTGTAAGTTTATTTGAAATCCTAATTTTCGCGGGAATTCTAGGGATATCCCGAAAACACGAATATTTAAACCATGAATAAAACATTTTTCAATTTAACTTTTATTCTACTTACTGAAAATAAAAGTTAAATTGAAAAATGTCTTAGTCATGGGTTAAATACTGAGAAACAACAAGAAAATTCTATTTATAAGATAATCTTACGACTTATACCTAAGTACCTACATCAAATCTTGTTGTTTTCCAAACAGAAAATTAAGTAATATAAACAAAAGATTAATAATAATAAATTTATCTTAACTACTCCACAGAATCGTGACAAGTAAAGCCACGCCACTCAGCCGGTTTCCTAATGAGTTAACATAGTCATACAATCATCAATTAACATGTAAATTTCTTCCCACAACCCCTCAAACTGTGCTCAGAATGTGAGTCTCAGTAATCACGCTAAACCAACCCCCTCCCCCTAATTTCACCCCACAATATCGCCTATTTAACTCGTCGCTATAAACTTCCAATAGCACCATTCATTCACTCGTCCACCGAACGAATGAGTGGTGAACGGGACCGTAATCCGTCGTTCATTTACCCGTTCAAACAGAATTTATCTCGACGTACATTAATTTAGTTTTGAAAAGAGTTTCTTCACAATTTAGAAATGTTTTCAGACGTTCTAATACGGTTTAGTGAACTAATGCTTTGAAAACATGGAGGAAAGGATTCAATTGGACTGCTTTGAGTTTTATCATAGATGAAAACATTGTTTTAAAATTATGTTTTTGGATTTATTATTGCATTTGACAACAAACAAAGACAAACAAGAGACCTGGGCCCTAAGTCTGCAATTTGACATTATTGATCAGACAATATGGTGATATTGTGGCACCATAACGAGAGTGTCAGAAATTTGTTATTCTGCTAAAATTTATCTGAGTAGCATTATCACAGGTTAATAGTTTAGAGAATCAGGGCCCAAAGAGAATCTTGGTCGTGATCCTTCTTCTTCTATGTTAATAATGAAGGTCTATAAATTAGTATTTTACGCGACTGCCATCAGATTATAATTAATATCTTTTTACGGGAATTACACGTACCTATAAGTTATAAACAAAATGACGTACGTTTCGTTTAATAATGCCATCAGATCTTCACAACACAAAAGGCGATACGTCATTCCTTGGTTTTTAATTTTAAACTTCGACTAGCGATGCCCCGCTATTTCACTCGAGTTAATCTCGATCCCGTAAGTAGGAATTCTGGATTAAAAAGTGACCTAAGTTACTTCTTGTAATTAGCTATCTACCAGGGTAAGTAAGTACACTTAAAATCATCCAGCTGTTTCAGAGATTAGCCAGAACAGACACAGAAAAAAAATATTTTTTATAATGTTACCGTACATACTTTCATATGCATTTCGTGAGAAATTGTTTAATTGAAACATTTTTTTATTAGTACCATTTCCGATTTCAACTAGGTCTTTGCAGGCGACAGGGCCGGCGTGAGGTCGGGGGTAGGGGGCGGAGTAATGGCGGGTACGACTGTCTACGTTATATCTCTCTGTCGACTCATTTCATTCAGACAACCAATAGGGATGTGTCGCGATTTTATTGTTGTCGATAGTCTAGTTATTTTTAAACATACTATCGATGTGTGTTGCATTAGTCTTGTTAACCCTTCCAACTAAATTAAGTATACTATCAAACTCACGACACCTAAATCACTAGGCTGACGCCATAAATATAGGGCTATTTCTGCATTTCACTCGAAGACATTCAATAAATAATGTTCATACATAACTAATGGTTTTATTGCAAAAGTAAGGTAAAACTGCGAGGCACATCTATTTGAATTCGTTAGAAGTATGTAACTATTTACTTGGATAGTTACTCTCAGAAACTGTTGTAGCAATTTTCATACTGTTTTAAAGTATTGTTTATTACAAGATGGAATTAAAAATGTGTCATACTCGAGTGGGTTGCTAATATAAAATAAAACCTTTTTTTTATATCACTCAACAAAAATAAAATAACCATTTGTTGTTCTAATAAAACTATCAATACAAGTGTCGTGCGATATCGATATTGCACTACGTCGATAAAAGCACACCCCTACGCCACGTCTCGCTACCAAAAGGGGATCTAAATTCTGTTGATCGTGCGGATTAGCCCTCAATGAGCTGCCGCTTTATATAAAAACCAACTCAATGGCTTACAAAATACGGTTCAATTTCGCCTGGTTTTTGCCAAGAGCAATCACAATCGAGGCTATTTGTTAGAGTATTTCGGAATCCTATAATAAAGTTGTGGGACTCTGTCTATACGATGCTATCATATGGAAATACACCCCTCCTCCCACCCCCTGCTAAGTTTGTCCTCAAACAGACATACAAACAAATGTTATTCTTCGTATATAATGGCCGCCGCATGTTCCATTGTGCCATTTCGACTGAAAGTCTGTATTCAAAGACTTGTTTGAGGTTTTATCTAGAATCGTTTTAGTGTGGAATAGAATAAATTGTGGATTCTATACAGAAAATATCTTATCAAAGAGACTAGTTTAGATTATCATTAATTGCTTCTTTTTGACCAACTTCAAAAGAGGAGGTTCTCAATTCGGATTGTATATTTTTATTTTATAGTATAAATGAATTTTCAAACGAAGCTTTGTTTCGGTGGTTTTTCCCTATTCTAAAGCAGAGATTTTAAAATGTATATTGATTGTACAATATTGTGTTTTTATAATATAAATTCGTGTATGTCTTGACTCAGCAGCCTAATAGCGTCTGGAGCTTGCCAATTTAGTTGTCCTGAGTTCGATTTTTGAGTCAAGTAAAGCATCCTTGTTATTTTTCTTTTTTGGAAGGTTTGAAATCAATACGCATCTGAAAAGTGAGGACTAAGTAGTGAAAGAGAGAGAGGAGAAGGGGTAGGGGGTTGTGTTCCGAACCTCTCACTCACCATGTCAAACAGTAGCTTTAGTTACTTATTCACGCCGATTTTCTGTGGGAATGTGGTTCTTCCTCGGTTGACGTAACCCTTGTTCAAACCTAATCACAATTTTGTTCTACAGCAATAATTGATTATGTTAACATACATTTGTTCTACCTTCATTACAAACTTTCCCTACCACGTCAACACCTTCACAATCCCCAACAAAATTCAATTTTGGTTAAAAGACATCGTCAATAACGAAACAAACACATTAAAGTAAAACATTATAGGTGATAACAGTAAAGCGGCTGCGTTTTGTTCAACTATTTACAATTCGTCCCCTCACGAACACCAATAAAATAAATCGCGCTATTTAACTATCAACGTCACATTCGAACGCTTAGATATCGCGAGATGCCCCTCGCCCTCCCCTCGACCCGCACCCCGCGAGTGTCCGCGACAAGCACTGATTTATATGTCACACTTAAAGCGGGACGGACTCAGAGCAAGGGCTCTCCCTCTCGGGGGCTAATTTAAGATAATTCTCAGTGGATTTAGTTAGAGTTAATGCGCAAGGGAATACCGAGTCATTCAAGTGTCTCATTTCATCCCGTTTGCGGTGTCTTGGTTAGTTTATGTCATTGTTATTTGAATGTGTTCTGTAACTCAAGTGTGCGACGGGAGGTTGAAATGTTATGTAAGTAATTGATGGGAGGTATCGAGATATTACTACTTACTTATAGGTAGATGTTGTGTTTAGAGTGGTTGTTTTGCTTTCTCTGGTGATGTAGTTCAGTTACTTATATAACTAGTTAGATTAACTTATGGGTTTTATATTGCGCTGCTCCAAACGCAACAAATTTCAGCTTGACACCTTTTATCGTCAAAATTTACGCAATTAAATAATCGTTTTAAAAACTCCCAAAACTAAAAGTTCATTCTTCAGTGAAGACCACCCATCATTATAATGACTGCCAACAGTTGCGTAACCGAGCCGCCCCGCCCGCCGCCCATCAGCTTTGAGCTATAAGCTTAATTCATATACAAAGATTACATATTAATAAGCAAATGTAAATAAGACTTGATATTAAAATCCCAAATATTAATTTTCAGACATGACGTTAGCGTACATCGTAAATGAAACCATGCCTCCCATGTTGGTCTATATCCCGTGGATCAACAAACAGCTTTGACACAGTGCACCAAAGTAACAGTACGACGTATCTAAAACATCGTCCTTAGAATGCGACTATGCACGGAAACATCGCAAGTTCGTGCGGTTTTCAGTCGCATAAATTTGCAAATCAACATAACATATGGAATTATGGGCGACCCAATCGGCATTTTGAAATGTTTCATCGAGATCATGGTGGTGGTCTCATCGTTTACTTGTGCGATGATCGCGTCTCGTGTTGTTAGTTTATTGAAAAATCATACAAAATGCGTTCTAAAATCTATACGTAACGACAGTATTAGGTAGTTTCAATTATTTCCGCTGAGTTAGTTAGGTTTGTGGCGCTATATGTATAACATCTGTATAGTTAGCGAGTTTTGAAACAGAACCCCTTCAGCCACACGATAAATCCGCAATTTTAATTTCTTTTCTTTTATTATTTATTTGAGGGCAGTTCCCAAACATGAATTCACGGCCGTACGTAATTTTGTAAAGGAAATCGCCGAGACATACTGTTACTTCATAGCACTGTGGCTATATCTTTTACGACTTAATAAAAGTATAACTGCTGCACGGGATTTCAAACCTTACTCCCTTGTAACAATGCTTTTAGAAACAATTGGTGAGTATGACGTCAGTTACAATGGCGGAAAGCTATTAAAAGGTAATGAAAGGATCTCTTATCAGAATAGAAACAATGTGAATATTTACATTGTCTTAAACAGGATAGCGACAGAATAACAATGCACGAAACCGCAGGCAGTGTGACGTAGTTCATACAAACTAAGCTATTACGAATAACATATAATCCAAATAAAAGTTGAGTTTAAAGGGAAGATATTATCATGACATTTTATTAAAAGTAATGTTGTTTATCATGCTTACATTATTAAACATGTTAGATAACTACATAATACTCGACGCACCTTTTAAAATAAATAAAATGACGAAACTATGACATGACGACGTTTCTTTTTTGAGACGACGGATTTTGATAATCGCAGCATCTAAAATCTATTACTTAACTAAAAATATTGTAAAGTTTAATTCTTTTGTTGACATCACTCTATTTATTAAAATAAACCGCATCAAAATCCGTTGCATAGTTTTAGGGAAAGTTCATATCTGACGGAACATGCGTCGCGTATTATCGGTCGCGTAACGCCAGAATAGACGAATAGATAAATGACCACTTGTCTTCCAACTTCACGTTTCGTAACGCGGCAAAATTACAAGTCGTAAGCAAATATCAATTTCATTCATAAAAAGGAACTTTCTGTTCTATACGTCTAACGTAATTGCCATTTGTCTAGGGGGGCAGAACAGACAAATGTATAGAAAAACAATTGACCGTTCACATCAACGCACTGGTTAAACTGAAAACCGACCCCAATGATAATGGGGACAGACAGACTGCGACAGCGACTTTGTTTTATACTTGTGAAGACTTACCAACTACATAGTTATTTAATACTGCCGATATTGTTAGAAATTGTTTTCCAACTAACTCATATTTCTTGTATCCTAAGTTTGTGGCCCGTCAGTCCCTCGTCTTAGTTGATCAAAGCAACGTCATACTCATAACATAAGTGACAATTACAGCTTCTCTAGAAATACGTAATTTAGTCTTAGCCTTATTAATTTAATAATCATTATTAATAGAACAACAAGAATATCAATAACTACTTTTTATATCTATACTTACTCATATATAAAGCTGAAGAGTTTGTTTGTTTGGTTGAACGCGCTAATCTCGGGAACTACTGGTCCGATTGGAAAAATTATTTCGGTGTTAGATAGCCCATTTATCGAGGAAGGCTATAGGCTATATTTTATTCCCATATTCCCACGGGAACGGGAACTACGGGGTAAAACCACGGGGCGCTGCTAGTATCAATATAAAAAACGTTTTTTGAAAATGTTAAAAGTTTTAGTTTGTGTACTTATAAGTAAATAAGCTTTCACAGAATCGGACCAAATAAAACTTATAAGTATTTCTAATCAATATCATCGACAATCGTTACAAAAGTCTGATAAAAAATATCACAGCACGTACAAAATAAATAAAAACCGTCCAAGTGCGAGTCGGACTCGCGCACGAAGGGTTCCGTGCTAAAAACGACAAAAAAACAAGTTTGTTATATGGAAGACCCCTTCAATATTTATTTTACATATTATGTTTTTAGTATTTGTTGTTATAGCGGCAATAGAAATACATCATCAGTGAAAATTTCAACTGTCTAGCTATCACCGTTCTTGAGATACAGCCTTGTGACAGACGGACGAACGGACAGCGAAGTCTCAGTAATAGGGTCCCGTTTTTATACTTTGGCTACGGAACCCTAAAAAAAACAAATTAGAGAGAACTAATAATATAAAGAAACAGCAACCTATTACTCATTATGGCCGCTATTTTTCTTAAGCGAAGTATAAAAGAAAGTATATTTTTCAAGACCAGACTTTTTATTTAAATGAAATATCTCTTGACCTTTCAAAAGACGACTAATAATGATCATATTATACAATAAAGGTACCGTCGGCCGCCCTTCTACCCAATTTATTAGATATTTCAACAAATTTCAATAAAGTTATTGAACCTTATAATAATTTCTGGAAAATTTTCCTACTGAATTGTTCCATTCAATCGTTTACCTTTTTTCATGTACCAACTGGGTTTTCGATATAACTTAGACCTGTTTTTAATCAATTTTGGAACAAGTACACTCACGGAATGAAAAGGTTCGTCACCTTAGGAAGCGCTCATGGCCCAGTGCTACCCGCGGATCACTTGTGATCTGTGCGGTTAAGCAACGTCTAGCACCGTCATGACTCTGATGGATCGTGACTAAAAATGACTTTTAATTTCATGAGCGGAGGGCACGTAAAGCCGTCGGTCCCGGCTGTCGTACTAACATCATCGACAGTCGTTACGGGTAGTTAGAGCCCTCAAAAGTTAAACATAACATTTGGTTTAACCAAAAAATTACGTATAGAGTTGTGAAGGTCTGATGGCAGTCGCTTCACGTAAAATACTGACATTCCGCCAAATCTGGTTAAACTAAAAACCGACCCCAAATAGACATGGGATAAAGGTTCGGAAAAGAAGACCTTAGAGTCGGTTTTCCCTTGCACTAGTACTGCAAGAAACATTGACAAGACTGGACGTGGACTAGTCGGGGTTCGAACTTGAGACCATTAGCAGCTAAGATGATCATTGTTTGATAAGATTTTTTCTTACTGAGGTTAAAACTTACTTATATTTTTTTCTTAATAAAGTATGGTTCAATGAAAGTAACTAAAAAAAATATAAGATACGTTTCAGAAACTAAGTAAAAGTACTATTTTTTAAAACTTTATTAGTATAAGTAATAACTAATAAGATAGGAGCGGTCTTTCTTGAAAAAATATAAAAAAAATTAAAAGTGCAAATATTTTTAAAAATATCTAAGTGTAAATGTTAATAAACCTCGATGAAAAACATTTTGTATTTTCTATGGTTAGTGATTCTGTGAAGAATATTTGAATAAGTAATCAGAAATATAAAACAAAATAATCAGAACACGAATTTTATCACTATTAGACATTAGATAAACTATGTTTTATTATTATTACTTATTCATAATTCATGCACACAAATGTTTGTCTTAAGGAATCGAACACAAAACCTTTGGCATTGCAGTCCCTACCAACCACTCGGTCGTACGATTTGTTGATAACAATACATTATATTATGTACCTATGTGAAGTACTCGTATATACATGTCACCCCAACACGCTCATCTCATTTTATCTCTCACAAAGTTGTGACAGAAATAAATATTTTGTGGAGTTTTTCCCGGAAAACCGATATTCATGACTCTTAATTTGTACGCGAGACTTGTTTATAAGTTCCGGCTCTGGATGAATACGAACAAATTAAAAGAAAACCCTTACCCACGACCTAATACTAAACTTGTTTTCGAGTATCTTCCGAAATTATATTTTGCTTCATGTATTTAAGGCTAGTTTTATCGTCGCGCTGCTAGACGCGCCGCTGGGCAGCGCACGGTAAGCTGAAATCCGCTGTCATGGGCTTCCATAGAAAATTTAAATTCCTTTGTCTATGACAGTCGATTTTCAGCCCACCGTGCGATGCTGCTCAAGCGCGTGACACGAAAACGCAACTATGTACTACCACCAGACATATCCAAACGCGCGCGCGAACCACGGCGCTCGCTAGCGAGACGCATGACTATAAAATCACCCTTACCTATACAGGATGGCCCAAATAGATCGGCCAGTGGAAGTCTAAAACTATAAGTGATACAAAGATCTGTTCTTAGGAACCATGTCATCGATTTTAGTAAAAATATAAACTGCATTCATAGATTTAGAAAAAAACACTACGGGAATCGAACCCGGAAGTTTTGAAAAAGACGTTCATCATTTTTATCTAGAAATCGAGTGTGTATGTCTTAAGCACTAAATATTATTAAATGCATATTTGACATTCAGTTGGTGAAATCATCAGATGATTAAATGATGTTACTTTAGCAATTCCCTATCATTCGTATTTTGATTTTTTTATATCGCGATTGAGCAAGGGTGTCCGATCCCGTGCCGATGTCTAGATGTGGTTTATGCACCTTCGAATGTCTAGACTGCCCAGCCCCCCTAGCATGACTGTGCATGATAAAATATATCGACACCGCGATATAGTATCGATTTCGCGAGCATGGCCAAATGAATTATGGCGTGCTACGATATGATAAAATTAAATATGGCGGCTATATTTATTATATTTTGACAGTTGGATGTCGACAAATAGCTATATCATATCGCGTTTTCGAAGTCATCCTAGCCCGGCTGGTTATTATTACGACGTAGGCATTCGTGAAATAAAAAAGAAAGACCTTTACTGTCAGTAAATATTTGATAATCAAATATATGCTAATGATCTAATTAACAGGGCTGAATCTGTAGTCGCTCGCGGCTCGCGGGCCAATGTTCCTACTTTTATCTGATTATATTTATGGGTAATTGAGTCAAGATAACGGTTGGGAGGTTTTCTTTAATGAGATAATCTTGTGTTATAGTTATTACAAGATACGCAATGAAGATTGTATAAAATATGACCTATCTTTATTTTTTATAACATGATTTTCTTAATCGTGTTTGTAAATGTATTTTGGGGGAATTTTAGAAAATTGAGAGGGAGAATAGAGGGACAGGGGTACACAAAAAACCTGTCTGTTTGTCTGTTTACAATCTCTGAAACTACTGATTTTTCATGGGGTTTTTACAGGTGGATTAAGCTTGGCTTGAGGCAATAAAATATAGGTTAATAATATAAAAGCGTTGTTACTCTTTCACGCAAAAACTACTCAACCAATTTGTATAAAATTTGTTACAGATGGTTCTACAGGGTGGCGCAATAGAACGTGCATATTGCATCATCTTTTTTTGCGTGGTAGAAGGGGCGTGGGCGGGGGGAGACCGATATCGTTGGGTAGCGCGGTTCATAAAGTTTTAGTCACTATGAGTCACTTCGACGGGAAGCGTCGCGCATTTTGCGTGCGCGCATTTTACGAAAACTCTCGTTCGTACGTAGTTGTCAGGCGACTATTTTGTTCTGAGTATGGTGTACGGCAAATTAGGGAGGCTCCGAGTGCTAATTTAATTAAAATCTGGATAAAGCGTTTTGAAGAGACTGGATCGACGTTTAAACCACACGCGAAAGGTCGTCCACGCACATCTAGGACCGAAGACAATATTGAGAGTGTTAAGCAGTCGGTACGAGAAGATCCACAAATGTCTACTCGCAAGAGATCGTCTGTCCTAAACATATCGCGACGAAGTTTGCAACGAATTTTAAACTTGGATCTTAAATTGCATCCATACAAGCTGCAATTAACTCAAGAATTGAAAGACTCTGACTTCATACCACGGCTCACATTTGCTAATGAAATACTCAATCGGTTTTCAAATTTTGAAAACATCCTTTTCTCTGATGAGGCACATTTTCATATGAATGGGTTCGTAAACCGCCAAAATTGTCGTTATTGGAATAGTGAAAATCCCAGACTCAAACATCAAAAACCGTTACATAGCCCTAAAGTGACAGTTTGGGCCGCAATATCTGCCAAAGGAATAATTGGTCCTTATTTTTTTGAAAACGCACGGGGGCAAAACATCACTGTTAATACCGAACGCTATGTTGCGATGTTGGAAGGTTTTTTGGCCCCAGAACTTGAAAATTCAAGAATAAAGAACTCTAGGACTTGGTTCCAACAAGACGGAGCTACCAGTCACACATCAAATGACTCCATGGCGGTTGTGAAGCAGATGTTCCCTGGCAAACTGATTTCGAAAAGAGGTGATATCCCATGGCCTCCGCGCAGTCCAGACTTGACGCCTCCTGACTTTTTTTTGTGGGGATACCTCAAACACAAAGTCTACACCAATAATCCGAGAAACATCAGTCAGCTCAAGGAGAATATTCGTGGTGAAATGGCAGCAATCACACCAGCACTACTTAAGAAAGTTTTCGGTAATTTCCGTTTGCGGTTAGAGGAGTGCCAACGTAGAGAGGGTCATCATTTAGATGATGTTATTTTTAAAAAATAAACTTCAGTTATCACTTAATAATTGCTTAGTTTTATTTTAACTATACCTTTTGTATTTATTTTTTAATAATTATTTTAAAAATGCACGTTCTATTGCGCCACCCTGTATAACTAGGAATAACACATAGGATACTTTATATCCCGAAATTTCCACGTGATTATGATTAATGCGGATAAAACCGCGGTCGACAGTCAGTTGTTTAAAAGTTAGACAAGGTAATTTTAGAAGTACTTGTTAGGGTTCCGTACCCAAAGGGTAAAAACCGGACCCTATTACCGAGACTTCGCTGTCTAACCGTCCGTCTGTCACCTGGCTGTATCTCAAGAACGGTTATAGCAAGACAGTTGAATTTTTCACAGATGATGTATTTCCTTTGCCGCTATAACAACAGAAACTAAAAACCAAATAAAATAAATATTTTAGGGCGGCTCCCATACAACTAACGTGTTTTTTTATCATTTTTTGTACAGTACCCTTCGCGCGAGTCCGACTCGCGCTTGGCTTGTTTTTTAAACCAATTTTCACTTGGAACCAATACGTAGGCGGCAATAGGCATCAGCTGTTGTGTAATAATTGTCCTGACGTCTCTATCAGGCGGTCGAGTCCGCTTTTTGACATTATTTGATCAGACAATATGTTGATATTGAGGCACCATAACGAGAGTGTCAGAAATTTGGTATTCTGCTATTTGTTTATTTATTCAGAAAAAACATCAACAGCTTCAGCTATTTATTAATATGGTTATAGTGTCTTGCAGCGGCCTTTGTTGCTTGTCAAAATTCAAATAATTTTTTTGTCCAATAAACGTCAGAATACTGTTTCCATGACAACCATCTAAGTTTTATGGAGCCATTGAGTCAGCGGAGTAGTTGTCACTACGAGAATACCAGAATGACAACAAATGTCAAAAAAACGGCCATAATGTTGATATTACAATATATTTGAGTAGCATTATTACAGCATTATAGTTAGAGAATCGAGCCCCAATTACTATGTGGGGTATCCTTTCCTTACCAGGATAAAGAGTTAATCGATATCCTCGGCACTCGGTAACAGGACTCCTTCCCGACACCGCACTAAAGTAAGTTGTGTGTTTTAATACAGAACTTGACAATGTTTTCGTTACAATTATTGTTAATAAGTAGAATACTTATATATTTTTTAGAAATAAATAAGGCCACACAAATTATTATAATTAACGGGATATATCTAATATATAAAATTCTCATGTCACAGTTTTCGTTGCCATACTCCTCCGAAACGGCTTGACCGATTCTCATGAAATTTTGTGAGCATATTCAGTAGGTCTGAGAATCGGCCAACATCTATTTTTCATCCCGAAATTCCCACGGGAACGGGAACGGGAACTACGCGTGCGAAACCGCGGGACGCAGCTAGTACCATATTATTTGTTTCGAGTTTCAGATATTTCGACGCTGTTGCAAGCGCCATGATCACGGATGTACTGAAACTGAAACTCGAAACAAATAATACACATGGTAAATATCCCGTTAATTATAATAATTTGAGTACTAATAACCATGATAACTATAAAAACTATATTAAATAAGACCAGTCTTAAAAAAGTTATCGATGTCAGTCATTTTAGAACTAAAGTTGGACTTTTAAAAAGAATTCGGTATTAGAATAATAACGTTATGTAAAATAGTGTGTACCTAAAAAATATCCGTATTTTTCAGATTACTAATATACCTTACCAACCAACGAACTTCACAAAGAAATATTTTACCAAAGTTTTTGAAAAATTACGTAATTTGTCAGCTGTATGCGGGGTGAATCCACCCTCTCACCCCCTGTGACGTCACTTCCTGTTCAATTACATACAAGTAGTTGTTTATTGGCTCTCTCTCAGACGCAGTCTATTTGATCGGAATCTTTGTATTTGTACTCAATAGCTTCAGGGCATCAAAGATAGCATCGTTTAATAAATAACAGTAAAGTATCCAATATCCTTTTGATCACTATGTTTCTACAAAAATAAATTAAAGAATAGTATTTTGTGTGTGAATGAGTGTGTGCGTAGTTTCTGATACCCTAGATACAAGCTTCGAGCTTAGTTAGGGGTCAGTTACTATAATGAGATGATGTAGTGAATGATTATGTTATGTTATGTTATGTTTTATTTCTAGCGTGAAACTTGTAGTTGCCTAATATTATTAGATCTTCTTTTTTCTTTGTTTCTTACAATTTACTCAAAAACTATAGAACCGATTTCCTAAAGTACCTAATATACATATCTTAGAGGAGTAAGATACATGGGTCCCGTACGTTGTGTCGAATGACGTTGTAGCGAATGGTTGTTGTGGCGAAAAATTATCTACATATACCTATTTAGTTGGAATAAATAAGTTTTTCATTATTCCATGGTTATTTTATGGCTTAGGTTACTCTATTAGGCTTTTATGGTTCTCACCCACTGGGTGAGTTTCTTTATTTGATTCTTCAGTCATACATGCATAAACCAATGAGTAAGGAACATACAGACGTACAGTCAATGTCAGATAAAGATAGGTACTGTCCGTTGGTTGGCAATACTGTATAGAGTCACCAAGTTTTCTGTGCCGGTGACAGCGCATCAAAAGACATGCCAAAGACGCGTCACCTCCAGTCACCCCTATGCCTTTACTGCGCATGCGTCAGTAGAGAGAGACAGTTAGAGTACCGCGTTCTTCTGTCTCTTTCTAACCATAGGACGTTTCCACTTACAGGCAGCCGTATGCCTTCCCTGCTCTATGTATACTCTCTCTATGTGACAGCGTCGCTGTGATGTCGTCGTGTGTCAGATGATTGTCAGTGTAATCAAAATGTATCCAAATGACATTATAGTCAGCATGACAATAGGAGCTTCCAATTTTGGCCGCCGGCACAGAAAACTTGGTGACTCTATACACTAATGAGTACTGTGACCAAAGTGAGCAATTACTAAGAGGACTATCTTTTATTTGACGCTGATTGCTGATTTTTACATAAGGCGTAAAAAACAAAGTAGGTGTCCACATACCACCATCTCCTCTAATTAGTATGAGAAGAAAGTGGTTGTTCAAGTCCGTTGTTCATGGTTCCGGGTATAAGTCCTGGCTGTTGCGAAAATTTTGAATGCATTTTTCAAAATCTTACAACAAAGTGGTTTCTCAGTTTTGTTAAAAAGTTTTCAGTTTAAAGATCTCAGTATAACACAATTAAAAGCCTCTCTCTTTAGTACAGTGAGGAGGAATAGGCAAAATTACCATACTTGATACGTGTCGGTGATCTGAAACCCGATCCATGTCTACAAAATAATGGCGCTCGTCCCTGATAGATTCCCTTTATTTCGACGGGACCATTAGTAGACTTCAAATTATGATTACAATAAATATTCATATAACTTACTAACTAAGAATAAAAAATAACTAAAAAAAACTTACCGTTAAGAAGACAGAAGTAGAATAGAGAGGGGAGAAGGAAACGCCGCGTTGACCAATGAGCGCGCGGAGTCGCATGCGTCGACCAATGGGCGGTTGGCGTTGCGGGTGACAGTCGCGGCGACCAATGAGCGCGCGTCATCGCGAGTGAGGTGCTAGAGCGCAGGGGAGGGGCAGGGTGGGGGGGAGCACGAGCTCATCTCCATGGACGCTGCATCTACAAACAAACAAATAAACACCAATAAATATTTTTACACATATCGTGATCTAGTCCCAAACTCAACATATCTAAAAACCGGCCAAGTGCGAGTCGGGCTCGCGCACGAAGGGTTCCGTACCAAAAAACTATAAAAAAAACATGTTTGTTGTATTATGCCCCCCTTGAATATTTATTTTATTTTGTTTTTAGTATTTGTTGTTATAGCGGCAAAGGAAATACATCCTTTGTGACAATTTCAACTTTCTATTAGCTATCATCGTTCTTGAGATACAGCCTGGTGACAGACGGACGCACAGCGAAGTCTCAGTAATAGAGACCCGGTTTTACCCTTTGGGTACTGAACCTATGTCCTATTCCATGTCCCCGTAACGACTATCGATGATGTTAGTACGACAACCGACAGTCAGCGTGCACGAAAACGCTCATGAAGTTCAAAGTTTCTAAAATCTATGATATTACTGTCACTTTTGACACTTTTGTGTACTTTCACCCGCGTATGAGTCTACCGGGATACAATATAAGTAGATATGTTAATCTTCTTTGAAAAGTTAACAAACCAATAGACAAAAAAAAATCAAATCGATTTTGTAGTTTCGGAGCCAAACAATCAATCAAATCTTGTCTAAAGAAAGTTTGTGTGTTTGGATGTTTGTGAGTTTGGATGTTTGTGAGTTTGGATGTTTGTTCCACTTTCACGCAAAAACTACTGTATCGATTTAGATTAAATTTGGTACAGATGTTCGTTATAACTAGGAATAAATCACATAGGATACTTTTTATCCCAAAATTCCCATGAAATTGTGTAAAAATTATCATAAATGTAACTTTTTGTAGTCGCAAAGCGTACCAATAGATGGCGCTGTTACTTAATTTTTTAACACATGATGGTGAATTGTGCCGAGATTGAATGATACTACAAGCTACGTATGCCCACGGGAGCGGGTACTACGCGGGTAAAACCGCGGGGCGCTGCTAGTATAATATACTTAGATAAAAAAACTATGCTTACATTCATAAATCTATCTCACTCAATAATTATTTCGATGTCGAAGTGCCCCAAATATCTCAGTTTGTTCGTTGTTCGAGACAAAATGAAAAGGTTGAAGGGTAGGGGGAAGTAAAGCGTTCCGGAGTATCGGATATAGTGGAAGGAACCATTTAGGAGGTTCCGGGGCGAAGCGGATATCTTCCGCTCCCTATCGGGGTATTCAGATAACTCAACCGTTACTCCGTGCATTCATCAATATAAACCTATAAGTATACGTATTTTAAAAGTCTCTACTAATATCGTTACATATAATATTTATCTTCTATACTCTATATGCTTATATAAAGCTAAAGAGTTTGTTTGTTTGAACGCGCTAATCTCAGGAACTACTGGTCCGATTTGAAAAAATATTTCGTTGTTAGATAGTCCATTTATCGAGGAAGGCTATATTTCAACATACGTCCCACGGGAACGGGAATTACGGGGGTAAAACCGCGGGGCGCTGCTAGTATAAGTATAAAATGGGCGTTTTGTCGTACAGGGGCCTAAGTCTCTTACCATAGAATAAGGATCACGACCAAGATTCTTTCTGGTCTCTCTCTCTTACTACTACGAGTATAATGCTGTGGCAGTGCTACTAATGTATTTTAATATCAACATTATTTTTTGTTGGACAATTGGACATACTTAGAAACCCTAAGGATATTTTTATCCCCGTCATCATCCTTTGAAAGGGTTCAAAGTCAAAGTCAAAGTCAAAAATCCTTTATTCAGTTAAGGCCTCAATGAGGCACTTATGAACGTCAAAATTGATTAAAATAGGATAGAAGTTTGTATCGAAAAATCAATAATTACAAGCTAAGTACAAATAATAGCTGATACGTTTAGTTAGACTAACGTGGAAAACAGTTAATTATTGTTATTGTTAGTAAATATCTAGATAATAATATAAATATCGGGATTCGGGACCTATATCACACATCGCCATCTAGTGCCAAACTAAGCAAAGCTTATAAGCACACATAAAGAAAAAGAGACAATATTTTAATGAGTTTTTTTATAATATGACAATAATAACACTTATTTGTGCCTTCAGGACATAGTCTTGTGTTGCATAATTTACAGGTCTTAATCGCGTAAAACATAATATTATTTACCTCGACGTTTCGACGATGAATTTTCGCAACATGAATTCAAAGAGAAATAAAAAGTGTAATACAGTATTTTAAGTAATTGAACGATAATATTAAAGCCACTACTTGGTCGTCAATTACTCAATTTAAAGCCTTATTACTAAGGACGAGAGTACAAATCACCATATCTTACAACACAGCTTATTCAGCAGTTCTGTAGGATTGTGTAACGATTCCGGCGAGTTCACTCCTTGATTGATTATTCCACATTTTTCAATTGAAACTTTTCTGTCAGTGCTGGGTGATGGATGGCAGCACTTGACGCGTTTCGGTTCGATTACTTAAAATACTTAAAGATTTTCTTAATACACCAATGAAAGGTATTTTTAGGGACCCGTTTCCAAAGGGTAAAAACGGGGCCCTATTACTGAGACTTCGCTGTCCGTCCGTCCGTCTGTTACCAGGCTATATCTCAAGAACGGTGATAGCTAGACAGTTGAAATTTTCACAGGGGACAGTATTTCTATTGCCGCTATAAGAACAAATACTAAAAACAAAATCCCTACTTCTCTACTAATCCCTACTTAATATTATACGAGTAAATGCGAAAGTAACTCTGTCTGTCTTTTACCTTTTCACGGCTAAACTACTGAACCGATTGACTTGAAATTTGGAGCAGGGGTAGCTTATGGTCCGGGGAAGAACATAGGCTATGCTTTATCCTGAAATTCTCACGGGATCAGGAACAACGCGGGTGAAACCGCGGGGCACAGCTAGTATATAATAAATATTTCAGGGGACTCCCAATTCCCATGCAACAAACGTGTTTTTTGGTACAGAACTCTTTATGTGCGAGTCTGACTTACACTTGGCCGGTTTTAGATTATTAAACGAATCCTACGATGTAGACATTTTAATTTTTACACGGGTTATGCGTACGTACCGATTTAAGTCGGTACCCTCGACTAGATTCAGCCACATAACGGCCTTCATCAGGAGGATGAATGTTATTTTTTTTCTAGGCTTTTTATAATTATGATATACTAGCTGGTTTTACCCGCGTGGAACCTTATCCCCTAGGACTTTTGAGATAAAAAGTGTCCTATGTGTTATTCCTAGGTATGAGGAACATCTGTACCAAGTTTCATTAAAATCCATTCAGTAGTTTTTGCGTGAAAGAGGAACAAACATCCAAACTCACAAACATTCGGCTTTATAATGTTAGTAGGATACTCAAAACTGGCCCTTGGAGTTGTGACAGCATCAAACTTCTAAGCCATCGCAATCAAAAACTACAGCCGTTTTATACTTCTTACAATAAATTTTCTACACTCGCAAGGGTATCATATAAGGGCCCATTTGAGTGTACCGTAACATTCATTGTCGGACTACTTGGAAAATAACAATTAAATTAAAAATTAAAAAAACCCCCAACACAATTACTTTCAAACCCCTATAACTTTTAAACGGGTCAACCGATTTTCATCAAACATGTCTAAGAACACTCGCACGTAAGTCCCTTTTAATACAAAGAAAACTAAATTGAAATCGGTTCATCCGTTCGGGAGCTATGATGCCACAGACAGACAGATACACACAGACACAGACATGTCAAACTTATAACACCCCTCTTTTTGCGTCGGGGGTTAAAAATATGTGTGTCCAAATAGTTCGACATCTCGGGCTAACTATTTGGGACATTTTTGTCCAAGTAGTTAGATGATCGAACTACTTCTCGGACAGATTGGAATAAGCCCATATAGGGTACTTCCCGTGAACTCAGAATCTTGAAACTTGGTACGAAGCAACGTCTTATAGTTATAGCACAGATAAAGGAAAATTGCGAAAATCATAATATTTATGATAAAAATATTTTTAATAATTCGAAACTCAGGGGTAGCGAGTTTATCCTCATTAAAGCATAAATACCATAAATGTTACTTACTTATTATTTTTATACGGAACCCTCGGTGTTTGTACCGACTCGCACTTGACCGGTTTTTAATAAAATTTTTAAAACTCTGAGAGCTTTTCACTGTTTGGCACGCATATACCTACGTAGTTATTAAGAAATGTGTGCATCTGCTAAGACAAGAGGATAATCAAGGGGAAGACAAAACGCGAGGAAAATCAAGGGGAACAACTAGTTTATTTATATAAATAGACTTACAGATATATTAACTATATGTTTCATAACCTTTGGATATAATAAACAATACCTACGAACGTGAAACACGGTTTTAATGTAGAAATTATATTACAACATGCTCCTTGGGGAAACTCTTTGTCAGACTAATTCAGACAACACGCTGGCAAAACCTTCCAATTGGAATACAATTTCTGTATGAAACAGAGAAGATTTTCTGTTAAAATATGTTAAATTATACGCAATCCACTACGATAATGCAGACATAATATTGAATTGTACCACATAACTCACCGGAGTAAAGCGCGAGGCACACACACGCACACTGAACGAAACACAGGTCCGCTCACGAGGGCGGCCGAAACAACACTGCACAGTGCATTGCCGCCCTCCCGCGCCGCCGCCCGCCCCCGCTAACCGCCCTACCCTAACTCCCCTCAACAGGATCGCAAACTGTACCCGAATTCGATTTGCGAATCTGGCTCCCAGCCACTGCACACTATCTGACGCGCTTCGTGCTAAACACTTATGAATGAATGGATTTCAGAAAATATACCCTTAAAAAATTATGTATAAAATTATGGCTATAATAGTGATACAATATTTGAGGGTCGTACATATCGTATCTCAAAATGCCCACGATCTCAGAGGAAGTAATAAGATTTAAGGAACAACATGCCCGTAGATTGGCTAATCACCCAAATCCCTTGGCCTTACAACTCCTTGATTCTTCCTCAGCTACCAAAAGGCTGAAAAGGAAGCAAGTCCTGTAATATAGGGAAGGAGGGACATTGGTCTCTTCTCCCGTAAAGTCTGAAATCTCAGAACTAATCTGCTTATAGTGTAACGACTGATTGCAGATAACTGAAAGGAAAAAAAATAATAATTATATACATTAATAAAATGTTTCCAGCAAAAAACATATGAGCGCAGTAATGCCAAGGCCAGAGGCCAAGGCCAGAGGCCAAGGCCAGAGGCCAAGGCCAGAGGCCAAGGCCAGAGGCCAAGGCCAGAGGCCAAGGCCAGAGGCCAAGGCCAGAGGCCAAGGCCAGAGGCCAAGGCCAGAGGCCAAGGCCAGAGGCCAAGGCCAGAGGCCAAGGCCAGAGGCCAAGGCCAGAGGCCAAGGCCAGAGGCCAAGGCCAGAGGCCAAGGCCAGAGGCCAAGGCCAGAGGCCAAGGCCAGAGGCCAAGGCCAGAGGCCAAGGCCAGAGGCCAAGGCCAGAGGCCAAGGCCAGAGGCCAAGGCCAGAGGCCAAGGCCAGAGGCCAAGGCCAGAGGCCAAGGCCAGAGGCCAAGGCCAGAGGCCAAGGCCAGAGGCCAAGGCCAGAGGCCAAGGCCAGAGGCCAAGGCCAGAGGCCAAGGCCAGAGGCCAAGGCCAGAGGCCAAGGCCAGAGGCCAAGGCCAGAGGCCAAGGCCAGAGGCCAAGGCCAGAGGCCAAGGCCAGAGGCCAAGGCCAGAGGCCAAGGCCAGAGGCCAAGGCCAGAGGCCAAGGCCAACAAGTCTGTTCATCAGATTTTAATATTGTTTTCAGAAAAAATAGAGTGATTAAAAGATAAATAGTTATTATGTTTCCACGGCATTGGGATTTTGTGATGTATCCACGGGATGCAGTTTTTATGTTTAGGGTGAACAGATCCATTTTTTCAAATAATTACATATTTTATACGTGCAAAATCGCGGTCTGCTGCTATAATGAAATAACTAAAGAATATACTCGTACTCGTAGTATCTACTTATAGAAAACAAATGAATGTTAAGTAAGGTCAGGTTTAAATAAACTAACAGATTTCTGTCGTGGATATAATTATCTGTTGTTTCTGCTGTGATCACAGTAGACTGGGATGTGAGACGTCTATACAAATGTAAATCAAAGAAAATAAGGTCAGGTTTACAAACGCAAGGTGAAGTGTTCAATGCGTGCGTGGGACATACACAAAGGGTACTTTATCTGTCAGTGTCCCTAACATAGTCACGATTAAAAAATAATAGGCTTTAAGAATTATTAGTATAAAACATGAGATATGTCAACGCAAAACAGATACAGTGAATCAAGATGTCAGTAAAACAGTCTACAGTTGCAGCGCTTATTCTGCTATTTGCATTCTTTGTAAGTCCAAAATTATTATTTTATTACCTTTTTTTCACGAAAAATATACTTATCACTTTTCAGAACCTTAGCCCGTGGGAATTTTGGGATAAAAGGTATCCTATGTGTTATTCCTAACTATAATAGGGACATCTGTACCAAATCGCTTCAGCCGTTTAGACGTGAAGAAGTTACAAACACACACGCTCACACTCAAAATCTTTTGTCTTTATAATTTAATGTGAGAGAGACCTACCTAACACGTCTACATTATCAATCATATTAAATAACTATGTTGTATAACATATTTAGTCACATAAACTGGCTTGATTTTCTAAACTATTAAGCTGTGATAATGCTACTCAAATGCATTTTAATATCAACATTATGGACGTTTTTTGTCATTTTTTTGTCATTCTGGACAACTACTCCGCTGACTTTAATGGTTCCATAAAACTTAGATGGATGTCATGGAAACAGTATTCTGACGATTATTTGTCAAAAATTTTATATGCAACAAAAACCACTGAGACACCATTATAGCTATATGAATAAATTTTAGCAGAATACCAAATTTCTGACACTCTCGTTATGGTGCCTCAATATCAACATATTGTCTGATCAATAATGTCAAATTGCGGGTTAGACTTAGGCCCCTAAACGCACCTTAATAGCTCATTTTATTTTCCCAACTAGCTGTGCCCCGCGGTTTCACCCGCGTAGTACCCGTTCCCGTGTTCCCGGCAATTATTCGAAATTTTCTCACCTTTTAAACCTTCCCTAGACCTCCACGAACATTTCAAGACCAAGATCCGTTCAGCCGTTCTCGAGTTTTAGCGAGACTAACGAACAGCAATAGATTTTTATATACAGGGTGTCCCGTTAGTAGTGGACCAACGGGATGTGGGGGATAGGGGAGACCGTTACCTACCAGAATCACCAAAATTTATTGTCCTAGGCCTCATAGTTTTGAAGTTATAACGTTTTTTAGTAAGTAGGTGAAATTATCGTACTATGTGCACATTTTTCTTAATTCTACAAAATCTATTACTTATTTTGATGTTATTTTTATTCAAGGGCGTTAAGAATACATAGGTTTTTGTAATTTAAATATTTTTTTAGTGTAGTTATCATTAACATGAAAATTAATCAACAAAACAAGTGCAATTGTTAAATTTCAAAATACTCTAAGTGGTATTTGAGCTGAGCTGGTGTAAAAAAAATGTATTGTAGCCTTGTGGCACTTTATTTTAAAAACATCTACATATCATAAGGATTACAAAAACGTATAACACTGTGGTTTCAAATGAGTAGTTTTTTTATTTTAACTAATATCAACGTAAAAGGGAACTTTTGAGAGAAAACAAAAATTCATTGCTAATTATGGAAATTCGTTTATTACTCAATTTATTTTTACATTAAGGGTTCAAAATGCTTTTTTTAGCTCTTGGGCATTAAAACATCTTCGTATAAAGTCTTTTTGTAAACTTTTTTGGGCTCTTTGATGTTTTTTTATCAATTCAGCAACATGATTGAAATTTTGTGATAACTCTCTTTTTATCAGAAATATTTGTCTCATAAACTGCTTCTTTGAGGAAACCGCATAGAAAATAATCCAAAGGATTCAAGTCGGGAGATCGTGGCCTATTTCATGGCCGATCACTGGCCATGAAATAGTACCTTCGCGTCCAAACCATCGATTTGGGAACGTCTCATTCAAAAATTCAGTCACTTACCGTGAATAGTGGGCAGGTTCACCTTCGTACTGCAACATTCGTACGTGCTTTTTAACTTAACGAAGATGTTGGTTATGCACAAGGCCTGAAACTGCGCGGAACCACATACTCTCGCGTACTTCTTAACTTTATTCGAAGATGTTGGTTATGCATAAGGCCTGAAACTGCGCGGGAGAGAATATGGTTGCAGTACGAAGGTGAACCTGCCCACTATTCACAGTAAGTGACTGAATTTTTGAATGAGACGTTCCCAAATCGATGGTTTGGACGCGAAGGTACTATTTCATGGCCGGTGATCGGCCATGAAATAGGCCACGATCTCCCGACTTGAATCCTTTGGATTATTTTCTATGGGGTTTCCTCAAAGAAGCAGTTTATGAGACAAATATTTCTGATAAAAAGAGAGTTATCACAAAATTTCAATTATGTTGCTGAATTGATAAAAAAAACATCAAAGAGCCCAAAAAAGTTTACAAAAAGACTTTATACGAAGATGTTTTAATGCACAAGAGCTAAAAAAAGCATTTTGAACCCTTAATGTAAAAATAAATTGAGTAATAAACGAATTTCCATAATTAGCAATGAATTTTTGTTTTCTCTCAAAAGTTCCCTTTTACGTTGATATTAGTTAAAATAAAAAAACTACTCATTTGAAACCACAGTGTTATACGTTTTTGTAATCCTTATGATATGTAGATGTTTTTAAAATAAAGTGCCACAAGGCTACAATACATTTTTTTTACACCAGCTCAGCTCAAATACCACTTAGAGTATTTTGAAATTTAACAATTGCACTTGTTTTGTTGATTAATTTTAATGTTAATGATAACTACACTAAAAAAATATTTAAATTACAAAAACCTATGTATTCTTAACGCCCTTGAATAAAAATAACATCAAAATAAGTAATAGATTTTGTAGAATTAAGAAAAATGTGCACATAGTACGATAATTTCACCTACTTACTAAAAAACGTTATAACTTCAAAACTATGAGGCCTAGGACAATAAATTTTGGTGATTCTGGTAGGTAACGGTCTCCCCTATCCCCCACATCCCGTTGGTCCACTACTTACGGGACACCCTGTATATAGATAAAGCAGAATACTGAATAGTTTGTACGAGTAAGTTTGAGTGAATTCAAGTGTGGACTTTTAACGGGCTCACACACGCATTAGTGCACTTCAAAGTGAAACTTCAGGGTAGGTTTCAGTGTGAAAGGGTTATTCAAAGGAAAACATTTAAAATAACAAAGTACAGTATCAATATTTTTATTTCTTTTCAAAGGATTTTGTTACCACTTTGTTAATTTTATTAATTAAAGTTTTTAGTAGCTTGCTATGTACCTAATTGTGGCAATTATTTAATAAATTTTATTAAGTTATCTACAAGTTCTACAAATTATTGACATTTTGCGTAAATGATTTTATGCATGACATTAGCCTACAAGTGACGTCATATTTGAATATGGTGGACTATTAAAGATGGCGGATCCGTTATTGATGTGCTCGATGTACCCTCAGATAGTGTGTGGACCAGGGAATACACCTCATAAGGTCATTTGTTTAGAACAGCAGGTTCATAAAATGCTGAGTTAGAAATTATGATATCATCATCATCATCATCGTAAGCCCGTTACCATCCACTGCTGGACATAAGCCTTCCCCATGCCGCGCCACCACACTCGACCCTCAGCTCTGCGCATCCAGCCTACTATATAACGAATATATATGAATATAACGTATTACGAATATAACGTATTTTAATTGCAACTTCAATTAAAATTGTTAAATAAAATACGCATACTTATTTAAAAAACGGCCAAGTGTCAATCGGACTCGCGCACGAAAGGTTCCGTACAAAAATAACAAAAAACACGTTTGTTGTATGGGAGCCTCTTAAATGTTTATTTTATTTTAAGTATTTTTTGTTATAGCGGCAATAGAAATATGTACATCATCTTTGAAAATGTCAACTGTCTAGCTATCGCCATTCTTGTGATACAGCCTGGTGACAGACGGACGGACGGACATGGAACTCTCAGTAATAGAGTCCCAAAAAATTCTAGTCTTTAAATTCCAACATAAAATATTTATTAATATTTTCAGTATTGGTGTGAAGCGCGACCTCAGTTCGGATTGGGCACCTTGATTAGCGGGTTCGATTCCAGGTAAGTATTTAAAACGATATTTTTGTGGCGTAGATTTCAAACGAAAACAAAACTTTCTTGCTTAAAATATTGATTTTACGCCAGTTGAACCAAATGTTTGTGTTCTATGAAACATAGAGGAGCGAGTGTACGCGAGTGTGTGTAGCAACTGCTCAGACAGAACTGATGTTAACAAAAAACAATTAAATTAAAAATTTAAAAAAACCCCAACACACTTACTTTCAAACCCCCATAACTTTATTAAACGGGTTAACCGATTTTCATCAAACATGTCTAAGAACACTCGCACGTAAGTCCCCTTTAATACCAAAACTAAATTGAAATCGGTTCATCCGTTCGGGAGCTATGATGCCACAGACAGACAGATACACACACACAGACACGTCAAACTTATAACACCCCTCTTTTTGCGTCGGGGGTTAAAAAGCTTTGACACTCTCGTCATGGTGTCTCAATATCAACACATTGATCAAATACCTAATGTCAAATAGCGGACTCGTGTGTGTATGATGATGATGACGTAGTCCCGTTTAGATGCCTAACATTGTTTATGTTGTGAACAGCGGCAACACGACGTCGCTGTTGACTGCGCTTGCGCTCACCCACTTGCAGCACAAGCTGGACACTCTGGCGCAGTTTGAAGAGTTGCTCTCACTCGGAGCCAACGCTACCCAGTCTTGTAAGTTCAAGTATTTCACGACAGAGGGGTATAGTTGGTACCCTGCCTGAAGGTTACCAACTATACCCCTATTTCCTCTCTAGATAATAAAATACATATACAATCCTTTGACGGTAGATTGAAAACTTTTGACGTTACTTTATTAGACGTCTTACAGGACGAAATTAAAAGTGGGACTAAAATCTTTATCATCTTAATCTTATACTTTTGTTATCACTATCAATCACTACATAGTATAAAACAAAGTCGCTTTCTCTGTCCCTATGTATGCTTAGATCTTTAAAACTACGCAACGGATTTTGATGCGGTTTGTTTTAATAGATAGAGTGATTAAGTGGGAAGGTTTTTAGCATAATTTTATCCCCATATTCCTACGGGAACGGGAACTACGTGGGTGAAACCGCGGGGCGCCGCTAGTTATCACTAAAGCGTAATAAATATGCACAGATAACACATAAAAACCGTACTTTCGAAGGAGTTTGGTTACAGGCAGGTGTGGAGAGGAATTCATATTACATATATTTATTTCATATATTATTTTTCGATTACAGTGTTCCTACGATGATGGCGGCGCGGTGGTCGCAGTATTTAACATAAAATATACAGTGAAAACATATACCATATGTAACATCTATGTAAAAGAAAATAATAAAAATATTTAATCATATAAAACACTTTTTTTTTCAACCCTATGGTACTAACGTGGTGTAGTTAGTACCCTGTCTGCTATGCCAAAGGTTACGGGTTCCATTCCTGCTCGAAAACTTTCAGAACATGAGGTTTTGTACCTATATTATTTTTTATGTTGTGACTAATTGTCAATGTTGTGTACATTTGTTATTGGTAGTCATATAAGAACAAAACCACCTTTATAATACTTCATATCTGTATATTATATGCATTACTGTAAATGTACCTTTCTTAAATAAATAAATAAATAAAATTCTATCCAGGGCCTCAAGTCTGCTAACAACTTGCTAACAATACTGTTGTGATAATGCTAGTCTATTGTATCGCTATTAGAACCGTTTTTTTATTTTGGTATGACTACAATAATAATGTATTTCTGACACTCTCGTTATGGTGTCTCAATATCAACACATTGTCTGATCAAATAATGACAAATAGCGGACAACAATTACATAGGCACACTAAACAATTTATACTTGTCGACATGACATGAATTATTATTTAACCGACTTCAATGATGGAGTAGGTTATCTTCTTGTCAGATTTTTTATAACCACTGATCTTTTAAAACCTCAAAGGTTAATAAAATATGTATTTTATGTACTTAAGTAAATTAATGAGAAACTTTCTCTGTTTTTGCAGAAGAAGGTCTATAAAATGTTTTTAATTATAACTAGTTGACAAAACTTATGTACAGCGCCATCTAGGAGCGATGGGCGACACTAAATTGTAAAACTTTTTATATTTAATTGGAACCTTCTTTTGCCTTGTGAAACCATGATCCGAGTACGGTTTCAATCGCGTAGAAAGTTCCCGTTCCCGTGGAAATCATTGGGATAATATAACCTATGTCACTCGCTGATTAACTTAGCTTTTCATTATTGAAAGAATGTTTGAAAATGGTTCAGTAGAGTCGGAGCCTATTCGTTACAAACAAATAAACAATAAAATCTTTTATCTTTATAATAGGAAACCATTTGATTTAATACATAAATATAAAGAGCCCGGCCTATATAGGTAGGTAAATATTTTATTATAGAGAAAACTCGGGCCGACAATAAATAACTTAAAAAATACAATTTCCATAGTTTAACATTATAAATACTTGACAAATAATTAATATTGGTTTCTTTGATTTACTTATAAGTATTTAATGTTAAGGATCATAAGTATTATTGGCACTTTTATTGAACTAGGTGTGCCCCGCGGTTTTACCGGCATAGTTCCCGATCCAGTGAGAATTTCGGGATAAAATCATAGCCTATGGCCTTCCCCGGACCATAAACTACCCCTGTACCAAATTACAAGTCTGTTCGGTAGTTTAGCCGTGAAAAGGTAACAGACAGACAGAGTTACTTTCGCATTTATAATATTAGTAAGGATATTTGTCTGGTAAGTGTTTAGTTTCAAAAGAGATTACGACACACAGAACTGATAAAATAAAACAAAATATTTATTAGATTAAGGGCTGATTTTTCCATCGCCGGATAATTTTATTCGAGGAATAACTTTGAAATTTTGACAGATATTTCATACAAAATCTGTCAAACGTAAATTTTTGGTCTTTCGTTTTACGTCAAGTTTCACCGTCCAATCAAATTGCGATTATTGGTCTGACATTTAACGTGACATTGGCAGAGTTGACCTACAGAAGCCATAAATCAACAATTGAATTGAAATTGAGTTATCTGGCGATGGAAAAATCGACCCTTAGTTTTTATTGCTTATAAAGTAAGTATACTTAATTAGAATTTTCTTAGCTATGATTTCAAAAAAAGAATTTTGTCGAGGACACTACGAAGATGTGTTTTGTGAATAGTTTTATTAACCTTCTTGCAACTAACTAAGCTAAATGCCTGTGCTGGAGCAACTATTAATTATTCTGTGGCTGGAGTGTGTTCACGTCAATAATAGTGCAATGGGTGGAATCGAACTCACGAACTCTCGAGCCAGGTCTACGTTTTAGCTATTGGGCTATTGATTGTATTTAACACTGTATAAAACTTAAAAATGTAAGTTTTTTCTACATCTTTAGATATTACAGTTCATTCTCTTATACACGGCACAGGATTATATTGTAACCTGATCAATTTATCTTTAAACACATAAATAGGTTCATCAGCATTGACAAAAGCAAATCTCTTCATATCCTTCAATTCAGACACTTTGTCTAACACATACTTGTATTTATTGTACACGTACATACCAGTATTAGTAGATACGTAAGGTTTAAAGTTAGGATCAACAGCGAGATCGCTAACGATGTATTTCTCATGAGAATTAACTATTCTCGTACCGATTTTAACTCTGAAAAGTTTGAAATTTTGCAAGAAAAATATGTTATTATCATCGTCTAAGATCAGTTTGTCTATAGCGACGCCTTGCAGCTCGTACACTGGGCTAGCGTGCCCGAACTCAAACTTATTCGCTTCTCTGTACCGGTTAACGTAATAAGCAACATTATCTTTAAAAAATACGCTTCTCACATCATCGTTAACAGGCAGTTTTTCTGGTACTTTCTGTTTTCTGTTATTGTTAATGAAAAATAGACCATCGGAACCTCCTACGTAGAGTCTATTTAGAGTTTGATCTATGGCTAGGCCAGTAGCGTTTCTGATTCCGTCTATAATTCCAATCTCTTTAGTGTCCAGTTTGATGTATCCTAGAGTTCTAGTAGGTACTTCGGCTATTTGATCAAATGTGAAATATGCGGTATTGTCATTCCTATTGAAAATTAATTCGTGTACGTTATTCAGACCCTCCTTAATTAGGTCGATGTTAAAATATTTTTGTTTGAAAAACACGTCGTTGCAATTCTGTCCAGCGCTGGTGGTGATGAAAAGAGCCAGTAGGAATATCTTCATTGCGAATTTTTAATTCTGAAAATGAAATAAAATATGATTAGTCATTCATTTAAGCGCTACTGGTTTTATATTATTGTTGAGCGGTGCGTGCTCGCCTAGAAGGTATCTATTCACTCGCGTCTTAAAAAGACCCAGTATGTTTCAGGGAACAGAGAAGCTGGCAGGGTAAACTTGCAGAGCATAGCTAGTCACTATTCTATTAAAAAAACTAAATAAAATTACGCAATATAAAGTATGTAGGTAAAACGCGTGCGATGGACTTTATAAGTTCAAAATTTATCTCTGTAAGTACTTCCCTTGTCTGTCTATGGGTCTAGGACGTGACCTCTCAGCTATTTAATCATAAAATCAACAAACTCAATATTATTTATTTGTTATCAAATGGAATATTACGTCTATTTAAAATTGTTTTATCAAAATCGGTGACATACTTTACAGTGTTTTGTATCTACCATTGAATATGAATGTCATTGAAAATTGTCGAACCGTTACGTTACATTGACTAAGTAACTACAATAAAATTACACCTAAATATACATACTCGTACATAATTATGTATACAGCTGTGTTTGATATTCGGTTTTCCTTGGAAATTACACAGGACATTTCGATAACTGGGGATGAAAACAGTTATTTTCATCCCACAGCTCGGAAAGTATGTTTTTAATCCTCGATATCTGGGGGTAAAAGTCAATTTTAATCTCAAGAGTGGAAAGTATCGGGGTCGCTGTGACAGCCCGTGCAGAACCCAAGGCATTTTCGATAACTGGGAGTAAAAGTCGTTTTTGCGCTTTAGAGGTTAAAGTAAATTTGAATTTAGAACATCGTGTGCACTAAGTGTGATGATGTTTTGGATTCACAAACTGTCATACAACTATTTTTTTATTTCAAATTTTAACTTGGAACCTCCTTATTGTACTTACTTATTTTTTTTCAACACACTTGCTCATAAAGCGGCTCTTATTTGTGCAAAAACAGTTGAATAATGATACGCTTGATTCACTAGTGAGTTATAGATTTTTTTTTAAATTGTTTAGTTTTAAAAAAGTTTCGATACCAAAAAAAATCGTGTCCATGCATTTTAAAAACAAACTTCAACTATGTTGCCTTACTTTTGGTAGGTCTATGGTCGATTCTATTCATTCGTTTTTTTTTAATAAGTATATTCTTTTAGTCTTTGGCCGATCACCATTGTTGTGTTGGATGCGCGCGAATAGAAAAACTGTTTAGTTATTAGCGAAAAATGATAATTTCTTCGCAAATGTGTTGAAAAACGTTGTATGGTACACGCGTTGTATTGATGATTACTATCCTCGGCTATCTTCTGACCCTCGCCTGACGGCTCGGGCCTCAATAGCACCTCGAAAGTAATCACCAACTTACCTCGCTTGTACCATAAATAACTATTATTTGCTTTGCGCGTGATATATTTGCTTTTCGTTAAATAATTGCTGATTCTTGATTTTAGAATCCTTCGCTGGTTCGGTCACCAAACTTGAGAACATGGTTAGGTTATAAAGGAACTTTACACTCTTATATAACAAATGACTATTTTGTCGACTTTGGTACGGAACCCTTCGTGCGCGAGTCCGACTCGCACTTGGCTGTTTTGCTGTTAAACCGTTGACTTATTGCCAAGGTGGTTTGTGTATATTAAAAACGATGTGTGTTCCGCTGTTTACCACGTGTTCCCTTCGCTCCTAAAAAGCTTCATGCTGTTATAACCTTTCTCGATAAATGGGCTCTCCGACTAATGTCTCAATTCTAAGTATCAGTTCCCAAGATTCCGTATTCATTTATTTTCTTATTTTTTTTTACAATATAAATATAAAAAAACAAAATATACAATAAAAGTTTAAAAAATAGAATATGATATGATATGACAATAATAATAATTAAACATCATTATTATTGTATGTATTGTAATAATTAAACATTATTATTATTGTCATGTCTTTTCCATTCACGGGACTATTAAGGAGTCCCGGTCTTTTGGAAGGCTAGTATGGGGACACAGCCAACGGTGTTCGGCTTTGGTGGCCCAGTGTTTGTCATGCGAATCAAGATCGTCACGCCACCTTCGTCTGGGGCGACCTCGTGGTCGCTAAGTAGTTGGAACCCAAGTTGAAGTGATCTTTGCCCAGCGATCGCAGGACATATTATTACACATACAGACAATATTATTTGTCTGTATGGACAAAATATCTAAAAACTTTTGTTTTGTCTTCTATTGCTCTATCCGTCCTAAGTACGTATTTAATTATATAATCAAATTGATGTTTACTTTCACGTATGTTGTAACAACTTTCTTTTTATTGACTTGACTTTAATGTTTTGGTATATCAACATTTTATTTTGCTTTAACGATATAACGTGTGCTTACATTTGATATGCGATAGAGGATGCCGAGAATGCTATATCTGTAACACCAAGACAAACAGACATGTGACACACAAATGTTTGTCTGGAGCGGGAATCGGACCCGTAACCTTCGGCATAGCAGGCAGGGTCACTGCCAACACTATCTAGGCCACTCGATCGTCAAATTGACTTAGGTGGCGACTCGACCACACAAAACTCGACCGACGGTCGAGTAGCCACCTTTTGAAAAAGTGTAGGTGTCAACTCGACCACAGTTTTTTCGGCCTATGGTCAGGTATGAATGGTACCTAACCTATCTACTTATATATTTTTATTTTGTCTAATCACACTTTTAATTAGCTATGCCCCGCGGTTTTACTCGCGTTAATCCCAAACACCTGGGAATTATGGAATAAAAATTAGTTAAATTACTCCATAACATTAGCTATCTGCATCAAAATCAATCCAACAGTTTCTGTACGAACAAACAGAAAGACAGTAAAATAATTATTGATTTTCTTTTACATTTACCGTACATACAAGGGGAACTTCCAAAAGCATTTGAATGAAAAGCTGTTAATTTAAAATTGAAAATATTTATTTCGTACATCGTCAGTAATGGTTGCCATCCTAACTAATATTATAAATGCGAAAGTAACTCTGTCTGTCTGTTACCTTTTCACGGCTAAACTACAGAACCGATTGACTTGAAATTTGGTACAGGGGTAGCTTATGGTCCGGGAAAGGACATAGGCTATGTTTTTTCTCGAAATTCCCACAGGATCAGAAACTACGCGGTTAAAACCGCGGGGTAACACAGCTCTAGATATGTAAGTAAGTCCTTTGTATCTACTGAGGGCAAACTGAAAAGGGGACGAATCGACTCCCTCCTGGTGATATTTCGTAATATATTTCTCAGTTGTCCCCTCTGGCACAAATTCGAAGAAGACAGATGAGGGAATTTGTAAATCTGAGGAAAAAAGTCCTATTTGTCACCCGAAAAGACGGACATAACCCGCGTGTAAATTTCTATAAGTACTTACTTACTTATAGATGTTTTTGCAAAAGTTGTTAATATGTTTGAAATAAATTACGCACATAGTTAAGTAAACATGTAAGTATATAAAATAACAAAAGTAACAAAAATATTTATCTAAATGCTAACACTAGCGGCGCCCCGCGGTTTAAGCCGCGTTAGCTTATCTCCTAATGGTTGTAACTTGATGTATATTCCTATAAGAATTTTTCGAATCGGTCCAGTAGTTCCTGAGATTAGCGCGTTCAAACAAACACACAAACAAACTCTTCAGCTATATATTAGAACTTATCTATACCAATATTATAAAGATGAAAGATATGTTTGTTTGTTTGTAACGAATGGACCAAAAAAACTTGACTTGAAAAATTCTTTCGCCATTAGAAAGCTACATTCACCCTGAGTAACATTCATAACATTTGTTTGTTTGTTGAACAAACAAACAAATCTTTCCTCTTTATAATATTAGTAATGAATCGGCGGGACATAGCAAGTATTTAATAATACATATGTATGGTTCATAATTGTCTAGTCTCAGAGGATGAGAGACAAAGTAAGTCATTTGTAAAAATAAACAAAATCAAAACTGACCTTGAAAAGTAAATTACTTTGAACAGATGTTTGTTGCGGTTTTATTTAGTTTTATATATCTGATAAAAATCCGTTAAAAATAGTAGTTTACTAGCTGCGCCCCGCGGTTTCACACGCGTAGTTCCCGTTCCCGTTCCCGTAGGAATTTCGGGATGAAAAATAGATGTTGGCCGATTCTCAGACCTACTGAATATGCTCACAAAATTTCATGAGAATCGGTCAAGCCGTTTCGGAGGAGTACGGGAACGAACATTGTGACACGAGAATTTTATATATTAGACTAGCTGCGCCCCGCGGTTTCACACGCGTAGTTCCCGTTCCCGTTCCCGTAGGAATTTCGGGATGAAAAATAGATGTTGGCCGATTCTCAGACCTACTGAATATGCTCACAAAATTTCATGAGAATCGGTCAAGCCGTTTCGGAGGAGTACGGGAACGAACATTGTGACACGAGAATTTTATATATTAGACTAGCTGCGCCCCGCGGTTTCACACGCGTAGTTCCCGTTCCCGTTCCCGTAGGAATTTCGGGATGAAAAATAGATGTTGGCCGATTCTCAGACCTACTGAATATGCTCACAAAATTTCATGAGAATCGGTCAAGCCGTTTCGGAGGAGTATGGCAACGAAAACTGTGACACGAGAATTTTATATATTAGAAGATCTGATAAAAATCCGTTAAAAATAATAGTTTATGTCAACGTGTTCGTGTAAATCAAAGAAAATTACTAACCTTGTTAAGGTTCCTGAATAAGAACACTTAGTTCAGTATATTAAACGAAATATCTATATGAAATATTCACTATTTATTTATCCGAGTGTTGTTTGCCAAAGTAAATTTTCGAGGCGGCCATATCCATCGAGATGTAGAAACAAACTGTGGGACAAGTCTACCCCACCATCGCTAGTACATAATACATTATACATAACGTACTTATCATTCACTAAATGTCGCAACATGACCAGCCTGCCTAGCATGACTGCGCGTGATAAAATACTGGGTGTTTGGTAGAGGGTTGAACAAACGGGATGGGCGGGTTCCTGGGAGTATTTGGGAGATACAATTTGAACTAAAATTTCCTAGTTGTAAAAAAAAAAATTATTTATTTAATTATTTTCAAAATTGCGACTATTTATCCCTATATTTTTTTTGAGCTAGTTTCCAGTCAATTTTTTTAATTGATTATGGTCTCAGATATCACCTGGTCTGCTCACAGCATTTTCAGACCCCTACAAGGTCTAAATAATTTGTTATGATCACTTAACGCTAGGGAAATGAAAAATAGAAATCTTATAGGGGATCGTCCAACTCAAATAAAAAGAAAACTAATTGTAACCGAGAATTTAAAACTCTTTTATAAATTTCTCTGTTTATCCCTTATTTCAACGGTATACTATAAGCTTTACAAAAGCCAAAGAACTTGTTGAAAATTAAGGTGCAAAGTGGCGCTGTATGCCGTAATGCCGTTTCCAGCAATAGATAAAGTGGTTCAAGGAAAGTTTACTTATACGTAAAGTAGGTATGAGTACTACTAATATACATAAGTACTACAATAATATTATAAAGAGGCAAGATTTAATTGTTTGTTTGTAACGGAAACCCCGACACTATTGAACAGATTTTAAAAAACACTTACATATGGCATGCTATATTATCAGAGAGTGACTTTTTATCCGCATATTCCTACGGGAACGGAAGGTACGCAGGTGAAACCGCGGGGCGCTGCTAGATATGAGGCCACTAGTGACAGTAAGTACTTAGTTTATATTATTTTACCCTTACTGTACGTTAGCGAACTTTAATTATAATCAAACCAGAATTGGATATAAACGTCTATAATTACATTACCTTACAAAATAAAGATATATATTGAGCGATATCCACTCAAAATTGATTATTCTATTCCATTCGTTTAGCAAAGTGTATTGTTTACGTAGTGTTGTGCCTTTTTCTCAGGGACAACGATGGATCCGTTGGTTGTATACGATTTGCTTACCGTAACACTGGGATTAATGGTTACATTCAAAACAAACAATAATATTGACTCGGTCATCAAAATGTTGCTAGTTTTTCGGCATTTACATACCGTAGCGAGTCAAGGAGGCGTGAATGAATTGAATACAACGATACCAAACTCTTTACCAAATCCAAATGGAATTAACAATAATAAAGAATATTATCCGATCACGTTTAAAGATGCAACAAAAATAATGGTGCCAAGAAAATTTATTGACTCTCAGAAACCAAAAAAGTTTTCAAAGAAACTTAGTCTAACTAAAAAAATTTTGGAAAACAACCCCTTCATTAACACGTCGTGTTCTTTAGAGGTAATGAAAACAGCAGCCGATATGAATCATTGTATTGCAGAGTACACGTGGGAAAACAGGTTTAATACGAGTTCTAACAGTTATAGGCGATCGAAAATGTTCGCGCTTAATAATCTCATCTATGTCCACCCAATATCTACAAAAAACTATGCCGACTGGAATGGTGATTGCTATTTCGATTACCGAAGAGACCATGCCAGGACCGTCCCTACAAGTTGTTATAGAAAAATTAATAAAGAATCTTGGAAAGATAATAACGTCTTACATGACTTCCTTCGGAACGTAATGAAAGACCTGCAATATACTTTTGATTTCGTATTGTACGACGAAGAGGTTTCAATATCAAATGTTAATAATCTGTGGTATTTATTACTTTATTTAAAACAACTCGTTCAATACGTACCGAATCCGTATCATTTCAAAAAAAGTATCAAGAAGCGTGATAATATAGAGAGACTTATAATTAAAATTCAGAAGAAAATAAGGAGTATTAAAGAATATAGTACGGTGTTGGCGGGTGCTATCATAGCGCTGGCTACAATACCAGAGTAGGAATATAATAAAAAAAGCAGTCGTACTTTACTACTACTAAGAAATATTGTTGTTTATTAATATAAACAACAATAACTAGGAAACTTGTAATAGATCGTTACACATGTATATTCTCAGATTACAAGTTTCCTAGATACAAACAATTTTCTATGTAAGTATTATGTTATTCAGCTTATAAAAGCGTGGCTTTGTGTGGGCTCGCGACGGTTTCTCTTAGTAATTCTATGTTTTATAGTAGTATTTATATAGTTTATAGAATGTAGGTAGACCATGATGGTTCCTCAAGAATAAGCCTGAGTAGACAGGCAAAGAAGTACAGAGAATAGGGATCAATAAATAATATGTACATCCAACATTTTCAATGTTTTTTATTTAAGTTTGCAATATATTTATGGTGCTAAATAAAACAAAATATCACTAACAAATGCTTATTTATTTCAAAAATCAAAACAAAATAGTCAAATATTGAAACGTAGTAAATATATTTTTTGTCAAGTATAGTTTATGTATTCAAATTTGAGATTTAACTACAAAATTTTGTTGCAATTACGATTAGAATGAAAGAAAAAAACATTTATTCAGACGAAAACGACATACAATTTACTTACGTATACAGTTTTGTGGTACATATTACGGAAAAACTACAGCACCTACAGATTTGATATCTCGGGTTCAATTAGTTTTATTTTTAATTGAGTTGAAAGATTCCCTATAAGATTTCTATTTGTCATTTCCCTAGCGTTTACTGGTCATAACAAATTATTTAGACCTTGTAAGGGTCTGAAATTGCTGTGAGCAGACCAGGTGATATCTGAGACCATAATCGATCAAAAAATTTTACAGGAAACCAGCTCAAAAAAAAGTTATAGGGATAAATAGTCGCAATTTCGGAAAAAATTAAAAAAATACAATTTTGGTGATATTTTTTTTATTTTAACAACTAGGTAATTTTTGTCCAAATTTTATCTCCCAAATAAGCCCAGGAACATGCCCATCACGTTTGGTCAACCCTCTACCAAACACCCGGTATAAAAATCAATTGCTGTTCGTTAGTCTCGCTAAAACTCGATAACGGCTTAACAGATTTATTTTATCTTGGTCTTGAAATGTTCGTGGAGGTCTAGGGAAGGTTTAAAAAGGTGACAAAATTCGAATAATTGCCGGGAACACGCGAACGGGTACTACGCGGGTGAAACCGCGGGGCACAGCTAGTTTGCTTATAAAATTGTTAAAACCTTTTTCTTCATTTCATTTACAAAATGATATAAAAACCATTCTGCACAACTAGACATTCATTGAAATAACTATGTTACATATCAAATCTGTAGTTTTCCGTAAAAAACCACAATTAGCTCCTTTCTAAAGTCGATTAAAAATAGGTAAGTACTTACATTTTTATCTCTAATTAAACTTGTCTACATAATCATAGATTATCTCTATTAATCAAAATTTTATGCACCCAAGTAGTACCTACTTAATTAATGTAATACTGCATAATTAGCGTAACACAACAATCACTATTAAAAACAAAAAAAAAGTTTTTTATTGCTATACCTAATTGTTATGTTGCCGGTGTATGCAAGCTCTATGGATTAATTACAAATCATGGGGATTCTTTTAAACTAAGACACAATGAATCACAAGGGTATCACTTATCAGTCATTCGAAGTCTACTTATTAGAAAAGATAGCAACTTATCGGCGTAAAAACACTGCCATATTGGTCATTTCTCCAAGGCTGGCGCGAGCAACACATAGATATTTTACACACGTATAGTGTCTGTGAATGTCACTCAAAGTGATGTCGCACGTCACAGTCATCATGACAAGTCAGTCCGTCCCTCTCGCGCGCGGTCAAGCATTTGAGTATGAACGGGACAGTGTAATATGTTTTGATTTTGGAACTTAAAAATAAAGGGTGATTTCATTTCATTCAATCAACTTCAAAACTGGATAGTTTGTATTCGTATAAAACAAATACATAATTTATTTTGAAACAAACTGTATAAGGAAATTGCATCAATGTGAGTATTTTTGATGGTGCCAGGTCTGGAGAAATATGTATATATAGGCACGTGAACTCTATCACACGTCTGGTTTACATTCCCTGGAGATAACTTTCATATAGCCCATATTACTCAGTGATAATGTAGCTTCCTAATGGCAAATAAATTGGCACAAAAATAAAAATCTTTCCTCCTTATAATATTAGTGTACACAACTTTTCCTTCATACTTTCCCAGCTTAGACGGCCGATAGCACTAATTCACTTTCGACAATTCTCAAAGAGTGAGTAGCGTGACGTATATAACAGTTTTTACGGCGCACTGCACACGTCACGCAGCCACATCATCACATCACATCAGTGGCTGAAAGAAAGGGTTGTCAAGAAAACAGCTGGCTGGTCTGACCCATGCACGTGAGCCGTCCTGGGACAGGCCCCATACTTCGTTACAGAGAAAGAGATGCCTAGTGTAGAGTATTTTCCGCTAGGTTTTAATAAAATCCACATGCAAACGATAATTTATTAATTAAATTAGGGTAAAACTACCTGTTAGCCGGCCACTACCCGTTATCGGCCACCTGGCACTTTTTGTTAAATAATTAAAAATATATTAATCTTATCTTTTCTAACTTAGTGTCTTTCGATTCCTGCAAACTTCACCTATTTATTAGCTAACGGCATATTCCTGAAAGTGGAAAATTGAGCCCCCAATCGCAATTTAAAATTTTGATGTGAGGATTTACGTAAAATTTAGCAAAAAACATAGCAAGTTGATTTATTTTCAAAGCTAAGTTTTAATGTGTTACTATAGTTCAATTGCTGAAAATTTTGGGCTGTGTGTTTAGTAAATGTTTAAATTTCATATTCAAATACTAAAACTCGTCAAGGTTTCATCAATTTTGAGATTTTTGGAGGCCGGCACACAGGTCGACGAATTTCTTCAAAAACCCCTTATCGGCCGGGAGGTCGCAAACCAGTTTTATTTACGATGTTTTTCTTTGATTTTATTGAAGAAACCTTTGGTTTACTGAAGTAGGTCTATTTACATGCATGAACAACTATATTTTTGTGGTCTTACAACTAGATTCCGGCCGCCAAAATACTTTGTATTTACAAAGTTATGACCTTCAGAAATACTGAATTTATGACGGCCGGGTATAGGGTATAGCTATACCTGTTATCGACCTATGAACATAATGGCTAAAATATAACATATTTATCAGTCATACGAGTTGGTAACTAGCCAGTAATTAGCTTTTAGTTAGGTTATGCTATACTGCGCGTCCACCAGACGGCCCGGGGTCCCGGGGCCCGGACCGTCCCGTTGTCCCCCGCATTTTGGACATAGTTTGATGTGCCTGTTAATGTGGGGGATCAGGAGGGGGGCTGGGATATGCATAAAGAGCAATCGACCCAATTCTCTCAACCCTTGGTACAAAAGGTGAACGCATGGGAGGACGCTCGCAGTGGGTACCGGTTTGGGGGACGTCCTTGTTTTCGAGGATGTTCTTTTCAGGAGGGGGGCGCCGCTTTTAGCCCGGGCCCCCACCCGGCATTGGAGTGTCGTGGTAGAAATCCCGCGGGATCCTACGACACCGTATAATGTGTAGCGCAGTCGGAAGTCGCTGGGGTTTTAGTGGATATGCCTCGCCCTTCTGGCTGGGAGAGTCCCACATAACCGGGATCTCCCCTTGGATTCCCGGTATAATATAGATGGATAGATTTTCTATATTTCACAAAACGTTTATCAAAATATAATAGCAACCAAAATCCTTTTTGTATGGTTTGTACCTAGCACATTAATTGTTTTTTTTTCATTCGACTATCAACCTTATGTCTCTACTATAAGAGTTATTTTCCTATAGTGAATGTAGGCGGCCGATAACCGGTACATTGCTGGTCGATAGCTGGTCTTAGGGGCCGATAACCGGTGTTTTCGCTCATTTCACGATTAATATTTATTTGTAAATTATGTGTTTAAGATACGTCTATATGCTTTAGGTTTTCTGAAACTAGAATATTGTGGCATTACATAATGATATGTTTGAAAGTTTATGGTTTATCCAAATAGTATAAAGATCAACGCTGAAGTTGAAAAGTCGCTTAAGTGGCCGATAGCCGGTAGTTTTACCCTAGTTTATTTTACCCTGTGTGACTCGAAGTAAAAGCGATCATAATTGTAATTATCTACTCTTGAGCACTGTCCAATATACGAGTATGACCCACCAGATATAAGAACACCACATTGAATAAATTCGTTATACATTGGTAGCAGTTGGTATTAAATCATCTACCGGCGGAGTCCGCCAGTTTCTAATAAGTATATTAATTTCACGCATTGTGTAAGGTCGATCGAAGCAATGTATTTCGAAAGCCTCTTTTACTTCTTGGCAAGTATTTATATTACGAGGGGGGGTCAAAAAGTTCGCGGAACGGAGGGGAAGGGGGGTGAAATAAAATACTGTACTATTTTTCTTTTTCAATATATTCCCCCTTAAGTCGAATACATTTTTCAGATCTCTCTATTAACTTATTAATACCGTCGAAAAAAAATGATTTGTCTTTGTCCTCAAAATAGGCCGAAATCGCCGACTTGACTTCTTCATCATCGGAAAATTTCTTCCCCCGAAGCTCTTTTTTTAATTTGGGAAATAAAAAATAATCACAGGGGGCTAAGTCTGGACTATAGGGAGGATGGTTTAACATTTCGAAGCCACAGTGATGAAGGGCAGCCATCGCAACGCGGCTCTTGTGTACCGGTGCGTTGTCATGCAAAAGCAGCACACCCTTTGTCAACTTTCCCCGCCTTTTCTCCTTGATTGCTTCTTTTAATTGTCTTAGTAGATTAGCGTAGTATTCTCCCGTTATAGAAACACCCTTATCTTTATAATCTATTAATAAAATACCCTCTGTATCCCAAAAAACAGTTGCCATGATTTTTCCAGCCGATTGTGACACCCTGTATTTCTTAGGGGGGGGCTGACCCTTTTTATGCCACTGCATAGACTCTTGCTTCGACTCAGGCTCATAATGATGAACCCAAGTTTCATCTGCAGTAACAAGTCTTGCAAAAATTCCTTCCTTGTCGGCGCTACAGAGGTCTAAAAACTCCTTTGAATACTCGACGCGCAGCTGTTTCTGTGGTGGTGTGAGCATTCTTGGCACCCATCTTGCGCTGACTTTTGACATCCCAAGATTGTCGTGTAGAATATTTAAAATGGTTGTAGGTGATACTCCAACCATTTCTGCAAGTTGTTTCTTCTTCAAACGAGTATCCTCCAGTATAAGATTCTCCACTTTTTCAACGATGTTTGAGGTGGTGGCCTCAATCGGCCGTCCTGAGCGAGGGTCGTCTTCAAGAGACTCTCTGCCTTGCTTGAAAAGGCTATTCCACTTGTACACCATGGTTTTCCCAGGGCAAGAGTCCCCGTATACTGATAACATTTCTTCCAAAATTTTCTGAGGTGGTTTTCCTTGCTTAGTGAGGAACTTTATGACGGCACGAAACTCGATTTTTTCCATGTTCAAGTTTTTCTTCCGGATTCACTTGTTTGATCGACGACAGGTCAAAGGTTATTGACACAATCAGGTTCAAACTTGGCATATATACTCACAAAGAGTTGCTCATTAGTTACTACCTGCGGCAGGTCCCCCACCCCCCGCTATCCCCTCCATTCCGCGAACTTTTTGACCCCCCCTCGTACATTATGTCATGTAACAAATATACCCGCTCAAGATGGCGATACTTTTGATAAAACAAAACAACAGCCAATGCACCCGATTGTATTAAACAACGGTTCAACAATTATCGTCCCTATAGATTTCATCAAGTCCCAAGAATCCAACACTTTCACTGAACAACTCAATGAAGTTACAACACTTCTAAATAACAATCCATATTTGAATGATAATTGTTCTATTAGCGAAACATATACAGTAAGGAAAATGGAATTGTGTATACTTGAAAAAAAATGGACACAAAGTTATGATGACATTGACACTAGACGAAGGGAGTACGATACGCCAGCCTTTAAACTAATTATACCAGAGCTGAATTTAACGAAAACAAACAATGATTGTTTTAAGGATACAAGACCAGTAAGGCTAGTACCAACTCGGTGTTACCCGAAAAGTGGAGCCGTTATGCAGAGTATGGAGGATTTTGCTGAAATGATTATTGATGATATACGATTCACATATGACTTTGTGTTACACGATCCTAACGCGCCCAATTACTCGGCCACGAACATGTTATGGTACTTAATGTATATTTTGAGACAAATTGTTACTGAAATTACAAACCCGTTTGCTATAATAAAGTCGATGGAAGGAGCCATCGAGTATAAAATACGTTACAAAAAACTCAAAAATAGAATTACCAGATTTAGGAAAAAGGCTGAACAATTTGTGATTAAATCGGGAATTGCATTAATTCCTGTTAAGAAATAAATTTTGTTTCTGTGTAAGTATATTATTTTCATCTCATTTAATATTACAATGTTATATCATGGTTAGAATAGTTTTATTATGTAATATCGAAATTTTGTCAAACTTAATAAATAATTACTATGAAATTCTACGTCTGACCGAAACCAGTCGAAAATCGATTCGCCAGGTTTGGCAAAAAAATATGAATATGAATAACATATCCCAATCTTAGTATCCCAATCGATGTTGAAAACACACACTAAAAGAAACTAATTAAGAGTACAAAAAGATCAATTTCCATAATCAGGTCAATTTTGCAACCACTCAGGGACTTAAACCCGAATTTCCATAATATTTATTGTATGTACATACTTGTTTGTTATGTAATAATAAAATAGTAAGACGATTTAATATAAGTAATTTTATTTTTCGTATTGTAAGTTAATTTGTATTTTGTAAGTACTTATGTATCATTGATTTTTTTTTTACTTAATTTAAATTTTGTGATTTTTAACCCCCGACGCAAAAAGAGGGGTGTTATAAGTTTGACGTGTCTGTGTGTGTGTGTATCTGTCTGTCTGTGGCATCATAGCTCCCGAACGGATGAACCGATTTTAATTTAGTTTTTTTTTTGTATTAAAGGGGACTTACGTGCGAGTGTTCTTAGACATGTTTGATGAAAATCGGTTGACCCGTTTAAAAGTTATGGGGGTTTGAAGGTAATTGTGTTGGGGTTTTTTAAATTTTAAATTTAATGTTTTAGATAGTTCGTTTACGTCCATAGCGCATGTTTTGTTTATATTTTAATTTGATATATTATTTTGTTAAAATAAGGACAGACAGAAAATCAGTGCTGTAAGGCCTCAAGCCTTTCAGCGGACACTGAGTCTGCTCCTCTACATTTAATTTAACTGTCATTTTGTGTTTTAAATTTTGTATCTTGTGTAGAAATAAATAATTTGAAATAAATGTTTGAGATTGAGAGGGCGTTATGGTTATTTGCGTCTTTTCAGTTTAGTTTGTAGTACTTACTTTTACCCAATTTTCTTGCTAAGATGAAAAGGTTTTTTAAATTTTTATTTAAATCATTAATCAATATGAATATTTTTGACTTTATGTTACACTAGCGCCCCGCGGTTTCACCCGCGTAGTTCTTGGTAGGCTTCGAATCGTGGATCTTTTGAATCAGTTTGACGTAACATAACCGAACCGAACATGTTTTTTTTGTTAATTACGGGGGGTGGCTACGCCCCCCAATCCCCGTTGATCTTTGAGTCGTAGACCTTTTGAATAAGTTTGACGTAACTATATTTTTTCTTTCTTAGAGGGGGTTTCAGGTCTTGTTCAGTGTGCAATACTATTACAGGTGTAATCAACATTCAACATTACAACTTACAGCTAATTATAAGTGTAAATACCTAAGTACTTACATACATTAAAAATATGAAAAATCAGAGCAAATAAAAAGGATACAAAAATAGTGATTTTATATAATAATTAAACTACATTATTGTGGTTATTTAAGTACCTAATTTAAAAGTTTATTATGTTTTATAAAATACAATGTGTACGCCAAAGATTTCATCAAGACATTGTTCAGGTATCTTAAGAAATATACGGGCAGAACCCCCAGTTGATTAAAAAATATGACATCAACAACTCGTAATACTTAATTTAAATCTGGCGGTGTTGTTAGGACTCTATATACATGTAGGTACAGCAGATGGGATGTATTGGATGTGTGATCGGACCGGGTTGTGATGATGACTGTCTGACTGCAGGGACATGCCAGGAGTGTTGCAGAAGCGCAGTTTAACCAGAGCCCGTAGCAACTAAAGCTGTGCGTACAATGTTCATAGATTCAATTAACAATAAGAATTCCTTGGTGATATTATTAAATTCCTCTGGTAAATACTGGTGCGCCTTCACTGTGTCTATCAGATCGAACGGATCCGGCGCTATCTTGACCAGGTGTTTCAGATATAATATTAAATACCAAAACATATTCTCTTTAGAAAATGTTTCGGGGTTTGGCTCGTACAATACGAAGTCGAAAGTGTACCGCAAGTCGTTGAAAATATATATGAAAAATTCCTTAAAATAGCCTTTTAGATTATGTTTATGAAAAGTGCCATAACAGGCCCCAGGTATGTGCCTATGTCTTCTTTGTTTGAAAATACAATCATTCCACTTCCCGTACATTGAGGCGTTGTAAGGTCTGTTTACCAAACCCTCGAACAATAACTCTTCCGACATTCTTCTATAATGTGTACCCATAGCTTGGTAACGCCACTTGTGTTTCTTGATACACAAGGCCATGTCGTCCGCGGTGGGCATCAGCCGAAGAGAACAGGAGCCGTCGAGGAAGGGGTTCCTGTTGAGGAGCGCCTCCGTCATGGTGACGTCCTCCGGGAAGCTGTCCGACCCTTGTGAGCGGATGAACTCGGTGGACACCAGGACGGTCCGATTGTCGGCCAACGTGACGGGCACTCCCTCGGCGGGAGCGGCGGGGCTCTCGCGCAGGCCGGAGCTCGCCGCGGCGCACACCGCACACACCACAAGCCCGACACCCGAGAACATCACCATCGTGCAGCTCCTCTTGACGCCTCTCGCAGATCCATCTGTCCCTCTGTCGCCGCCGCACGCCTTATATGATCGTGTTCTCTACGGATTGGGGCGGTGGGGTCGATAACTGCCTCCTCTCATTACTTTTTGGTGGAATTGATTACATACCCTTACAAAATTACAGATTTCCAGTAATAATCTGACGGACATGACGAATCTGTAAGGGTTCCTTGTCAGGACTCTTTTTTTTCTTTTTCCGAACCTTTATCCCATGTCTACATATTTGAGGTCGGTTTTCAGTTTAACCATATTTGGCGGAATGTCAGTATTTTACGTGAAGCGACTGCCATAAGACCTTCACAACCCAGAGGGCTACACGACATTTTTGGTTAAACTGAATGTTAGACTTTTGAGGACTCGTAACTACCCGTAACGACTGTCGAAGATGTGCCCTCCGAAGCACGGAAACGCTCATGAAATTAAAAGTTGTTTTTAGTAATGACCCATTGTCATGACAATGTCAGACGTTGCTTAACCGCACGGATCACAAGTGATCCGCGGGTAGCACTGGGCCATGAGCGCTTCTGTCAGGACTACGGAACTCTAACAATGAGCTATTCTGGCAATTTATAATATAATTTGGGGTCGCCAGAGTCATTAAGGGAACGTTTTACAAACATGCCACATTGGGCGTGTTTCCATTAGCCGGCCCGGCACCGGCGCGGTCGTGCACCGGGCGGCGCGGCGCCGGCGGGGCTTCGCTTTGCGACGAAGTTCGGCCAAAACTACCAGTGTGGGGTTCAATTGCTTTATAATACATGTCATTAAACGTTTTACATTCATAATATCGTTGATTAATTCAGGTACCAACTAACTGCTCTTAGTTGATTACATTTTCATAATATAAAGCAATTATAAATATTACTTATACAAGTACTTTACATCGGTGAAGTTAATTATCGCATATAAGTAAGTAGTTTATAATTAGCTAGCTGTGTCCGCCTGTACCAAATCGCTTCAGCCGTTTAGACGTGAAGAAGTAACAAATATACACACGCACTCACATATTGGTGTGATTAAGACAATTATATAGAGTAGTTATATGGCGTAGTGCTAGTAGCTACCTTTGACTACCAGCTGGAAGGCGTCGGTTCGATCCCCGCTCGTATAAATGTGTTTTAGTCCGGTGGTTTGACCTTGTCTCATCACAGGGATGAGTTTTACCGAGTAGTCTTACCATTGAACTTAAGATTAATAATCTTTGACGGCGAATAAATAGAAATGAAACTTTGAGATGCACATGTCAGTCCCCCCTTGATACGCCTACGACACTGCATCTCCTGTACTTATTAACCCCCACCGCCCCAATCCGTAGAGCACACGATCATATAAGGCGTGCGGCGGCGACAGAGGGACAGATGGATCTGCGAGAGGCGTCAAGAGGAGCTGCGCGATGGTGATGTTCTCGGGTGTCGGGCTTGTGGTGTGTGCGGTGTGCGCCGCGGCGAGCTCCGGCCTGCGCGAGAGCCCCGCCGCTCCCGCCGAGGGAGTGCTCGTCACGTTGGCCGATAATCGGACCGTCCTGGTGTCCACCGAGTTCATCCGCTCACAAGGAGCGGACAGCTTCCCGGAGGACGTCACCATGACGGAGGCGCTCCTTAACAGGAACCCCTTCCTCGACGGCTCCTGTTCTCTTCGGCTGATGCCCACCGCGGACGACATGGACTTGTGTATCAAGAAATACGAGTGGAATGATCACTTGAACTTGATTGGAAATTCGAGAAGGTCTACTCTTGATACTGTATTGTCAAGAACGATTACAGAGGACATGCCAGTAAATGATTGTTTTCTGCCAACAAGAAACATGACGCGGACAGTGCCAACCGATTGCTACTACACAGACCCAAGTGGATTCAATTGGGACACCTGGCTAAAGTTCTACGAGAAAGTACTAAATGATTTGCGATTCACTTTCGATTTTGTACTGTTCGAAGAGCGCTTTCGGTCAAATAATATTGTCCCCAAAGAACATAATATTTGGTATTTAATTCAATATTTTAAAGGTTTTATAACATCTTGTTATAATCCGTATGATTTGAAGCAAAATTTTTTGCAACAGAAGAAAAGATTGAAAGCATTACGTTTAATAGAGAAAAGGCAAGATGATCATGAAATGATATTGCAGTCGGCGACGGGCTTGTGACGCCCTCTCCGCACCGCGCCGTCAGTATCTACTTATATACAGTTTAGTATGGGGCGATTCATTTGGACGTACATTTCTCAATTCAATAAAAAAAATAGAAATAAACATTATCAAGTTATCTTTAGTATCATTAAAAACAACCATTCTTTAAATTTAGTTTTTAAAGATTATCTCTTAAATATTGTCTGTTCCTACGGTTAAGTTAACAGTGGCTTGTTCTGGCCAATTTTCCGAGAATTCATTATTTATCCACATATACTGAAGACTTTAAATAACCCTAAAAGAAAACGTGTGATGTCAGAATCTAGGACATTGGTACTATCAGTATATGGAGCTAATAAGATGTACCAAATTTTTAACGCGGTGTAGCACTACAATGAGTTTGATGCGTTCTCGCACAGAAATACGTAAATCAAGTTGTACTAAATCTCCTGTTGTACTAAATCAAATCAATCAAGTCCTAACTAAGATTCTTTTAAGGCCCTAGGCTAGACTGAGCCAAGGTATGGAAAGTGCTATCCAACGCGCACAAAATGCCTGCATACGATATTCTTTTAATATCCCTAAAAGAGAATTTATATCTCCCTACTTGAACAAGCGCGGAATCTTAAATATGAAAGCAAGAAGAGAACTGCAATTCGCTTGTACTCTCCAAAGAGTCATTTATAATAAAAAGCCCGAATACCTCTTTGAAAAGCTAACCTTCATAAAAGATATCATCTTGAGAAGTGTCCGTTCTCAAAATACCATTTTTAGCATATTTTTCGATGCAGAACGGACACTAACAGTTCCACGCGTTATAAAGGATGTTTCAGGTTCTTAGCAGCGAGTATATGGAACGACTTACTTCCACCCATGAGAGATATAATCAAAACAAAATCATCCAAAATTAAGTTTAAATCAGCCTTATTAAAACGTCAAATCTATGCTGAAAATCTGAGACATGTCTATATTAAAGATTTTAAATTTAAAGACTACTTCGCCTCATAACGTAACCCTAAGTAACGCTTCCACTATGTCAACATAAAAGCACACATACACACACCCACATGCTTTTACACACACACACACGCACACACACACACACACACGCACACACACGCGCGCGCGCACACACACACATTTTTGTAAACGTGGACCTTTTACACAGTTCCCGCATAACACCAAAGGGAACGGGGGTGGCTGAAAACCAGCGCTGCTCGAAATGAACTAAGTTAATTTCGGGCAGCACAAGCTGAGCCACAAACCATTGCTTAAATGTTTTTTCTAATGATTTCTTTTTCTTTTTATGTACCTAGTTTAAGCAATAAATGTTTTTTAATTTTTAATTTTACTCTTGTTGCATCTCCCTCCATCTGCCCCTGTCTAAGGCGGCCTCCTTCACCTCCTTATACGACACGACAGCAAACTCTTCATCTTTTACTTCATCTTCTTATAATAATTTAATGTAAGAGCTTCGGTGGCACAGGGGTTAAAGCCGATCGGAAGGTGCCTGGTTCGAACCCCACCAGTCCCGCCACCTACCAATGTGTTTTCAATTTAGGAATTCATAAGTACGTTAACTTCGATGCTCTTACGGTGAAGGAGAACATCGTGAGGAAACTTGGAAAGAAATTCTAAGGTTGTGTGTGAAGTCGACCAACCCGCACTTGACCAGCGTGGTTGACTAAGGCCTAATCACTGTAACCCAGCTCCTCCGTGGGGACATTATATGAGCTGATAATGATGATGAATTTAATGTGAAAAAATATGAAACGAAACAAAATGAATGAAAAAGAACGAAATTAGTAACATAAATGAATTGTTTATTAGTGTTGCTATATTTTAGAGGCTCGACTGCGGTCGGAGGTGACCATCAGCTTCTTATACCCTTTGGAGTTATTGTAATGGAAGGTGATTTTCGGGGGGTTCACTGCATACACTCGAGGCTCCCGGTTTCTATCGCGTCTCTCAAATGCTTCACCTTTGGCGCTCTCAACGAGGAATACTTTCTTCTTCAGAGCCTCCCAGCGCTGTCGAAGGTATCGTGTTCCTATACCTTTGAAAGGACTCGGCGTGGTCGTGCTCGGATACACCTTATCGTATATATAAGTATATTTTGACTCCATACGGTCTGAGTCAGTAAAAGGCTTTTCCTTTTCGAATTTGGATTTTAGTTTTCTCCACCGTTCAGCTGTCCTTTTCGCGATAGTGGATGGGTTACGTTTAAATTTTGGGGAACCCTTTTTAGTATTAAACAGTGAGTTAAACAATGTTTCAGAGAGTGATACTGCGTGTTTAGTCTGAATCGTACTCGATATGTTCGCAAGCCCCTCATATTTAAAAATATTTTGTTGGTGTCTGTCCATTTTACTTTGAAAACTTTTATTGTTATCTGTTACCATTTGAATGAGATACGAAGGGTCGGGCAATTTGATAACCAACTGTTTCAGAAACAAAATGAGGTACCACAAGGAGTTTTCTAGGGTGCAGTTGTAGCCCGAATAGAGCACGTAGTCGAAGGTGTACCGGATGTCGTTCATGACTTCTCTCAGGAATATGGACGAGGCTTCAGATTTGTAGGCCCCATAGCAGTTCGTGGGCACCTGCCGGGCGCGCCGCCTCCCGAAAAAACAGTCGCCGTGCTTCTTCACGCTCATCGGAATATTGTCAAAGTTCACACCGAAATACATTACCCTTCTCCAGTTATGCATTGTATCGACTACTCCCCTATCCAACCATTTATTTTTGAGGATACAAAATTTCATTTCGTTCGCTGTTGTAATCGAAGCCATAGGACATTGTCCATGCAAGTAGGGGTTGCTGTTGAGCAGATTTTCTGTTAACTTTATATTGTTTGAGAGGCTGTATGACCCCTGAGACTGGACGAAGTGTTCGGGGACCGTGATCGTGGAATTGTCCTTAAGTACGATAGTAAACAGTTGTCGGGAGCTGTTTGCCGGCGGGTGTGACTCTGTGCGCCCCTCGGAGCCGTCGGCCAGTGCTTGCGGCACGCTGTATATCCAAAAGACCATCACAAGTGTGACTCGCATGCTCGTGCACGTAACATTCACCTAACAATATGTCTCGCTCGATCTATTTATGTTACAATTATGTTCACATGATTTCTGAACGCTCACTGTATATAAGTGGAGCTCTAACTAATTACCTATTAAGTTATAAATCAATAAATTACGAGTCAGGTATATACAATAACATTAAGAGGAAGTAAGCCTGTTTCTTCACACAAACGTAGTCCCCGGTTTCCTCGCAAAATAATGCCCGTAAAGCAATATTTTTTTTATCAAAAAAATTTTTGGTAACTTTTTTTTATCAAAAAAATTTTTGGTAACTATAGTAATGGGCCTATGCTTTCCTTTTTTTCATTTTTTTTTTTTTAATCAACCTGTATTGTCCCACTCCTGGGCAAAGGTCTCCCCCAAATCTCTCCATCTGTCTCTGTCCCTAGCCAGCTCCTTCCAATCTCTCTCGAATCTCTCAAGGCTCAAGGCTCTCTTGCCTCCATCGTGTCGGGGGGCGACCCGGGGGCCTACGCTCGTTGAGTTCCCAGTCCGTGGACAATTTAGCCCACCTATTTGCTTTTTTTCATAAATTAAAAATATTATTATTATTTTTATAATAATAATATTGGTTCGTTTTCATTCATTTTGTTTTGTTTCATATTTTTTTACATTAAATTCATTCATTGAGCAAGCCCAAACTCACAAACGAACAAACTTTCGCATTTATAATGTTATATTATACACCAATTTAATATATATTATGATAAATGACGGTTGTGTGAGGTTTTCCTCTACTCGAGCTAAAGTTTGGAATACTGAGCGTCCGCCCTGACCTCAAGGAAAGGATCGCTCAGTTGCCTCCTGAACAAAGACTGTGTCCCCTAGTAGGTACTTTGCTTATTTAATTTTAAAACAATGCATTTTATTCATGGGAGTTTTGTTTTACTGATAAGTCTACTGGGAACAAACTTCCCTGTGGTCTTACTTGTAAGAATATTCAGAAGAAAATTCCCAGTAGTTCAAATGGTAAGACGACTCGGTAAAACTCATCCCTGTGATGAGACCAGGTCAAACCACCGGACTAAAACACATTTATACGAGCGGGGATCGAACCGACGCCTTCCAGCTGGTAGTCAAAGGTAACTACTAGCACTACGCCATATTACTACTCTATATAATTGTCTTAATCACACCAATATGTGAGTGCGTGTGTATATTTGTTACTTCTTCACGTCTAAACGGCTGAAGCGATTTGGTGCAGGCGGGTCACAGCTAGTTAATTATATAAACTATATATGTAATTATAAACTACTTACTTATATGCGATAATTAACTTCACCGATGTAAAGTACTTGTACAAGTAATATTTATAATTGCTTTATATTATGAAAATGTAATCAATTAAGAGTAGTTAGTTGGTACCTAAATTAATCAACGATATTATGAATGTAAAACGTTTTATGACATGAATATAAAGCAATTGAAACCCACACTGGTCGTTTTGGCCGAACTTCGTCTATCTGTATTTTTATGATACAGGGAATTGACGCGGATTAAGTTTTTTTTACAAGCTTTTATTTAGTTTCACCTGTCCCGTTGTCTGTAATCAAATGTCGCAAGCCATTTTTCGACCACACCTCTGATTATCCGATTGACTTGTAGCATACTTATGTAAGTCCCATGACAATACAATAAATGCAAAAATAAGCTTGTTTTAAAATAGTTATTTATGGTACAAGCGAGGTAAGTTGGTGATTACTTCCGAGGCGCTACCGAGGTTCGAGCCGTCAGGCGAGGGTCTGAAGATAGCCGAGGTTAGTAATCATCAATACACGCGTGTACCATACAACGTTTTTCAACACATTTGCGAAGAAATTATCATTTTTCGCTAATAAAAAAATCGAATGAATGAAATAATGGAATCGACCATAGACCTACCAAAGTAAGGAAACATAGTTGAAGTTTGTTTTTAAAATGTATGGACACGATTTTTTTTGGTATCGAAACTTTTTTAAAACTATACAATTTAAAAAAAAATCTATAACTCACTAGTGAATCAAGCGTGTCATTATTCAACTGTTTTTGCATAAATAAGAGCCCCTTTATGAGGAAGTGTGTTGAAAAGGTTTTTTTTTTAATTTATTCCTGTTTCAAGATGTAACTACCTATAGTATTGTGACCCCCAACAATTTTCCAAAGTACTTATCACCGATGCTCTGGTAAAACGGAATACATCTATGAATGGATGACTCATTTATTAGTTCCAGACAATATAATATAACCTCTTGAAAAATTAAATAGAATATTAAAAATATGAAGATCACTTGAAAATTACTACGACTTTTCCGCGCACACACCATATTTTAAAATATGTACAAAGAATGGGCGTTTTACAGTTTTACACGAACCGTTTGCGTGTGTGCGTGCGCGGGGTCTCATAATTAGTCACTGACACATGTTTCAAAACATTACTTTTACATCACTTTACGGTGTTATTTATTTTCTAATGTTTAACTTAATTTTTCAGCGTTTAATCAGAAACTTAGGTGAAACCGGGCGTAAGCCGGCACCGATGCCACAGTGGAAAAGCGAAGCCCCGGCGCCGTGCCCCTTGCCGGCTAATGGAAACACGCCCAATGTGGCATGTTGTAAAACGCTCCCTTAATGACTCTGGCGACCCCAAATTATATTCCAAAATTCTATTCTAAGAATTCAAATAATTGTATTTGAATTTTGAAGACCAAGATAAAATAAATCCGTTCAGCCGTTCTCGAGTTTTAGCGAGACTAACGAACAGCAATTAATATGAATACAATAATAAAATGAAGCTACTCACGGAAAATTAGCTTGATAGTAGTCAATTGGAAAAAATGTTCTATATAACCTTTAGGGCGATAGCACACGGCGTATTATAAACGCGCAGAGGACACGCGTTTCAGAAACGCGCCTCTTCGGCGTCGTAGACGGTGATTGTTGCGTTTGCATTGATGATACAAGCGCGCGCGTGAAGCGCGTATACGCGCGTTTGAAGCGATACAAACGTGCGTACAAGGAAGTGGAGTAGGGGTAGGTGGGGGGGGGGGGGGGGCTCACGCCGCGCCTCAGACTACGCGCGTCTGTGTCGCTGTATTTAGAAGCGCGTTTCACAATCGCCCCGTAGGTTGCGATCGAATCTCGTTTGAATCGCAAATACGCGCGTAATCTGCGCGTCGTCTATGCGTTTAAAATTCGCCGTGTGCGTATTAATCTAAGTTTTCTGATCATACATTTGTGGGACAAAAAAGCTAAAATTATTGTACAATTATTTATTTCCACAATAAAACATCATTCAAAACTCACAAACATCCTTACCAGTTCGTGAACACAAAACAAAACCTAAATAATAACTAACAAATACGTTTATTGTTGAAACTGTTCGGTTGACCCATCGGCCCATCGGCTCGCGACTCGCAACACACAAACAAGTGAGGGCATCCTCACCCAACAACAATCAGGAACAATTTCAATTTAATGTTATTCACGACAAACTTTAGCCAACATTAATCATTAACTTAACATTAAATTGAAATTACCTTTCAAATTATAAACGAAATCAAACTGGGAAATTATTTTGCACTCACAGTAAACCTGTTACAGTTTATCTGTAATAATTATTGACTTGAATCAAATCCGCTATAATCTGGTACACTACGCTACGACCAATATTTATTGCTATCAATTTATATATTGTTTTAATTTTTAGTGTTACAGCGGGCATCGCCATGGTAACAAACAGCAGACTAATATAAATAATTAGGTACTAATAGAATTTATTCAACATCTTCCTCCTGTAAGACGCTGGTGCTGGCCTTCATGGAGGCGCGGAGTCGCTCCGACACCTCTGGCAGCTTCTTGATCAGCAGGTGGAAGATGTGCGCCGGCATCGTCTGCTGCAGCACCTGCATATTGCAATTGTACTGTTAATGTCAATTCAATGTTTCTCAAATCTGCCAGTGTCAAAGTAGACGATGATTTTATAGTCGGTGATCGGATATAGACGGTGATTTTATAGTCACGTGTGTCGGCAGCGCCGTCGGAGCGCGCGCTCTAAATTTGTCATTTGCACACAAGTCTGGTCCGATTTGATAGCGCGCAAACAACGCACGTTTCACGCGTGTGCACTGTTGATAACATTTGTAACGTTTTCCTAATTCGGACCGCGATGAAAATAAACGATGGAGATTGGTCGGTAAAATCGGGGTAGTTCGTGTCATTTGAATCTGCAGATTAAACTCGCATAATAAATGTATATACACTTACAATTTGCTGTACAAAAATTAATATCGGATAGGTACTATTAACAATAATAAAGGGTAAAGTCGGAAACGTAAGGCGTTGGATCCGCACGCGTCGTGAGGAGGTTCCTGTCTCTAACTAATTCGATTTTTTTAGTCGTCATCCCTAAGGCCGCGTGTCCTGAAATTCGTTTCGCGGATTCAGATAGGATAAAATTTTCATGTAAATGAGAAGAATTTGTCGAGTCTACGTAAAAAAATTAGATACTGACACTGAGGAGCTGCTGCGTCTGCCCGCAGACGGCGACCGCCTGGCCCAGGTGCTCCACGCCCGCCTCTAGCTCACCCGCCGCCAACAGCTCTTCTCCCAGTTGAATCTGTACAAACAATATTCAAAATTAAACTTGTGCACCCTTTAATCTATCCAAAATCGACCGTCTAAATGGCAATTCTAAAACCCAGTAACAACTCAATGTTAAGCACCCAACTTTTTCTTCAATCGACATCACACTTTGCACTTGGTATTAAATTTCAATGGAAGCCATCCGTGTCATGTCCATCTGTGGCCTGCGCCCAATAAAGACGTTCACCCGTTCCCTTTGAAAACAGAATAGTAGGTATCCTCCATTAAGTGTATGTAACTGGGCGTTCTGCATGAACAGTGACCGAATGTTTGTTAGTTCAGGAGGAAGCGGTCACTCGTGGCACTACTAACAATGGTATTGTATTGGGGACAGACCTGTTGTAAGAAGAACCTCTGCATGGCCTCATGGTCGCTCATGTCGGGCAGCGGCCCGCCCAGCGGGTGCGGCCGGCTCGCGTTCTGTTGTGCCTTCTGCCTGCCTGCACACATAATACATATTTGCTAATAAAGAATATATATTTTTATTATTTTGAGCTCTATTTTACTTGGTTTATAGCCGATTATTAAATGGCGATTACAGGCAATAGCCAAGTAGTTATTATTATGACATTCACCTCAGCTAGAAGCACAACATCATCACTTAGATGACTATGTTCTCATTGCTTCGTAAGTTTTATTTTATTAATACAAGCTGTGTACAATAAATATTCTTAAAATAAATTTATGTTTTACATATAAAATTATTCGGTTAATAATAGTTTTGTTTAAGTTTGAATGAATAATTAATTAATCTACTAAGCTAGACCAATTTTGAAAAATTCTTTCACTATTAGATAGCTCACTTTCCAAGGAGTAATATAGTATAATATTTTACCCTATTATGTCCATGGGAAAGAGAACAATGTTGATGAAACTGCAAAATATTATTGTGTAACAGTTCAGATTGTAATTATTTAATTTGTCTTGTGTTTTCTCTGCTAAGTGAGTTGTATTTTTTTAGAGAAAATAAATGTCTTAAACTATTAATGCTGGTAGTGTCTTATTTATCAGACTGGTTAATAAAATAATTTTCACTAGTACAAGGAGTTTTTATATTTAAATACAACTTAAAAAATGTGTGGGTATACTGTAATACTTAGATTTTATATTTTAAAGGTGTTCCAAAACTCAAATCACACATAATTAGGATCATCAGAGGCTGCATGTGGAATGAAAAACAAAACTCTTGCTTGTTTTAACAGACTTTGGTCAAAAACAATAAATAAGTAATTTAATCGCAACGTAATAATTAACTCATATAATTTCATCTTCTGAAACTTTACATTGTCTGACTAGTTTATTTTCAGTTTAACCAGTTTGGTGTCAGTATTTTACGTGACTGCCGCCAGACCTTCACAACCCAGGCTTTGCAATTTTTTTGGTTAAACCAAATAATTAGTACACATAACAACGAAACCATAAAGATTCCTATTAGTAGTAGTAATGTATTGATATCTTAGTGTGTCCTTTGGCACATACAAATGGAATGCCAGTTTGTAATAAATGTGTTAGCAGAAGCAGTAATTTATATAGTGACTATATGCTCTATATTCCACTAGCCGTGCCCCGAAGTTTTACCCACGCGGAACGTTTGAACTAGTATAAAATTTTAGTAAGTATTCGAAATGTGTAAGAGGTGATGTTACTAAATAGTTTTTGAGGTTATATTACTTAATCTTATCTTTGTACTTAAACTCTTAGCATGTGCAGTAATATGTGTTAGAATAGAGAACTTAATTGTTTTATAAACTTTTCATGAATATTACGTACGTTCTCTCAATTTTTTCTTGAACAGAGGGTCCTTGCGACGTTGTTGATCAAAGTACACACAATATCCTAAAAATAAAGTTCCGGCAACACCAACAGCTATACCCAATGTGGCACGGGTGATCTCCATTTCAATAAACTCAAGTGTAACTAATAAATCGTGTAAAGGTTTTAGCTTTTGTTTAGAAAATTTAGTGAACTTGATCCGCCAATTCCGCCATTGACTTGATTTGGTTGGTATTTATTTTGGTATCCCTATCCATATTTAATCTGTGGTTGGTAGTATTTGAATTTTGGTAGTTATACCCTGTTCACACTATTCCAGTCATTCCAGAGCTGTTGGATTGGCAGCACTATAATGAAAATGCTTTAATGCTACGGCCACCCTATCGCGATAACGCGAACATTTGCGTTGTCGTAGGCTACACCATATCAGCGCATTCCAGTGGCCGGCCGTCCCCATTATTCCAGTAGCATTCCAGCGCTGGATTGGAACGGTGTGAACAGGGTATTAATATTACGTACATGGTCGACGTAAACCAAGAATCTTGCAATATTTATTAATATTGCCAAAGACGTTGAACACAGCCAGCCCACAGGTTGAAGGTATATGATCTGTGGATATTGCTTGCTCACAAATGTCTGCATAATCGATCGACTAAAGTTGGTGCCGTGTGGACCCGCTATGACACTAAATATAAGGTCTGCACCAACCGTTGCGCCAATAAATATGTTTTAATAGGAGCGTGATCGTCCACCCGACGACACAAACTAAACTAGTCATTTCATTGTGGGCAGCCAATATTTGCGGCGACTTTTTTTATACAAAATACAAATTAGCACAGACTTTCGCGCAAGCTTTAAAATAACAAAAACTTCACGTCCACACGGTTATTTGGCACAAACATTTTTGTTTGCGCAATAAGAGACCAATAAATAACCAAGGCGCAACATTTTAGGACTAAAGTTGTTGTCGTGTGGACCCGTTCTAATATCATGTAAAAGTTGCCATATAAATTTTAACCTGTTATGATTATGTCTGAAATTCAGGATTTTAATAAAGTTTAGATGAAAAGGTGGTAAAATTTTCATTTATGTCGAAGGACCCTTGTAAAAGATTTGCGTGTGATATTCAGAAGTGCCTTGTCGGTAAGTTTAATCTTGTTTATTTCAATAAATAACCTGTTTACGACAGCCGACATAGAAAACGGTCGCCATCTTTGCTTCAATCTTTCAATCCGGCCGTCTCCACTAATTCGCGGGCGTTTAATCGCCGTTTTTCAATGTTTTGCTCAAATTATTCAATATTTTGCTTGCCCAATACGTCGTAAAATCTTTCCGCAAATACGTACAACATCAAAGTGTAAAGATGAGTTTTTTCGGGTTCGGTCAGACTGCGGATATCGAAATCGTTTTTGATGATGCTGACAAGCGGAAGGTTGCCGAAGTGAAAACGGACGATGGAAAAAAGGAGAAATTGTTGCTTTATTACGACGGTGAGACAGTGTCGGGGCGGGTGAACGTTACTCTCAGGAAACCGGGCTCTAAACTGGAGCACCAAGGCATCAAGGTCGAACTAATAGGTCAGATTGAATTATTTTACGATAGAGGTAATCACCACGAATTCATATCGCTGGTGAAGGAGTTGGCACGTCCGGGAGATCTGTTGCAGCACACGTCGTATCCGTTCGAGTTTGCTAATGTTGAAAAGCCTTACGAAGTGTACACTGGAGCGAACGTGAGACTCAGGTATTTCCTGAGGGCGACAATAGTCCGCCGGCTGACGGACATCGTGAAGGAGGTGGACATTGCCGTCCACACGCTGTGCAGTTATCCCGACGCTTTAAACTCCATCAAAATGGAAGTCGGCATTGAAGACTGCCTTCATATAGAATTCGAGTACAACAAGTCGAAATACCATTTGAAAGACGTTATTGTAGGTAAAATATACTTTCTACTTGTCCGTATCAAGATAAAGCACATGGAAATTTCTATAATCAAAAGGGAGACGACTGGATCGGGTCCCAACACTTTCACGGAGAATGAAACTGTTGCTAAATATGAAATCATGGATGGTGCACCAGTGAGAGGAGAGAGCATTCCCATCAGGGTGTTCCTAGCTGGTTACGATCTAACACCCACCATGAGGGATATCAACAACAAGTTCTCTGTACGATACTATTTGAACCTCGTCCTAATGGACACGGAGGATCGTCGATACTTCAAACAACAAGAGGTCACTTTGTGGAGGAAGAGTGATAAATCTCGTTTACCATTACATAACCCGCACCACCCACAGACCCTGTCTTACCCCAACCAAGCACTACCGAGACAACTGAGTGCATCCAGCGAAGACAACTCGCGGACAATATCACCTGCAATCCCGGATCATGCTGTACAAAGATCTGTTTCACCTGCAATTCCAGAAGGTAAGTGGGCCCATGGAAATGGACCCTCGGAAATGGAACAGGAACAACCAGATGTGATATCAGACAAATTGTTGGCAACACACATCGATAACCAAAATGAGAATGGGACAAGTAACAATGTGGATATACCGGAAAATTCCAAGCCAGATGTGGCCAACAAACCTCAGGTTGGTGAGAAGCCGGTGGTGGCTGAAAAACCACAGATTGCACAGAAGCCTGTCCTGGACCAAGAAATTAGTGACGCGAGTCCGAGTCAATAGCCCATGGGTACCTGCGCCACGCGCCGCGCCGAGGAGGACACATGCTGAGGGCAAGGACTGTATATTTACATTTATGAAAACAATTGTGTGAGGGTATAACCCCTATAGTTCACAGCCATTAGGGCGCGTTTCCACCGCCACGCACGCTACGTGGAAACGCGCCCTTGTGGTTTCAGCTTTGTTATTAAAACATAGATAGATGAAATGTGTTGAAAATAATAAAATTAGCCATTTTCATTGACGCATATAGGTATTGTTTTACACTGATAAGTATTTAATAGATAACAATGTCGTACTAAATGTGCGGTTCACTCACTTGTCGCAGTGACATTGATAATATAATTTTTATCAATTTAATTGAAGACTGATGAATTATTCTGATGTCCAAATTATAGAGTCAAAATTTAACAAACATACATTAGCGTAATTAAATTATAATTGAGGAGCAATAATTAATTAAGTAAGGACATTGTGTTTCATTTGGCAAATGATTGTGACAATGTAGGTACTACAGTGATTCAAACAGCTTGATCCATATTAACAACCTGTTCTGTAAACTTGTGTTATTTATACAGGGTGATTCGAAAGTGCGTGCAGAGCTGGAAAGGAGAGGTAGTCTAGACCATTTAGGCCATAGTTATCTTTGAAGTCCAACAAACCTGTTTCATTAAATCATTGAACATTTTTGTAACTACAAGTGTCTATAAAAATGCCGAAGACACAAATTAGATTTTGCTTTGTGACATTGCTTACACATTACTTTAATAATAAAATAATAAAGTTTTTAATAAAACTACCAAATATTGGCAATTAATAAGAAAATTTTGGGTTTAAGGCTAAAAAATCTTCAAAATAAAAACTATAGGACTTTGTCTAAGATAACTATGGCCTAAATGGCCTAGACTACCTCCCTTTGACAGCCTTCCAATCGCCCTGTATAACCCACTTGATTTTTATCACTTACATTTATATTTGGTAGCCGAGCATAATGGTCTGCTTCATACGAAAGGTATTTAGAAAGTCACATTTGCTAGGGATAGATACATAAATAAAGTTAAAAAGCAATATTTCTAATATAAATTTTAAAACGTAAAGACATAATCAATTGATGCTGTATCTGAGATACTATTATATTATACAAAGAATTGTTTTTTATAAGATGTGACATTTATGTGATTATGTGTAAATATTATACAAGATATACTTTTAAAATGTATGTCTGTAAATTACTGAATTATTTGTCTACTAGCGGCGCCCCGCGGTATAACCCGCGTTAACTCCTCTCCTATTGGTCTAAATGTGATGATATAATAGACTATACAGCCTTCCTCAAAATGGGCTATCTAACATTGTATGAATATTTCAAATCGGACCAGTAGTTCCTGCGATTAGCGCGTTCAACCAAACTCTTCAGCTTCTATTAGTCTAGATTTATTTTATCAGTTTTTTTTACACATACTTCTCCTATACTATAAAAAATATATGTAATAGTATCATCAGAGCAGTGAGAGAGACTTTTGGTCTAAAAGGGCTCTTGCAAATGGGTTTATTCTTTATTTATTATATCAGGCCCGCGGTTTTACCCCCATAGTTCGTTTTCGTGGGAATATGGGGATCAAAATCAAAACTATTAACTATATAAACGATAACTCAAGAAATTGTGCCATTAATTTCTTCTCAAGTAATTGTTAGAAATATTATGGTACCACAGAAATAAAAATCTTAATTTCTTATTAGTTTCTAGAAAAATGATCTTCATTGTTTTCAGAAAACTTTGGAAAATACCATTTAATAATACACTTTAAATACATACTATGCAATTGAAGAATCACTTTGTCAAATTAACAATTTGTAGGATATTAAGAGAGGGTAGTAATTCTATGACAACATCGTAATTAACAATTTATGGGGCGGCCGCGGATCTATATAAAGCCAAGGGCGTATCTATGGGCCTAGCCCAGGGCCCTGTGTATAATAAGGGCACCAAGAATTCCCATTAGAAAATATATTGTGTCATATCATCGGCGAGATCAAAGGACATCCTCCATTTTGGCCCAAAATAAAAAATGCCGGCCAAAAGAAAAAGTGCTGTATTCTGATAGAACACGTCCTCCTTAGTATTTGTTAGTATGGCACCAAAGCTGTAGCACCACTGTGCTTCGTAGAACTTGAGTTCTAAAAGTCCGTGTTCTCATGTCTGGCCAAAAATGTATGAAAGGTGGAGGATGTCCTTTACATTGTTTATTATCACTGTGATTGATAAAATGTAAAAGTCAGCAATAAAAATTAATATTTTGTTTTTAATCATTAATTAAATATTTATTAAAAAAAAAAGTTGTATAAAACATTGCAAATGGCTTAATAGAACTGTTTCTCGTAGACAGAGAAGATGGTTGGTTTCCATTAGACGGGTTTTGGCCATAAATAGCTGTGCCCCGCTGAACCTTATCCCGTCGGAATTTCGGGATAAAAAGTATCCTATATTATTCCTTATTACATCAGCTACCTGCCAGTAAAAGTCTCGTCAAAATAGGTCCAGCCATTTCAGAGACAGACAAGAAGACATTTTTTTTATTCATTTTATTTTGAAGCATGTACCGTATTTCCATATGCATGTAGTAAAAAGCGGTTATTTCACTATTACAAACAAACACTCCAATTTTATTAATATGTATGTATGTATAGATTGTGGGAAGTATTGTTACTGGTTGAGCCGCTAATTGATATCAATTGTATCTGTCGCGTCAATTGGACACACGATATTAGGAAACTATTAGAACACACAATAGAACAACAATCAACGTAAACCATTTCATAAATAACCCGTTAATTTAAGTCACATTGTCATTTTGTAGCGCTTGTATTGTTTTGTATAGAGTATAGTTACTGAATATCGTAAAATATATTATTAAAAAGTATAGTGTTTAAGGAAATAACACTGGCTTTGAGTTAGCTTTTAAATTTGTTTCAATTACAAACTTTTTCTAATTAACAGTGATTATCGTTGGATTGTCCGGTGTGGACCCAGCTATTTATATGCATAGGTATATTTTTCTCTTAAGGGCCGATTTTTTCATCGCCATATAACTTTATTCGCGGAATAATTTTAAAATTCTGATTGTTATTTTATACAAAAATGTCATTTTTATTCCTCGAATAAAAGTTATCTGGCGATGGAAAAATCTGCCCTCAATTAAGTAAGATACACTATTTTATGTAGTTACAATAAATATTTGATCAACTCACAGCCAGTGGTCCTTATTGTTATAAAACTTATTATTTAAATGTAAAATAGAAGACATAACATAACTCTAATCTGTTAAAGCTAATATTATCTGATTTAGTACTATATTGTATAAAGTTGTGGCCGGTGGATGAGATTAAGCGTATCATATTGTTATTAATAAAATATATGTATAAATTGCAGTTAGCAGATTTTTTTATTTTTTCACCAATCCACATTAAGCTTCTCTCATGTACATTGTGCAAGTGTGGGCGCTACTCCCAAAATAAGTTTTTCGAGTACCTAGGTCATAAATACACTAGGGTATACTCGTACCTGCGTTTGCCTGTACAGTTGAACACCTAGTAAGAGCAATTCTATGGTTCAGCTCAGCATTCTCCTAGGTTCAAGCCCTAGCTGAAGGAACATTTTGTGTGTATTTTTAAAAATATCTAGTGTGAAACACTAAAAATTCGTTTTAAACTAAGTAGGTACTTATAGTCAGAATAAGAAGGCTCGCTGCAAGCTTAAAGTATTATTATGGGACAGTGTGCCTAGTGCGAGTTTCATTTTTAACCCGCGACGCAAAAAGAGGTGTGTTATAAGTTTGACGTGTATGTGTGTATCTGTCTGTCTGTGGCATCATAGCTCCCGAACGGATGAACCGATTTCAATTTAGTTATTTTTCGTATTAAAGGGGACTTACGTGCGAGTGTTCTTAGACATGTTTGATGAAAATCAGTTGACCCGTTTAAAAGTTATGGGGGTTTGAAAGTAATTGTGTTGGGGTTTATTTTTATTTTTAATTAAATTTATTTGTATGGGATCGAATCAGCGCCATCTTCTGTCACCTCAGAAATGAAAAATGCCAAACATGTCACTTTATCGATCTGAATCCTTATTTGGTTTTTCATAATTATCATCCACGTAAAAAAAAACACGTTGAAAAAAAAACAAATCGGTTATTTTAGGTTGTTTATTATTATAAAAAAAAATCCTTCATTTTGGATCCACTAATGGTTTCCTATAAAATATAACATGGGTTTGAAAATCCTACATGATGTGCACTATTACACTAAAAAAAAATACTTACTTTTTTTTTTATTACACAGCCTACCTTTATTTAAACGTACTACATATTGAAATAAAACACATAAACGGATTTTTGTCGTGGTTGTATTTTGTTTTACATTTTCTGACGTTTCGGATTGTTTACAGAACCCGTGATCACAGAAGACTGTCTTCGGATTCTTTACAGAACCCGTAATCACAGAAGACAGTCTTCTGTGATCACGGGTTCTGTAAACAATCCGAAACGTCAGAAAATGTAAAACAAAATACAACCACGACAAAAATCCGTTTAAGTGTTTTATTTCAATGTGTAGTGTTCGTGTAAATCAAAGATATCAACTTGATTGTACTTACTTACTACATATTTTTGCCCACATCGTCGAACTGCTGTCAAAAGGTTTCCAACTGTCTCTATCGTTCGCTCCCCCACCAGCGGCTGTCAAAGGTGACGAGGTCATCACACTTGACAACCTTGACAATGCGATGTCCCCCCTCACTAGTTGTTACGTGGGCTCACTTTTTTGGGAATGGACCAGCTCCAAATTATTGTGGCCACGGAATAACGAACTATCTCTCTCTCTTTCTCTTTTGTAGCCATGCCCCGCGGTTTAACCCGCTAGCTCGCCAACATTAAAATATGGGCCATCCAACATTAAAATATAAGTATGTATTTTCAATTCGGATCTTCAGCTATATAATATTGTAAAGAGTTCGCATTCGTTTTCAGAGCAAAATTTCCAAGAAGTTCGTTGCGAGCGTGTGTTCGAAGCTATGCGCCAGTGCTGCATCAAGTTCAAGCCGGTTTCTCTAGTGTGTGACGGTTACGACTTGGAGCCGAGAAAGTTTGGACCTGTCACCGACAGGCCTGATAAACAGTAAAGGTAAATAACACACCAAAACAAATGCGCATTTTTAAAATAAAAAATCTCACACTCAGTATGAACAAAATTCAGACCATAACATTCTGAGAGATAGATATTCGTGTTTAGACCATGTCCATGACAAGTTCCATGCCTTACCCGATGCTATTATTATATTTATTTTACTTTTTACTACATACTTAAATCAAACTGATGTATACGGATGGACCGACAGACGACAGCCATACCTAATTCTTTTTCATAAGTACTTATTACTATACGGTACAGAAATGATACTTTCCAACTTATATAATATTATTCTTACTAAACACGCAGATGATGTAGTATACATAATGTAGAAAGTAAGTACTTATATACCTATATATTTTATTTTCAGCAAGAAATGGAAAATCGCCAGCGTCGACCAAGCTTGCCGTTGGGAAAGAGAAGTTGGATTTACAGATACCCTCGCACGTTTCAGATCACATTCACCACTCTAGCGTTCGGAATATTTTTCTCTAAACCGTTATACGACATATTCTTCTACGAAAAGGAATCAAATTTCGAAGAACCTCTGACCACTCTACAGCTGCGTTCCACTGTAGGACGTGAATAATGGAAGCTGTAGCCAAGGCGAAAGAAAGATTTGCAAAATATCCGTTAGTGTTTGCAAAGTGTAGTAAAGAGGCCAGTCTGTACGCCCGCTGCGTTTTACTCAAAGAAGGTTCAGCTAAAAAGGAAGATTGCGCACAAGAGTTTCAAAAGTTCAAAGCTTGCCTGCATTCTGCCGCGAACAGTATGAAAACAAGGATTTAGAATGGAGAAAGTGAGAAGTTACCTCAATTTGCCGGTGAGGTACCACCTGGCCGCGGCGTCTGTTGTTCGCCTCGCGCTAATATACTACGGCAGCTACCACGACAACTACTACGATGTACCGTACACGGACGTGGACTACAAAGTGTTCACCGACGCCGCTAGGTACGTCTATAACGGCCATTCTCCTTACAAGCGCCACACCTATAGATACAGTCCGCTGATAGCCTTTATGATGATCCCAAATATATTCTGGAACGAGTTTGGAAAGATCCTCTTCTCAGTTTTCGATATTCTCATAGCGGTCGCCGTGAAAAGCTTAGTGGAGCAACAGCTAACTTTGAAGAAGGCCAAAGCAAACACTATTTCCACTTACTGTTGTTTGTTCTGGCTGTACAATCCGATGAGTATCGCTATATCGACGAGAGGTAACGCGGACTCTGTGCCATGTTTCTTCATTTTAATGTCGTTGATGTTTCTCCAAACGAATATGATCAAAGGGTTGACTAAATACGCATTGTCGGGACTACTGCTCGGTATTTCAATACACTTGAGATTGTATCCGATAGCGTTTAGTTTTCCGATGTACTTGAGTTTGGGACACTACCAATTGAGGGCGAGTTGTTTGAAGAGCGTGTTGGCGTCTCTAATGCCGAACAGGAAGCAACTGGTGCTGAGCGTGTCGTGCGTGATCACTCTGCTCCTCATCACCTACTGCATGTACAACGTCTACGATTACGACTTTCTCTTCGAAACGTACATCTACCATCTTTTCAGGAAAGACACGAGGCACAATTTCTCTATATTCTTCTACTATTTATACTTGACAATGGATGAATTCCAATTTGATCTATTGAAGGGGATTGGACAGTTTCTAGAGTTCATAATTTTGTTCATGTTGAGTTTGACGTTCGGTTGTGACGCGAAGACGTTGCCATTCGCCATGTTCTGCCAGACGGCGGTGCTGGTGGCGTACAACAGTGTGATGACGTCACAGTATTTCATTTGGTTCCTGTCGTTGATGCCGTTAGTGATCCACAATTTCAAGATGGTGCCCGCTAATGCTGTCGTTCTGACCATAATATGGAGCGCGCCTCAGGCCGCGTGGCTATTTTACGCATATCTCCTAGAATACAAATGCAGGGAAGTCTTCATTTTCGTTTGGCTGAAAAGCGTCATATTTTTCTGCGCAAACATTTTTGTATTATGCCAACTGATCAAGAGTTACACCCCCGGCTTTGCTTTCGGATATTCTGTTGCAGATAAAAAACAATCGTAGTCATTAATCGTTAAATGTATATAGAAATGTAGTTAATAGGTAGTTGTAGACTTTTCAAAACTTGTCAAATAAAAGTTAAATATATTTTTGAATATTTTATTTCAACAACTAATATTCTATTCAATTAAACAGCTATAAATAAATCATCCATACTAAGAAACAATAAAATGCATGCCGACTAATTGTATGTAAAGCGATTACTGATATCAGAGGTAATCTTTCAACTTTATAATAAAGTCCCATTTACATTGTACCATTTTCTTGCCTGTTCCATACAATTATAGTATTGACTGACAAAGTCTAAATACCATGTGCCATTTAAGATCTAGTCTACCACTTAAAAATATCAATTATTACATGTCAAGTATCGTATTCAATTATTGCCCGTAGGTGAACAAGAAAATGGTATCGTGTTGGGCCTTAATTGTATGGAACAGGCAAGAAAATGGTATCATCAACATGGGCCTTAACAATATTTCTTGCAAAACAGGTTGGTAACATACAATTTTTAATATTGTTTAGTGTAAGCTGTTATTTTTTGTCCGGTAAATTGACTTTAGTCAAATCTTCCTCCCCTTGAGACATGTTGGACAGTTTCTTTCCAATCCTCTCGTGGACATCTAAGTATTTAGCTACACACCGGTCTAGGCAGACTGATTCACCTTTGCCTGCAAGTAAAAATTTACAATACATTAAGGAAATTCAGTAATGTCTAATTCGAATTACAATTCTTTATGTAAAAACGTGCAAAGACGTAGTTATTAAAATGCAGATGCAAGTAGAAATTTGTTCCAAAACTTAAATCTATTAGTAATATAATACATTTATTCAGATTATGAGGTTTTATAGAACGAAGAAAAAAATTAAAAACAACAGATTAGAGAAGAATTTAAGTTACATTTTTTTAGGGGGCGCGATGTTATTGAGCGTATTCTATGCAGATTAAAGGTGTGAACTAGGCGTATGTAGCAGGAAAGTGTCTCCTAGAGTGATGCGAGTGGTAAAGCCCGGTCGTTATTCACATGAAATATCGTACATTGACCAGTAGCTATCTATCTCTGTCGCACCTGCGTAAATTATAATGCGTCCCGCTCGCACCGATACAATGGCGTATTATACCATTTTATTGTTCACCTACGGGCAGAATCGAATAAGATACGTACGATATTTCATGTGAATTAAGACCGTGCTATACCAATAATTAGTTCACGGTGAGCTATAAATGTGTCGTTACTAAAAAAAAATGTGCGTCTTGTAGTTTTTGCCAAATCTGACAAAACATCCTGCTGGGGTAATGTTGTTCTAGCAGGAAAACGAATGGTCGGAGAGAATTTTTTGCATGAGCAGGTAACTCGAGATATCGCGTTTCCTGCTCGTTTTCCAAACTGTGTATCTCGGAAACCATTAAGTAGTGTTACAGCTCACCGAGAACTAAATATTGGTACCACTTCCATCACTCTAGGAGACACTTTCCTGCTGCGGTAACGCATACGAGCTAGTCTTGTAATCATGTGAAATCCTTCTAACTACTGAACTTCAAAGTTGCCGGAACAGTAATAAAAAAATGCCGTAACGTAATCCAATTAAGGCCACACCGGACGCCTGGCATCGCGCGAGTCTGCATCGCGATCCGTCTTAGCGCGCGGTGTAGACGGCGCGGATCGCGCGCGGCCCATACTACGCCGCCGTTGGATCGCGCTTCTGCCGCGCGCGCGTTGGATCGTCTGGTATGGACCCATATATTGACATGAAAGCGCAGACGGGCCGCAGTCATCGCTTTTGTTCGCGGCGCGGCCAAGTAGGTAGCAGATTAGTACAACTGTAAGGGCCTATTTCACCATCTTCAAATAACGTTCCGAGTACTTACTCACATGTTTTGTCTTTCTCACTTGATATAAAGTAAGAAAGTGACAAAACTACTTTATGAGTAATTTTACTCAAACAGCTGAGCTACTGCAGTAGTAAGAAAGGAAATCAAACAAATCACAGAGCAAGTAACCAGTAGTGTTATGGCAAAGTGAATAGTATAACAATCATACCGAGCTCAGCCTCATGGTATTTAATGGGTATGCACTTCCGATGGCACGCGCTGACCAGTCTGTTGTACATGTCTGACATCATCTCGATCTCCAGCTCTTGGACCAGCTGCAACTTGGCGGGATCCAAGTTTGGTACCGCCATTTTTCAATTATCGCTGGAATTTATAAAAGTTTAAATATACTTAAGTAATTAGAATTTGCATAGAAAATGTTTGAGGTGAGGGTGGGTTGTGTTGTGCATATCTATTTGTCTCCGACCATCTGATCTGCAAGAGAGAGCAACTCCTGGATGAGGACTGGCATGGTTCAGTGACAATGGTCAATTAAATATAGTCATAAAACAATACCATACCTACATAATTATTCAGTTTTACGAATTTTTAATTCAACAAATCACATTGGCAACTTCACGCACCGGACTGCTAAGATTATTACCAAGATCCAGAGTATTAGAAAATAAGTACAGACACATTTACACCCACACAAACATCAATAAATGACTATTTAAAAACTTTGTCAGTTTGGATAACGACAATGCTTAATGGGTAATTTGTTATATTTATTGAGATTGTATCACCCTTGTCAGAAATAAATAATAGTATAATTTTTTTAGGGTTCCATATCCAAAGGGTAGTCGGAACCCAGTTGAAATTTTCACAAATTATGTATATCTGTTGCCACTATAACAACAAAGACTAAAAAATAAATATATTTAAAGGGACTCCCATACAACAAACATGTTTTTTTCCTTTTGATACGGAACTCTTTGTGCACGAGCTCAACCCGCTCTTGGCCAGATTTTAAAGGTGCTGATAGACTTGAGCTTGTAATAGAACATAGAGCATTCACCGTTTCTATATTTATTGAAATGAACAACGAGCCGAGCCAAGCATAGAGCGAAACATTGCTATGAACATTTTCATGAGCATTCTAGTGAATGCTCTAGTCGATGCTCATCAAAAAATATCCTACACGAAGATATTAGACTTGATTTTCGCGTGTGCTGCATTTATACTCATGTAGTTATGTAAAAAAAATGACCGAAGCTTGGCTTGGCAAAAAGCTCAAAGCAACGCTCAATAGAATGGTCTAAATGTTCTCGTATTTTTCTGTGATGTAACATTTGCACAAATGGATCATTACAAGTGAATGCTCAAGTTCATCAGCACCATAATAATTTCATAAGTCGAAACTTACATTGAAAATCTCAGTGTTTTCTGTATAAATCAGGGTACTCTCCTTGATTAGATTTTCGCATGCGTTCTCTTATTTTCATATTCTCTAATCGCTGAGAGTTTATATAGTCCTTGGCGACCACAAATAAGGATAAACTGCTTATCGTTATACCTAACCTGAAAAAAAAAACATCAAGACCGATTGAAAAACTTAAAACTTACCTATTTTAAAATATAAAAAATAAACCTACAAAGAATACGCTATTAATAAATAAATAATACGGTTTTAATTAACAATACATAATTCCAATAGGTACATACTTATTTCAAAAAATAAATAAAGAAATTTGTGCATGGCTCACCACAACAATTTTATATATAACTCAAAAGTATGTATATTATTAATAAGTAATTACCAAGATAGGGTAATTTTTCCGAATTTTCCAAGCGGCATACTATAATTCCTCAAAAAAGACGGAGTTGAGGTTATAATCCGGACACTGACATAATGAAATGAATTCATTCCATGGATGAGATGAGACCAGAGACATGAAGTTGTAGGTAAAAAATGGAGCCCACACTTGGAACAACAGCTTGAGTCAAATACCTACGTCTCTGTGGGCCGATCTCTCAATTAAGTCAGACCTTCTCTTTCTAGAGGTTACCTTAGTTAGAAAGAGAGAGCCTGCCCACACAGACGCGATAGTGATACATATAGGTATGCTTCAAGTAGGTATTCGAAGTGTGGACTCCATTTTTACACGCTTTTTATTAGCTTCACCTGTATGTTTGTATGTTAGTATGTTTGTATGTTTGTTTGTAACCGACTTCTTTGGGCGCTATTTTGACCCACTTTAAACGGCCAGATTTCGTTCAAACTTTGTAGATTTATTGAGGACCGATGACAATACACTAATTTGATAAAATTATTCCATTTTTCAATTTGCAAATTAAAAAAACAAGCTATTATAAATAATCCAAACTAAAAAGTAGAAAATAAATTATAGTTTAAAAAAACTAAAAAACACGCTTTTTATAGAAAACCGAACTAAAAAATAGAAAATAAAAAAAAGCGTGGGGTGCATGGTGTCAATATTTTAAAAAGCACCCCACGCTTTTTTTTATTTTCTATTTTTTAGTTCGGTTTTCTATAAAAAGCGTGTTTTTTAGTTTTTTTAAACTATAATTTATTACCTTTAACTTCATGGTCGTGATCCTTATTCTATGCTTTGCTTTTGTCTCTTTTAGTACTCTGTGCTGTGTTACATGAAACCAGAGAGAATCCTGGTCGTGATCCTTATTCTATGACATGAAATAAAATTGTTTAAAAAATTACAATTCTGAATTCACTTAATTTTGTTTGGCAATAATGGCTGAAATAAAATACTGAGTGTAGAGTACTTACTTTGTGACTTTTTAGATAATTTGGATGATTTTGTGTTATTCTTGTGCATAATCATAGAGTAAGAAGGCTCGCTGACGCTGTGTAATAAAGTGGATATTTTTCAGATAAATATAGATACAAAATAATAATTATGGCTTGATACATGAATATTACTTAAAAAGTTGACGAAGATGATGTTAACAATTTACGGGCTTCCGCCCAAGGTGAGATTGTTGTTGCATTCATAAACTAATTTTGCAAATAACTTATATTCTCGTCAACCATCAAATAATTTATTTGTTTTCAGACAAAGTACCATGAGGTAAAAACGTTGATTAGACAGGAGTGTAATTTAGTTAATCTTAATTTTATATTGGATAATTTGATGGAAGATGGCGTGAACTCCAAGAAAATACGGCTAGGCCTCGGTAATGACAGCGATATGTATAGTATCATTAAGAGCTTGGATGGATTTCGTATGTCTGCAACTCATATATTGAAGGTTGTCCCCGTTGAGAAGGTTAGTTATTTGTCTTTCTTTAATAAGACTCGCGTTGTTGTCCATATTCTTATAAGCAGGGCAAATTACCTGTTTATATGGCACAGGTTTAATGTAAAAGAGATTCACCTACATGTTTGCGGCTATATAAATAACGTAAAGAGACATCACTATTGTCAGTGTAATACAAGTTAATGAAACACTTTCTTTCAAAGAGTTACAAGACAAGAACCCAATATTTTTGTTATTAGTGTGAGCAAAGCCCTTCTAATTCAACAAACAAGCAAAAGGTAATCTTGCTTGCCGTACAAAGCCGCACTCTTAGCTGCTTAGTCTATAATTTCGGTCTGGCAGGGTGTAAGAATGTTTGTGTGCCTAAATTCTAGATGTATCCTAGAAACAGGCAACAAACATAGTTAAGTTATGATAAGCTCAGTTTTGACCATAAATATGTTTTTTCCTTCAGATGAAGCAGTTTCAATATGATTCTCACTCCAAATCTGAGCAGAACCAATCTAGAAATGAGTATCCAAACCAAAGGGCTGACTATCAGAATCATTCGTTAAAAGACTACAATCAACAAGGTACATCCTCGGGAATAATGAGACAATATCCCGAACCTAGACTGAATCTACCTGAATCAAAAGGTTTTGGTTCGTCACACTTAGACCTGGCGTCTAATTCACAACTCAACTCCGGATACACATTACAGGCTAGATCCGACTTTCAACATGGTAGGTCTGACGGTCCTATCTTCCAAGCTAGATCTGACTTTCGTGATATTCAAAGCCAACACGATTCAGATTCCAAGTTTCAAGGTAGATCAGATGATTATATGGGAAGAGATACCACGTTTGGATCTAATAGTATGGATACTCACAGAAGGCCCAATTTGGGTATGCAAAGAGCTCAAGGATCTGGTCACCATAGTTCAAGAATCGAAGTGCTCCAAGACCGTCAGGTTACTAGGACATCCCAAGGGATTCCCGATCGGCTTGCCTTGTCAGATTCTGGTCGGTCCCAGCAGTGGGCTGCTAACAACATTAGTTTACCACCATTTAAGGATGTTACGAGTCCAGCACAGGGTAACTTTAATATGCAGCAAAACATGAATAGTGGATTTAACCAGCAGGTTTGTCTGCTTCGATTATAAAAATCGTAGATACTATTAAAAAGGACAAGTTAATTAATAATTGAATATAATTTCAGGCGGGACTTATCAAGGGCAGTTTTTCCCAAACCAGACCACTGGACCCTTCAATAGGATTTACTACCAATGACCATGTAAGTTTCAAAATTGAAAAACTTGTAGCAAACACGTTTCTTAAAAATGTATCAAACGTATTTGCAAGTATCTTCTGTATCTTTGTTTCTCATAGAGAAATTCGAAGTTCTGCATTGATCAATTTACACAAAGCTAAAAAGGATTCGGCGGAATGTCAGTATTTCACGTGAAGGGACTGCTATCAGACCTTCACAACACAGAGTTATACAAATTTTTTTGGTTAAACCTAATGCTAGACTTTTGTCTGCTCTCTATCTACCTGTAATGTCTGTCGATGATGTTAGTACCACAACCGGGACCAACGGCTTCACAAGTCAACACAGCCTCTTAATTCGACAAACCAAACACAAACACAAAATCTATAAAACCTGAAGATTTGAGATCAGATGTTTGTATTATATTATTCTCTTACAGGGTAACCAACAAAAATTATACGAAAAATCCTATGATGATCGTGGTTTCCCGATAGACAAACGTACTGATACTAAACCACATATGATGCAAGACTACGATAGCAGACAACCTTTTGGTCCGAGAGGCGGTCGAGACACTTCGCCGGGCAGGAACTTCCAGAATAAAAGTTATCCTATAACCGACAGACCTCATACAATGATGGACAGGGAAAGATCGCCTAGGAGATTCTCTCCCGGAAGGCATATTGTACCATCTGAAACCCATTCAATAGCTCTCAATAGACGGCAAATGTCTCCGGGTCGCCAAATACCGCTTGGACACCGCCAAATGTCCCCCGGCCGACGTCAAATATCTCCTACCCGACGTCAAATGTCTCCTACCCGACGTCAAATGTCTCCTACCCGACGCCTAATGTCTCCTGGCCGACGACAAATGTCCCCTACACGACGTCTAATGTCTCCTACACGACGTCTTATATCTCCTGGCCGACGTCAAATATCTCCTACCAGATGTTTAATGTCACCTGGGCATCGTCAAATTTCTCCTGGTCGACGTCCGCTATCACCCGGCGGTCGTGTCATGTCTCCCAGTCGACGTGTCATGTCTCTTACTCAACATCCAGCCTCACCAAACCGTAGACCGTTATCCCCTACCCGACGTCCGTTGTCCCCTACCCGTCGTCCGTTGTCCCCTACCCGTCGCCCTTTATCCCCTACCCGTCGCCCGTTATCTCCTAACCGTCGTCCGTTGTCCCCTAACCGTCGCCCGTTGTCCCCTACCCGTCGTCCCTTGTCCCCTAACCGACGACCGTTGTCCCCTACCCGTCGTCCGTTGTCCCCTGACCGTCGTCCGTTATCCCCTAAACGTCGTCCGTTATCCCCTACCCGTCGTCCGTTGTCCCCTACCCGTCGTCCCTTGTCCCCTACCCGTCGTCCGTTGTCCCCTGACCGTCGTTCGTTGTCCCCCGACCGTCGTCCGTTATCCCCTAAACGTCGTTTGTTATCTCCTAATCGACGTCCTTTATCCCCTGTGCGCCGTCCGATGTCTCCTAGAAGGCAACAAATGATGCCCAGTCTTAGAGATGAAGCCCGCCGCCTATCACCAAGTATGTCTTTCATATATTTTAACTAGCTGCGCCCCGCGGTTTTACCCACGTGAATCCCAATTCCATGGGAATTTCAGAATAAAAAGTATCCTGTTATTAACAAATCTAAATCGATACAGTAGTTTTTGCGTGAAAGAGTAACAAACATCCAAACTCACAAACATACAAACTTTCGCATTTATAATATTAGTTGGATATACAGGGTAGCGGTGACAATATAACAATATATTAATAGTAAATGTAGCTCTTTAAGATCTAGTTCATAGGAATCTACACTAATATGTACACACATCAAAAGTGTCTAGGGATCAACATATATTTTTGCAATAACTTTTCTCCTGATTGATATTAATTAAAATTTTCTTTAAGGATTCATCAAATAAAGTGTTTTCGTTTGTCACAGTAACGATAAACCAAGTCACCTTTGCATTAATAAAGAAATTTGCCATTTTCCTAATAAAGGGATTTTTGACATTTGAACCACTAACATTAAAGTTCGAAAAAAAGACTGAAATAACAGTTTTCTTTAAAAATTTATTGGGTAACTTAAACAATTAATAATCCGTGTTTCTACCGCGAACACTAACAACACAAGAACATCGGTTTGGCATACTCAAAATGAGTTCATCCAAATCACGCTGTGGAATGGCCGCCCATGTTCGTTGCAACAACAAAAAAAGGTCTTCTTGCGACTGGATACCCTCCATATTCGGCAGAGCTCTTCTCTGTAGCATATCCCATGCATGCTCAATCGGGTTCAAGTCTGGCGACTGAGCAGGCCAGGGCAGGACATTGATGTTAGCTGCGGCGAGAGTCTGTCTTACAACTCTTGCGGTGTGCGGTCGTGCATTATCATGCATTAACTGAAATAAGGGACCGATTTGCACTTGTAGAGGAACGATGACGTCTGATACAATCGTCTCAGCATAAATTTGAGCGTTGAGGTTGCCTCTGATCCAAATCAACTCAGTTCTTCCGCCGATCCAAATACCCGCCCATACCATGATGGTTCCACCACTATAAGGATGGACTTCCTGGCAGGATTTTAATCGCTGTTGGCGTCCAGGGGTTCTCCAGTGTCGTATACGTCTTGTATCCGGTCTCATACCAAAACGAGACTCATCAGAAAAGCACACGAAACGCCATTGTTCTTCTGCTCAATTTCTGTGTTCAAGAGCCCATTGATATCGAATCCTACGATTGTGCATTGCTATAGGTGGTACCCGTAGCGGTCTTCGGGAATGAAGGTTCACTTCATGCAAGCGGTTTCTGACTGTTTGGTCGCTAATTAAGTTCCCTGAAGAGTGATGAAGCCGCACGGCTAACATCATGGCGGTTATTGTTGGAGCTCTTCGAGTTAAGATTTGAATGTATCGGTCTTGTCTCCGTGTGGTGCAGCGATACCGTCCTCCATGGCGCTCAGCCACGGTACCAGTGCTTCGGTAACGTGTCCAAAGTCGACTGATAACACTCTGACTTGTATTCAGAGCTAAAGCCACAGTACGTTGCCGGGAACCAGCTTCTATCATTCCCACGGCTCTGAGCATTTCTTCCCTGCTTAAATGACGTCGCCGCTCCATAATAACGTTGGTTTTAATCAGTAGTAGGGAAACAGTAGCACTAATAATGTCTTCAATGCGTTGTATGTTTTTATAGGGAAAATATTGACAGCTGATTTTCATCTTTTACTCGAATTTGATTCACAGTTCCTGATTCAAATTATGAAATGCACCAAAAAGGATCCATATAAATTTATAAAATCATAAATTTATTACAAAGCCACATCTCAATCTCAAGAAATCCGCATAAAAATGCTTGATCCCTAGACACTTTTGATGTGTGTATTATGAAGAGGAAAGATTTGTTTGTTTGTAACGAATAGGTTCCGAAACTACTGAACCGATTTCAAAATTCTTTCACCATTAGGAGCTACATTCACCGGGCGAACAACGCCGGTGAAACCGCGAGACCGCTAGTACTTTATGTAGACAATAATGACTTTTTCAATGAACTACCACTTGTAGTGCCACAAACATATCAGCCGGGCTAGCATGACTTCAAAAACGCGATAGATATAACGATAAAACACTATCCAACTGTCAAAATACGATGGAAATAGCCGCCATATTTAATATTTATCATTTATCGATACGCACGGTCATGCTAGGCCGGCTGAACCGGTGAGCGTCGCTGTGATCGCCTCTTTTGGTTGTCAGATGATTGTCAGTTAATTGAAAATGTGTACAAATGAGAGAGTCACCAAGTGTTCTGTGCCGGCGGCCAAAACTGGAAGCTACTAGTGTCATTTTGACTCTAATGTCATTTGGATACATTTTCATTAAACTGACAACCAAAAGATGCTATTACAGCGAACGCTGTTTCCGGCACAGAAAACTTGGTGACTCTATACACCCTTATTTTGAAATTGCGATACCTTATCTCACAGCTAATGTAAACCACGGGTGACAATATAATAGTGAAGTTAGTTTTTTTGTTTTGCTTTTATTGAAAAAGTAATGATAAGTCAAAGATTTTCAACATCCCGCCGAATTTTATTGTTATTCTACACCGAACAACAGGCGAACGCTGCGATACACAGCTGCGCGCGGTCATCGACCCGAGCCGTCACAGAATACTTGATAGCTAGTGTGCCGTCTGGTCAGGGCCGGATTTAAACTCAATGCCGCTCCTGGGCACCAGAAAAAAGTCCGCCGTATTACTAGATTTTTTTTTTCACTTTCAAAATTTTTCCGCCCTAAAACATTTGCCGCCCTGGGCACTTGCCCCGACTGCCCCTAGTGTAAATCCACCGCTGCGTCTGGTAATACGGCATTTATTTAGTATCTTTTAAAGATAAGTAATCGACTATCATTTTTGATATTTTTATTGGATATATGGATTCAGTTACTGCTACAGATATTCTGATTTTTATAAGTCCCATATTTTCAAAATAGGGGTGTATAGACAAAATGACAATGGTAGCTTCCAATTTTGACCACTAGCACAGAAACGTTTACGGCACTATAAATTAATAATGAGCATGCAGATCTTCGCTAACTGTCGCATTCTCGAAAACACCCGAATCATTAATTTTTTTATCACTTTTGAAGACCTGTAAATGTATGAGCAGACAGGTCAGGTGATAAGAATTATCGCCAGCCATGGACACTTGACACAAAGGGCCTATTTCACGATATTCAAGTAAAGGTCCGAGTAATTACTCACAAGATTTGTCTTTGTCACTTGACATAAAGTAAGAAAGAGACAAAACTCACTTTATTAGGTGAGTAATTTTACTTGAAGATTGTGAAATAGGCCCAAAAAGTCATAAATGTATCAAACAGCTTTTAAGAGATAACTTGATATTAGAGCGGGTAGGAGGATGGCTTTCAAATTTCTCACTATCTGGTACTTGATACTCAAAGTTGGTGAGAGTGTGCTACTTCCGCGGTCGAGCCAAACCGTGTTCGAACTGGTAACTGTAGGTACTCAAAGTTATGCTCTACCATTATAAAATTTTAAATTATACATATTATCGTCGCACTCTGCATAATTTTAATTGTACATATATTTTATTAATATTGTAAATTTAATTTGTTAAAGGTGATAGGCGTATGGCCGTTACTCGCGAAGACACGGCCCGTCATTATTCGCCTAACAAACAAATGTCGCCGATGAGAAGAATTGATGTGGAGACCCAAAGATCCAGGTTAGTCTATTTTACTATCACTATCACTATATAGTATAAAACAAAGTCGCTTGCTCTGTCCCTATGTATGCTTAGATTTTTTAACCCCCGACTCAAAAAGAGTGGTGTTATAAGTTTGACGTGTCTGTGTGTGTGTGTGTGTGTGTGTATCTGTCTGTCTGTGGCATCATAGCTCCCGAACTTCTCAACCGATTTCAATTTAGTTCTTTTTGTATTAAAGGGGACTTACGTGCGAGTGTTCTTAGACATGTTTGATGAAAATCGGTTGACCCGTTTAAAAGTTATGGGGGTTTGAAAGTAATTGTGTTGGGGGTTTTTGAATTTTTAATTCAATGTTCTGTTTTAAAACTACGCAACGGATTTTGCTTGATTTTGCGGTTTCTTTTAATAGATAGATTCAGTGGGAAGGTTTTCAGCATAATTTTATCCACATATTCCTACGGGATCAGAAATTACGCGGGTGAAACCGCGGGGCGCCGCTAGTTTACTATTAAACATATATGTAGTTAGTTTCTACTTTTTATTAGGGCGAGCGAAGCGAAGCCCTCCTAATTCAACAGTTTTTACAGTTTTGTGGTACACATTACGGAAAAACTAGAGCACCTACAGATTTGATATTTAACAGAGTTATTTCAATTCATGTCTAGATGTGCAGAAAATGGTTTTTATATCATTTTGTAAATGAAATAAAGAAAAAGGTTTTAACAATTTTGCAAATAAATTTTAAATTTCGAGATATAAAATGGATGCGTAACACAACACGTCTATAAATAATATACATTGATTACATATAAACATATTGACAAAAAATACTTCTCAAATTAGCCGGGTTATAGGGGTTAAAATGACATTTAAATGTCAAACGATTACGACTTAGTGTCATTCGGCACACAATAGATGGCGTTGATATCCAGTTTCGAGCATGAAGGTTTCATGTTTCTAATGCCGTAAAAAAATCGAAATAAAAAGATATGGATTTGTACATTGTGAAATTGATTCTGTTTACAATTTCATCGGTTTAAAAGAAATGTGTCATCGAAGGAGGCCGAGAGAAAAAAGAAAAACGGGGGGTTGGGGGGGCGGAGCCCCCCCGTTAAAAAAACACAAACATCTCTATGATAGAAATTAAAAGAAAAGTTGAACACTGATTCCGAAATGATAATAGTTGTTATAGTAAAACGCCGCAAAAACATACGTTACGCGAAATTAATCGTTCTTTGATGGACGATGTAAGGGAAAGTCAGAGAAGATATAGTAATTGTGTTCGTGGCACAATGCTCACTTTGTGGCAAAAATATGTCAAAAATAAGAGAGAAAAACGGGGGGTTGGGGGGGCGGAGCCCCCCCGTTAAAAAAAACAAACATCTCTATGATAGAAATAAAAAGAAAGTTTAATATAACGAATAAAATTAACACTGATTTCGAAATGATAGTAGTTGTTATAGTAAAATGCCACAAAAACGCACGTTAACTAGCCTCCTCTTCTCTTTTCCGAACCTTTATCCCATGTCTATTTGGGGTCGGTTTTCAGTTTAACCAGATTTGGCGGAATGTCAGTATTTTACGTGAAGCGACTGCCATCAGACCTTCACAACCCAGAGGGCTATACGACATTTTTTGGTTTTTGAGGGCTCTAACTACCCGTAACCCGTAGCACTGGGCCACGAGCGGGCAACTAGCCTCCTAGAACGCTAAATTAACCGTTCTCTAATGGACGATGTAAGAGAAAGTCAGAGAAAACCTCGAGATGTAGAATATAATTGTGTTCGTGGCACAATGCTCACCTTGTGGCAAAACTATGTCAGAAGTTAGAGAGAGAAAAAGAAAAACGGGGGGTTGGGGGGGCAGAGCCCCCCCGTTAAAAAAAATAAAAATCTCTGTAATGAAAATTAAAGGAAAGTTTAATAAGATTAAGAGATTAGTGTAATCGTTATAATAATAAAGTGCCACAAAAACGCACGTTAACAGGCCTCCTCGGACACGAAATTAACCGTTCTTTGATGGTCGATGTAAAGGAAAGTCAGAGAAGACCTCGAGATGTACCTAGAATTGTGTTCGTGGTAATTCATGTCATTTTCTTTGGATTGATTTGCACATGGAAAATAACGGACGTTGTATAGACAATAGTATGGTTTCAGAACCACAAATTAACGTTTTAAAGAAATTTAAATTCGTCGAAGAGCAATTAATAGCGCAAGTTCACCCAGTTATTACAGTATACCTACTCAAATTGGATATCGTGGCCAAGAGATCAACTTCCATCAAGAAATCACTTTGTTGGGCTGGGGTAAACTTGCGATTTTAAATACAATGATCATTATACAGTTTTTACAAAGTAAATATATGTTTAAGGGTTATCCGTATGTCGGCACAAGTTACGTACCCATCCGATTTTAGTTCAATCCCTCAACTATTTATCAATGAAGGCCTTACGTATGTGGCTAAAACTAGTGTAAACACAGATCCATGGAATCAGTTTTGAGTGGTAAGGATGACCTTAGAAATATAAAGCGCGGTCAGAATTATAAAAACATTACAAACGCTACCAACAGTGCACACGCGTGAACCAAAATTGATAAATGCGCTAATGCGCTATGTGCGCTGTTTGCGCGCTATCTAATCGGACCAGGATTGTGTGCGTACGTGTGTGCAAAAATATCAAAATTAGAGTTACGTACTCGGCATTTCGAATTGCAAGATTCAGAAAACAGTTGTTGTAATTAGTAATTGATGAGAATGCAATATTTAACCATTGTAAACATAAATGTTTAATAAAAAAACAAAAAATAAATCAAATTCTGAAACGTCAAATTTTGAGTTTGACATTTGTGCACACACAGAACACCATATTGCTAGGAGAACTATGGATCTGTGTGTGAAAGGAAACTTTGGTAGTGGGAGGCCAAAGAAGGTTTGGATGGAGTGTGTGAAAAGGGATATGAATATGAAAGAAGTGAATGAGAATATGACGAGTGATAGAAGCGAGTGGAAGAGAAAAACATATTGTATCGACCCCACTTAAGTGGGACAATGGCAGGAAGACGATGATGATAATGTGTGCACACACTGCACAACCTATTTTCCATGAGCAGCGTTTGCACACCTTTATGACGTCACTGATGACGTCCCATTACTATCGTTGGTGCAAATACGTTCAATTCGATCACTTCACTCCGTAAGCGCGAAAAAGCGCAATTTGGACCGCACGGATAGTCAACATGACAATAGGAGCTTCCAATTTCGACCGCCGCCGGCACAGAAAACTTGATGAATCTAAACTAAACAAGACTTTCCAAACTTTCTGATAGTGAATATTAATGTATGAAGATGGCAGTTTTGGTTTTGATTGTTTCTTTTTTTTAAACGAATATATTTTTTATGGAAACATTTTTCGAGAAATATTTCAGAATCACATATCATGGAGTCAGTTAATCCGCCCTAGCAGTTCCCTGCATGAGATAAAGACTTCAGCATATACAAGAAGTTGTACTCATCGAGACCTTTCAAATGATGTTTGGTCACAAAATGGTACAACATGACAGGACGACACCTCATGGGGTCAGTTAATACACCCTAGCCTAGCAGTTTTCTGCACGAGATACAGACTGAAGAACCCATACAAGAAGTTGTAGTACTCATTTAGAGCTTTCAAATTACGTAGGGCACAAAGTGTTATAGGACAACATATAGGACGGAACGCCCATTCTCCTTTGGGTTGAAAATGGATTTGTCCTCCCGATTAAATGCCACGCACTCACGAGTGATAATGGTTCGATATGAAAATTATTCTCATACAACGTATGACAATAATGGTTGAGTCCGATACCACCCATAACAAAATATTGGAAAAGTGGAAATACTTAATGTTCCAGGAAACAATACAATAAGCTTTCGTAATCACAATTCACAAGTCACAAGGCTTGACGTTAGATAAAGCTGTGGCGGACATTGGACATAAATAAATTTCTGTTGGTCTAACATAGGTAAGGTACCTCCGTGGTATCGCGTGATTTCAACAATGAAAGCATTTTCTTTCTTCCTTACTATAAAACATAGAATTACTAAGAAAAACCTCGCGAGCCCACACAAAGCCACGCTTTTAGCTAGTAATATGTATTAGTAGGATAACATTAGTATAGTATAGAGCAGGGGTGTTGCGAACATTCGCATCTGCATCCGCAAATGCGGAACATCCGCATTGATTTGGACATCTGCATCTGCTTCCGCATCCGCATTAATCAATGCGAATATTAATGCGGATGCGAATATTATACAAGTAGCAACAAGAAAGAAATTGGGCGGGGCCGGTGATTGACGCGTGCCGGTCGCACGTGACAATAACCACTGGGAGCGAAGAAATTGGTGACAAGATTCGATACGTTTGCTTGTTCTAGCTAAGTTTTTAGCTAGCTTTGTTCTAATTTAAGGTATTATCGCCGATAGTACGAAAATTTTTATCTGCTCCACCGGGCAGTGTTCCTAGCGAACAACTATTTAGTAGCGCGGGATTAATTTACGAACCTCTGCGTAACAGACTTGAATCAGAAAAGGCGGCAATACTACTCTTCATCAAGTATAATGCTCCTATTTTTAAATTCAATTACTGATATAAAAACAGTAGGTGAAATTTAAAAAAATTTTTACATTATACATTACTTATACACCCTTATTTTGAATTCGAGATACTTATTCACACAGCTAATGTAAACGACGAGTGACAATATAATAGTGAAGTTAGTTTTTTTCTTTTGCTTTTATTTAAAAAGTTATGATAAGTCAAAGTTTTTCAAAATCCCGCCGAATTTTATTGTTATTCTACACCGAACAACCGGCGAAACGCTGCGATATACAGCTGAGCGCGGTCATCGACCCGAGCCGTCACAGAATACTTGATAGCTAGTGTGCCATCTGGTAATACGGCATTTATTTAGTATCTTTTAAAGATAAGTAATCGACTATTATTTTTGATATTTTTATTGGGTATATGGATTCAGTTACTGCTACAGATATTCTGATTTTAATAAGTCCCATAATTTAAAATAGGGGTGTATTTAACATTTTTTTTTTATAATATCTTATACATCCGCATCCGCATCTGCATCCGCGGATGTGAGCCTGCTAAACTCCGCATCCGCATCCGCATCCGCGGATGTGAAAATATCGGCATCTGCAACATCCCTGGTATAGAGTACATTATCCAATCAACAGGTTCTCACCGCGTCGTGTAATTGGTACTCCGGATAAGTTTAAAGAGGATAAGGCGAAGTCAATCCGGCCTGCTTACGAGCCACAGGTACATTTTACCTATATTAATATAAATAATATAATATAATAGTTCACTTCAATAGTGCAATGGTTGGGGGTCGAACTCACGACCTCTCGCATTCGCCACGCCTAAACAAAAATATATTTACAATAATACAATTGTTCTCTTTCTTAACACTATCCTTTATTGTTCATCAGCTACAGTATACATCTAAATAAAAAAAAAGTATTAAAAAACAAAAAAAAAATTGAAATATATTGACAGACGTCACTATCTGTCTCGTTTTTATATACTATCCATCCAATTAATCTATCTCGCTCACACTCCAAACTCTTTCCATTTCTTTTACAAAAAAGCGTTTTCTAAAGCTTCAAATCATAACGAAAATTACCATATTTTTTTAAAATATATTTTGAAAAAATATATAAATTGGCATTATAAATTGACAAATATAAATTGGCATATTTTAGATTCACTAAAAATGAGCCAACTTTTGAAATTTTTTTTTTTCAATATAATTTGCCAAAGGGAAGTGAATAATTTTTTCTTTAATTTTTTAAGTAATCATTAAGACTTATACCGTTTCCCCACGATATTGTGATATCCCTGTTGTTTTATTTATTGTTTCAATCGATAGAATAGAAATAGAAATATATTTATTTCGTAACTTATAAGCTATAGTTTTATTAATAAACATATAAAATCTTAAATCTAATATCATAACAAAAATACCATAGATAGAAGGTATATCGAGGCTACGGATACAAATAATTCACCTATTGATGCGAAATGCCACCGTAGTTCTTGAAAATGTGACGATCCCGTGTAAGGTTTCTAACAATTTTTTAAATTAGTTTAGTTTTAGTTTTTAGCGTAATTAGTTTTTAAAACATTAACGTAGATTTAGGACGTTGATTTTAGGGACACACTGTATATCTTTTTCCCCATATATAGGTAATCTTAAAAGTTAACCAAATTTGACAGAACGTCAGGATTTTAGAGTGACAGCTGTCAGCACATCTCTACAAGACAGAGGTTGATACGATATGTTAAGTCATACGTGAAGGACTCTATAGTTTTAATACAATAACCTGGAACGAACGGTTTAATGTACCTTTCGAAGCATGGAAATGGAACAACACAAAATTGGTGGTGAGAATAATTTTTAACTTTGTGATGACTTTGAAATAGTGTTGACGCCATTTGACATACTACGATAAATATTTAATTTATTAAAAAAATAATAGCATCGATGTAATTAATTGAATTTGTAGCGACATCTACCACGCACATACGAACTGAAACTGGCGTATCCTGCATCACGCAATCGAAGTTTACCGAGCGATTAACCTTATATACAAGAACCCAACAACCACCGTCTGGTCGGAGGATCCTCCCTTTTCAATAGGGATGAGGAACTTTACACCCTGTGCCACCCCATCCACAAAACTGGTGACTCCGAGCATGAACGTCAGCGCAGCCTTCGCAAAGCTACGTCGTCGTGACGTCATCATCAGTTCCTCAAGCTTTCGAGCAGAGTCATACCACTGCGCTACTCCGACTCACTGGAACATTCCTCTGGTCCCGCAAGCATCACAAGATGGACGATTCAACCTGCTATCGACCTCCGGTCTCAGACGGGACTGATGTAGCGGCATCTACCTGGCTACATACGAACTAAATCTGAAGTATCCTGCATAGCGCATTGAAAGTTTACCTAGCGATTGACCTTATATACAAGAACCCAACAACAACTGCAACCACGGGCAGTTGCTCACCAGACACAACCACCATCTGGTCGGAGGATCCTCCCTTTTCTATGGGGATGAGGAACTTTACACTCTGTGCCACCCCATCCACAAAACTGGTGACCCCGAGCATGAACGTCAGCGCAGCCTTCGCAAAGCTACGTCATCGTGACGTCATCATCACTTCCTCAATCGAGCAGCGACTCATACAGCCAGCCAGCATCCACGGCTACTACGGGTATCCTGACCACCAGCATTCTCAGCGACCTTGGCCGACACTGCACTTCGACCGATCAGCAAGGGGAGATATCGCAAGGCTACGTCATCGTGACGTCAACATCACTTCCTTAAGCGAGCGGCGAGTCACACTGCCAGCCAGCATCCACGGCTACTACGGGTATCCTGACCACCAGCATTCTCAGCGACCTTGGCCGAGACTGCACTTCGACCGATCAGCAAGGGGAGATATCGCAAGGCTACGTCATCGTGACGTCAACAACAACATCAATTCCTTAAGCGAGTGGCGAGTCACACTGCCAGCCAGCATCCACGGCTACTACGGGTATCCTGACCACCAGCATTCTCAGCGACCTTGGCCGACACTGCACTTCGGCCGGTCAGCAAGCAGAGATACACTTCTCTCCTGGTCGACGCAACAGCCAGTCACTACGCAGCACTGCACCACTCCGACTTACTAGACTACTACTTTTCAATGGGGATGAAGAACTTTACACCCTTTCCTCACCGTATATAAAGAACATTACCAATTTTGGACGCGATCAACAACCAAAATACTATAATTTTTTAGAGTTTTTAACCAGCTAATGTAACTACTTCCAATCAAAACAATGGGAAAGTGAAAATAATGAACGTTTTGTAAAACATATTTTGGGTTAAATGTAAAGTATTTTTAATTAAAACTTCTTTCTGTAAACTGTCTAAGTCTAATCTGTCTATTATTGACCAGGCCAGGATCCCAGGACCAGATCGGTCTTATTTTATTAAGTCTCGGGGATAAAGTAGTGTTCTTAATCTTATGTGCTTTTGGTGTATACCCTCAGCCATCTTTCAGTTTCCAGATTTCCGCTCCGGCAGATTATATAGAAGACCGTAGAGTATACTATGTTAGCCCACCATGTTTTGCGTTTTTGAACTGACGAAAAAGCTAATTTTAATGCTTGGTGGTCTTTAATGTCTCCAGGTATTGACCATCCAATGCTTGAATAGAAATGTCACCAAGTAAAGGAGCAGTGCGTGAAAGAAATCAACGAAAAGTACTTTTTTACAGTCAAAATAATGATGTAATACAAAGAACTATCTACCGATGAATTAATTAAAGGTCCATGACCTAGAACAGTTTCTAATTCATCTCAATAATAATAGTTTAGCTAAACAGCAAATCATAACTCTAAACCCACCATTAAAGCGCTAGTGTATCAAGTGATTTGATATGAATGTAGCAGTTGTTAAGGAAAAGAAGAGAAATTATATTTCGCTATGGTGGCGCCATCCCCATTTTTGACGACCTAAACTTTTTGACGGACATTTTTTCAACTTGAAGTTCGTGCTCTTTGTTTCTACCCGGCCTATCGCTATGGCAGTAAATAAAAAGTACACAATGCCATGTTTTTTTTGGGATAATCGTTGATTAATTTAATGTTAATTTTCTCGTTATTCGCATTATTCTTATAGATGCGACCTACATCATTACTGCATCACATAAGCAAGTCTAATGAGATCCTCTCCTATGGTGTGAGTGTTTTTGTTCACAGCAATGCGATAAGAATTTTTATATGAAGCTTGAAAACACGATTCGTTTGTCTTTTGTACGTTTCCCGAAGAATCCATCCGGGAAGAAAACAGAGTACGCCCTTTACTTTAATAAAAATGTATATATTTACGATATCCTTATGTAATAACTTTTTCAAGATGTTCTTTTAATTTACTTGGTTTCATGCTTTAAGGAACTTTATTACACAGAACACTGAGGCTTCTCTGAATTCCTGTCAACTAGATTATTAAATACCTATTGTAGAAATGCTTCTTTGTAAGAACGCTTTTCAGATGTTGAAACTATGTCATTTAAAACATATGACTATTTATTTTAAGAGCTGTAGACTTTGTGTTAATAAATAAATGACAAAATCAAGGCCCGCAAACAAAACAGTGAGAGCAGCGATGATCACATTTAGGGGTTTAAATACCTATTTTGGATGTATAATTAAAATAAATAATACGAAACGGATCAAATTATGTTTATAATTACTTTTTTGCAGGTATTTCATTTACAAATGAAAGAAGAATTGGCGTTTCGTCTTATACGTTGTAACACAACGTGACCTACGTCATTTGAAAGCTCTCGATGACTAGAACAACTTCTTGTATTGGCTGACGTTTGTATCTCGTGCAGGGAAATCGCTAGGACAGATTAACTGTCTCCATGGGCTGTCGCCCTTGACGTTGTTGATATATATTCGTATGTTGTTCCGTAGGTAGCTGATGCTGACCACTTCCACCCCAATACAACTTCCACGCCACTACCCATTACACTCCACTCCCTTTCCACACCACTACCCTTTCCAAACTAATACATCTTCGACACCGCTCCCACTACCCTTCCACACGACTTCCACTACCTCCCCACTACCCGTTACACACCAATCCCGCTTTCACGGCACTACCACTTCCACACAACTCCCACTTCTACCCCACTTCCATTTCCACCTCACTACCACATCCAAGCCACTTCCACCCTACTTCCCCTTGCATCCCATTTTTGATCCTTTCTTCGGAGGAGTTTAAGGTGATTTATTAATAAAAAATCCCGCTCAAATCTAATTTTGTCTTGATAGTATGGAAGGTCTACTATTTGCTTATAAGAAAATAAATCACGGGTCTAGACCGGGTAGTTTGACTATACCAACAAAGTTAGGTCTTAAACATTATTGTCGCTGAAAAATCCCAAAAATTATCATAACTTTTAAACTACCTTCTGAAAATCGCTGAACATACATGAGGGTTAAAACGATAGGTATTGACTAGCCCTACCCCCCTACTTCGGTTAAACCACCTCTTAAGTTACATGTGTATAATATACTTTTTTTATCAACTCACATCGTCCCACTCCTGGGCAAAGATCTCCCCCAAATATCTCTAACTCTCTAATCCTTCGCAGCCTCCCTCCCTCACACCAGCTACTGTCGAAGGCAACAAGATCATCCCGCCAACGAACGCTCTCTCGGCCGACCCCGACGACGCCCTTCTTCGGGAACCCATACCGTTGTTATGTGGGCCCACTTCTCAGGTGCCATCCGACTTACGTGGCCCGCCCATTTCCACTTCACTAAAGAGACACTACAACCATACAATTAAAACAATCACAGTTTAATTTTATTTACATCAATTTACATACAGAATTTTCAAAAATCCCTTCTATCGGATGCCTACGTTATACAAATAACACACCCTCCAAGTTTCAGGTCTTTACGATCAGCGGTTGAGGCTCTGCGTTGATCCATCAGCCATTCAGGACAAATACTTTTATAGAATGATGATATAGATAACAGTGCGTCATCCGTCGAGGGTTCGGGTCGATATAGTTGACGGGATCGTATCTCACGTTCGCCCGGTGCAGCTTCAACTTACATTTCCAGGCCCAGGGTCAGTACGGTGGGTACCGGGCCGGCGCCGACTCCGGCCCGTACGGCACCCGCCAGGAGAGCGGGCCGGCGCGGGACTTGGAGCGGTCCCCGCGCGCGTCGCGTCGCTCGTGGGCCCGCGAGCGCCGCCGCTCGCCCGCCGCGCCGCCGCCGCCCGCCTGGCCCGCGCGCCCCGAGCGCCCCGAGCGCGCCGAGCGCCCGCTGTGGGAGCGCCACGAGCCGCCCGAGCGCCCCGACCGGCCCAGCCGCCCCGATAATCCCGACCGGGCGGAGCGGCCCGAGCGCCCCGCCGCCCGCGCCTCGCGCTGGGAGGACTCGGGGCGCGGGGACGAGCGCCGCGACCGCTCGCCCGCGCCCCTTGACCTCAAGCCGTTCCAGAACGACATCGACCGGGACTTCCAAGACGTGTACGAGCGGGCGCTCCAGTTCAGGAAAAGGACCGAGGAGTTGCGCAAAATGAGCGGTGACAAGAGACGCGGCGACTGCCCGACGGGCCGGGACCGGGAACGGGACCGAGACTGGGACCGGGACTGGAACCGGAACCGGGACGGTAGCGGGGAGCGCGCGCCCGAACACGGCGCCGCGCGCCCCGAACCGGACAAATGCGAGGGACAAATAAGAGAACGCAAGAAGATATTCCTGCCGCACGCGATCCGGGCCAAACGGGACAAAGCGGGCGAAGAGATCGTGAACAAGATCATGGAGAAGTACGATTTAAAGGCGGAAGCTAGGAACAGGGTCGCCGAAGAGCTGAAGTTGATCGTCGCCAACATACTGTACGACATGTTCGCCGACAGGGACGTGTCGTTCATAGAGCTCGTCATCAAGTACCAAGCCAAGTACTCCGAGAGACACGAGGAGAAGATGATCATGGACGTAATAGCCAACATGCCGGCCTCCTACAGGACTGGCTTCAAACGAAAACATCAAGGTACACATATTTACATTCAGTTACTTAATGTATGGGTATACGTCTCGACCGGCGACACACACCAAATAATTTGCTCAACTATTTGAGTGCACAGATATATTTTTACCATAATAACGAGGGGCTTTCAATGTATTCTCGGTATCGGGGTGATTAACTTATTATAAGGTGATTAAATGATCTCATTAGTTAAAGACACTCACTGAAGGTATAAATATGTCATATAATTATTACCATTAGAATTCAAGGCACCACGACGAGAACGCAACTGGCTGATACGATGATGTTGAAAAAAAACGAGCATCGCGCTGTGATTAAGTTCCTTACAAAACAAGGAAATCTCAAAATACCATTCACGAACAAATAGTGGCCGTTTACCAAGATTCTGGTCCTTCATTATCAACTATTCAAAAATGGTGAAGTGAGTTCAAACGGGTAGAGAGAGTATTGAAGACGACCCCCGTGGCGGAGGGCCGGTTAGTGCCACTACTGACGAAACTATCAAAATGGTCGAGAAATTTGTACACGAAGACTGAAAATATTTGCAAAATAACAAGTTTGTAAGGGAATTTTATTGTTTACTAGCTGCGCCCCGCGGTTTCACACGCGTAGTTCCCGTTCCCGTGTGAATTTTGGGATGAAAATAGATGTTGGCCGATTCTCAGACCTACTGAATATGCTCACAAAATTTCATGAGAATCGGTCAAGCCGTTTCGGAGGAGTATGGCAACGAAAACGGTGACACGAGAATTTTATATTTAAGAAATTTTATATATTAGAAGATATACAAAAATAATTGAAAGAAAAAAGACGCGGAAAAATTACCATTTTCAATTACCATTTGCAGTTGTGTTGCTTATTCGCGACAAACGTGCCGGTTCACAAAGGGCGAGTTGCCAAGGCTTGCGGGATTGCGGATTTGAAGAAATCAATCATCTACATTTTAGGATTTGAAGAAATCAATCTACAGTCCAGACCTAGCAACTAGTGATTACTTTCTGTTTCCAAATATTAAAGAAGACCTTTGGGGAAAGCATTTTTCCAGCGATGAAGACTTGAAGGTGGCAATTTGTCGGCCAAAGATGAGAAATATTTTTCAGAAGGTATTGAAAAGCTATTATCAAGAAGTAACAAGTCCATGGGAGATTATATTGAAAATATTTTTTATTCAGAATTTTCAGTGAATTCTTTCACCCTATACCGAGAATACATTGAACGCCCCTCGTATAAGATACGAAGAGTAATCATTAATGAGTGAGCCTCATAAAGTAAATTGAACTTTATGTAGGTAGATGATCAAGTGTTTAACAATTATCTTATTATGTTTGCAGACCAATCGGAAATTCCGGCCAAAGTCAGTCGTTTTGCACCAGAATCTAAGTCGAAAGAAGGTTAGTTTTATAATATTTGTATTTAAAATGTGTGCAGTAACCGAATTTCAATGTATGTATACAGTGGCGGATTTGCAGACTTCGCCGCTCTAGGCCACAGGCCATATACCGCCTCTTTCTCAGCCATCATAATTATAGACTAGATACAATAATAGATAAATAATTATAAGTCCTAAATATATAAATAAATAAATACTAAACTTTATTGCTGACTATTATTTAAATCGAAAAAAATAAAGGCTGGCATAGTAGTTGACCGCCATTTATATTTTTTTATTTTTTAGTTTTAATGAAATCCATTGACATGGATAGAGATAAAAAAGCTCTAAAGCATCACATTACGGAGATAATTAGAGTTAAAGATAGCGATCATCGTTTTTGTTTTACGAAGCTAATACAGGGTGCGTGGCGGCCCTTTTGCGAGACAGTGATCTCGCAGAAAAAGGTGAATGAACGAACGGGCCTGCGAGGCAAATGCCGAGAACCCGCATCGTAGAAGGAGGCCGGGGGGCGGAGGCGTTATGCCCACCATCTCCCCCTTGTGCCGTAAACGGGGCGGCTTTACGCCCCGCGTCACGGTCGGGGTCCCCATTGGCAAATTTAGCCGCAAGGGGGTCGCCTGTCCCCGTGCACAGCCCCCCCCATTTTGCGGGGGGGGGGGGTAACTCTCTAGCATCATGACACCGTTGGCAGGTGTCTGGGAGGGCCCTCGTCCGCTAGCGGTATTGTCTGGGGGCATCCTCACTTCCAAGGACGCCCTTTTCAGGGAGGGGGGCGCCGCCTCTAGTGCGGGCCCGGCGTTGGGGTGCCTGTGGTCGAATTCCATCGAGATCCTACGGCACCCCTTAAGACGCGGACGGAAGTCGTTGGGTTTTTAGTGGGTATGCCCCGCCCTTCTGGCATAATAATAAAATTAATTCATAATGTTTAATTAATAATGCTATATAATATGTTATAATTAGTTTAAGTTCTTAATTAGTTTGGCAATAAATGTTTTTATATTATTTATATTTGTGACATCTCCTTTTCCGGGATTTACAGCGCGTGGATGAAAAGAGTCTAGTAAGATTGAATAGAGGTGTTTATGAAGTTTCAGTAGCCATAAATCAGTTCGATGGAAATTGACGCGAATTTTGCGTACGCGCGTTTTACGAGAATGGTCGTCCGTACTCTACAAGAAAAATATACCTGTTTTCTTTTTTCAACACAGCAAGCGACTTCCCTTCTGATGTCTGGAGTCAATGGGTAAAGTTTGTTAAGTGGGTTTGGTTTTAGGTATCCAGTTATGATGCGGCATTCAAGGCTATATCAACCACGATACCATACAGGACTTGCGTATTCGCCAGCAGGGTAACATCAGGCAGTAACTGTGGTACAGAGTACGTGCGGCTTTGCTCCCCATTTTGTAGTTGTAGGCCGGTGGAGTAAGTTGTTTCTAGAAAATACTTTCTAAAAAATAAAATAGTTTCTTTCTGTTTGGTTGTTAAGTTTTAGAAGTCAGAGATCGGTCTAAAGTGATACCTAAGTACTTGGATAGGAGCAGAGCTAATTTTTTTCCTGTTGCCACCAGATATTAAGGATCGACCTGCTTGACTATATCGGAGGCAGAAGACACAGGCTTGTGTCTTTGATGGATTAGGTTTAAGGTCATTGTCATTAATATAACATCATCATCATCATTATCAGCCCATATATGTTCCCACCGAGCTTTTATAATAACTTTCCAGGTGTAGAGGGGCGAGGTGGCTCACACGTAAGTTTTTTTTATATTTGTCCACGCTTTTTTACTGCTATGAGTTAAGTCAACACCGAGACAGTTTTACGTAGATAGATAAAAAGGAGAATATAGTTTTAGGAGTTAAGACCGCATTCGCTACAGCGGCAAAAACTGCGCGTCGTCAATTCCCTTACTCTTTTTATTATTAAACGAAACGTACGTCATCGTATATAATTATTAAACAAACGGGATGTTCATACGTACTTATAAAGTCGAAATCCTCGACTAGTTTCAGCCACGTTCGGTGGCCTTCATCAGAGAGTGCAGAGCGAGACGCCAACGGCGCGGGCGTATCGCACTCCTCCTGATGAAGGCCACCGAACGTGGCTGAAACTAGTCGAGGATTTCGACTTTATAAGTACGTATGAACATCCCGTTTGTTTAATAATTATAATTCCCTTACTCACTATTAGAGATAGTAACTCATCTTTGAGGCCCTTATTTTAACTACACGTAACCTTAAAATACTTCGTCGCGCTTATTCGGCGTACGTAGGGGACTTATTGGATGTTGTGCATAGTCTAGTTTATGAGGACATAGTGACATGAACTCGCGTTTAAAGTTTGACCAAGACTTATCGTCTGTTACCCACTCATTCGTCCAGGTTTTGGCGTCCCCTCTCAAGCATTTCGCGACACGAGACAGACCCTCTTGACCTTCTGACCAACGATTAATCAACCGAGCGCGGTCTACTTCCTCACACTGTAACTCTATGTTGTGAATAATTCGATCAAAATTCGTCACGTAATAATTCTGTACTCGTACTGACTCACCGACTAAAGCGCAGCGCAGCCGCAGGTAAGAGCGATTGACTATTATAAAGTTTTGGGTAATCGAGATTTTGGCAGAAAACGCCACTAAAGTGCGATTTTTTGGTATTATTACCTTCAGAATATTATTAAAACTCACGATATTCATTGCCAGACACCGTTAATGTTCATGAAATTATATCTTTACTTTAGATTGGCCTATGTTGGATGCTTGGTATAGGGGGACCGACTGATTTCTTACTGTATTGAAGCTCTCTGAAGTTTAAAATAACCCGCGATTCCAACGTCTACTATTGGATTAAGGGGTATCTTTGGACTATATAGTAAGTCACAAGTTGTTATTTCCGTAATGTTACGCTTTAGCTAGAGCATTTTTACAGGGCCTTAGGGCAAATCCGCCACTGACCGTATACATTTTTAATCTATTACAGAATAATTTCGTATTTGTGAAATGGAAGTTATAAACTTAATTTTAAACATTAATATTTTTGTCTTTGTTTGTATAAGTTGCAATTTGTTTTGTGTTTCAATAAATAAATAATTTATTAATATACTTGGATATTAATCGATAGATTTTTCAGGGAAAAATCGGTTCGGCGATCCACGGAAAACAGTCAACATTCAATCGCTTGTTAGCAAATCGGAACAAGCGCCAGAAATGGTTCCAGCTCCCGTGTTCGTTTCAACATTCCAAGAGATTCCGAAAAAGCAGGTCTTCAAACCGGTACCGTTGAAGCAGTTGAACCAGTCTCAGCAGTCTCAATTAGAACAGTCGAGTCTGAACGAGTCTAATATGTCGCAGTTGGAGCAGTTACAAAATAATCAGTTGCAGCAGCTGCAACTGCAACTGCAGCAATCGCAATTACATCAGTATCATCAACAACAGGAGTTCCCTCTGCATCAAATCCAAGCTACGCAACAAGCTTTATTACAGACACAATTTCAACCAATGTTACAAACGGTAGGCTTACCGGGACAGCTAGACCCGACTCAAATACAAACGGAACTTTATCAATCGGCCCTACAGCCTTACGTACAACCCGCCTTGGACCCACCTCCTCAAGATTTTGACCAAAACGATAATAGTTACAGATTGTATCTGTGCCGGGATGACTTCGAACCGTTCACAAGCATCCATGCTGAGGCCATGAAGACCTTCCTGGTTACTAAAATCATTCAAAGCGAAAACAATGTGGGATGGGCACCAGATTTGACTATCAAAGGTGTATACAACAGGTTCAGGTATGAGGTGACCACGACGGATGTGAGCTCCAAAAACTGGCTTATCAATTTAGATTTCAGTGATTACGATTACGCCAATATTCTCGTTTACACAAAAGAAGAATTGTGGTATGAAAGAGCTGCTATTTGGCTTCCAGGACATTCCAGGTGTAAGATACCACCGTTCCAAAAACTTTCTTTACAGAACAGACGCCTCGAAAATGTTAACGTGAGCAGATGGAAATTTGTCAAAAAGATTGTTACAGCTAAAGGTACGAGGCTTTACGTGGACATGCCTCCATCGGATGCTCGTGCCCTCGAATCCTCCAAAATAATGCTCAGCTACGAACTGACTAAGGTTAGCGTGTTCCTAAAAAACGTAGCAGTCGACAAGGACGCTTTCGATGCCGGTTTAAAAGAGCCCTCTATTGTAGACCCCTCAGAAATAGCCTCCGCAGTACAGAACAGTCCAATGCCTTCATTAAACGTTAATCACGAAACGGAAGTCGTTAAACTATCTCTAAACGGTACCAAATCGATGACTCTAGAACAAGCTCGCAAAATAAAGGAGATAGTCGTGTACAATCTTTTTAAATATCACGAGCAAGGCGGTAACCTTAAAACGGACTTTGTCAAATATGGGTTCTGTCCACCGAAATATTTTGGCATTGTCCCGGAGAATAAGGAGACGAAACGTTGGGTGTTGGGACGTCAATTCGGGAAGTTAAATCGGCAGACCATCGTCGTCCACGGAGGAGAAGAAAATTACTTCATCATGTACGCAAACATACCCAACGAGCATCACCAGAACAAGGCTCTCATGATAGAGAGATTGAAACAAAGTAACCAGGGTATCAAAGGTCTCAATTTCCATCTATGGAAAGTCCTCACATTTGCTCCCCGTCAACAGCGCAGAGGTTTCCTAGTAGTTCTAGAAATAGACATGCAATCTCTCCAAACTCTCGCTAAATATAATTACCAGCTTGATTACGTGACTTCTTCTAGCACGGAAACTATCCAGTTGAAATCTGACTATTCCATTTCTAAAATGGAAGATGAGATCAAGAAATTCAAGTCGGAACAAATGGACAGTTATGACGTGGCAAATATGGAGCTGGATTCTAACTCCGATGAGGATGACGTCGTATGTTTATCTTAGGGGCTGTCCATTAATAGCGTGAAGTTTTTGTGTCATTTAAAAATGACCCCCCCTCCCCCCCTTTTTAATACATGGTGAGGAGACTAACCACCCCTATATCACGTGTATTTTTTCTTAATATTTATAAAAGAATACAAGTTTAAGTTTCATCTAATGTTCAGAAAATTAAAGACTACAATTAGAGGTAGACTAAAATGCTGCAGGTTCTTTTTGACCGACATAAGCATAATGAAAACAATACAAAAAAAATTACTAATACATGAACATTACTTATCGAAAAATAAATACTACACCATCGAGCCTCACGTAATTAAATGAAAGCCCCTTAGAAGAAACAAAAGAATAGTACATTACGCAACGTGCTTAGAACAGGACAGTAATCATCAATACACACGTGTCTCATACGACGTTTTACAGCATACTTGCGAAAAAAATAAATAATAAAATATCAAAACAAAACAAAAAAATTGAGCTAGTGTGTATTGGTGATTACCGTTGAGGCGCTATTGAGGTCCGAGCCGTCAGGCGAGGGTCTTAAGATAACAGAGAAACTTTACACACACACTTGTACCACAATGTACTATTACTCTACTGCGTCTAAAGGGTTATATTTTTGTTCATTACTCTTTAATTTTAAACTGTGTGTGTATTAAACTGTGTTTTTGGTTTAACTATCAGGATGTCTGAAAAAATTTTTTGTATGATAATAAAACTGGAACTTAAAATTGTGTTTTTATAAAGATGTATTACATATAATCAATTTTTATTTAAGTATATTTGTAGATGGAACATAGATTTGATTTGACAGGTAAATATAACATACCTTCTTTCTGGTTAAGTATATAATTTGACTGTTTCCTCTGGCCTTTTTTTTTCGAGTTTCAGCCCAGTTTTGTTGGGAGAAATAAGATCAACAAGAAGTCTACATCTCAGGGAACATGAAACGTCTTCCCTGCTTCAATGATGAAGGAAATGGGCCAATGAACGAGCAAAAAGGGTTCGTATAATATTCTCTCACAAATTCAATTTCAGTTTTATTTGGTGCGATGTAATTTTACCGGATTATGAACGCAAATTTTGCTGGTGATGTGTTTAACACAACTGACAGATTTTACGTTTCAAACACCAAAAAATGTAAGTATATATTATAGATGGGAAGTCTTAAAGGACTTGACGTATACTTGGATGGTCTTTAAACATAGAAATATTAAGGATAATTTCCAGTGCAATTATGAGGGGTGTTGCAGCTCCTTCAAAAGTATAAGGTAATCTTGCAGTTTGCTCCCGAAACACCAGACTCCAGCCCGAAAATTGTAATTTTAGGATATTATAAACATTAGTGTATCTAGTAGCAGAACTTGCAGTCTCTTAAAGCGTTTTCATCTTCTTGTATAAACTGTTCTACATAAACTAAACGGCATCAGACACGGCGAAGATAATATACTTACTTATATCAATTTCCTAGAATTTTATAGGATATTAATAAACTCTTAAGATCTTGTTATTTTCCGGTGACAAATATAATAATAGATGACCCTGCAAACGTTGTTTTACCTTAAACATTATTTAGAAGTAGGTCATCCTCATCATTTAGACGATTTTTAGTTTAGTTTATTGGATTTTAAGGCTAGATTGTAATTATTAAGAAACTACTTTATATTGTAGTTTCGTAAGAAAAAAAAAAAAGTTTATTGGACAGAAATTGTAAAAAAATATCTTGAATGATTCCAGTTTTTTGCTTGCAAGTATATATAACCAGTACTTTAGCTTATATATTTACTGTGGTTAATCTGAGACGAAATGAAGGGTGATATCATACAGAGAGCAGTCACGTATTCCAGCAATCATGAGGTTAGTTCTGCGTCTAGTTTTATATGAAGGTAGATTTCATCATCAGCATGTGTTCGTCCGCTGTTGGACATAGGCCTCTCCCATCTTGCGCCAATGTGCCCTGTCGGCGGCACGTCGCATCCACTCTCTCCCGGCTACCCTGCGCAGGTCATCGCTCCACCTAGACACAGAAGGTCCTACAATACGTTTTCCGAGAACTGTCACTTTAGAAAGCTGATTCTTTAAGCTATGTCGGTGACTCAGTCTGATCGCTTCATAGCGAATGCTATTTTTCAGAGAAACTCCGAGCATTGCCCTCTCTATAGCTCTCTGAGCGACTTTAAGTTGGTGGACCAGCTTCACTGTGAGTGTCCACGTCTCGGCACCGTAGGTCATCACTGGTAGGACGCACTGATTGAAAACTTTTTTAGGCACTGTGGAATTTGCGATGTAAAGACTCGACGAAGTTTACCAAACGCTGGTCAACCCTATATTCGCCTCTTAACCTCACTCCAGATTGTTTCTACCCATTTGCATTATTTGCCCTAGGTAGTTGTATTTCTGAACAATCTCGAGGATTGAGATGTACCATGTACTAGAATCGGCTCCGCTTAATTCTGCTGGAGTCGATCCCAGATAAAGAGAAGAATAACCTTGAATGATTTAGAGCTATCCAAGTTTTCCAAGACACTATTATTCAGCCAGTTTATTTTTAGACTGGCTGTGCCCCGCGTTATTGCCCGCGAAACTCCCAACCCGTGGGAATTTTGGGATAAAAGTACTCTGTGTTATACCTAGTTATACTCTGCCTTTCATCTATATCGGTTCTGTAGTTATTGCGTGAATGAGTGATACACATACATCCAGACATGCATAAGTTCATTGTTGTTACAAACTTTCACGTTTGTAATATTAGTAGTAATTATTCCTATAAATTAAGCACACAGATTTCAAGCTCTATATTAGGTTATATTTTATTTACACCTGAGATAGAGCGAGTAATAAAGACGAGTCATATATTTCAGACTATAAATAAATAAAAAATATTTATAGACAGCAATATATTTTATGTATCACAAACATAAAATGTAGTGTATTTATGGTACAAGCGTGTAAAGTTGGTGCTAACCGCCGAGGCGCTATTAAGGCCCTAGCCGTCAGGCGAGGGTCTGAAGATAGCCGAGGATAGTAATTACTAATCACCAATACACACGTGTATCATACACTTGCGAAGAAAATAATAAAATATCATGTTTCGTTAATAAATAAAAAGTTTTCCTATTCGCGCGCATTCAACTCAACAATGGCGATCGGCCATAGACTAAAAGAATTTTACTTATAAAAAAATGAACCAATGAATGAATGAATGGAATCGATCATAGACGTACTAAAAGTAAGGCAACATAGTTGATTTTTTTTTATGTATGATTTTTTTTGCTATTAAAACGTTTTTAAAAACAAAGCTTTTAAAAAAATCTATAACTCACTTGTGAATAATAGGTGTCATTATGTGCCTGATTGCGGAGAAATCAGAGCCACTTACAATATTATTTTTAGACTGACTTGCACACCAAACGCTAAATAATATCTTTAGCCTTTAAACATATTTATCGACTGTCAAGATGTAAGGAAAAATATTGATGATATTTTAAATTTATTTCAGAGCTAAACATATTTAACGGTTGCTGTGCAATTCAGCTCTAATATAGTTTATTTAAATTACAGTTATCTATCAATTATAATAACCCATAAATTATAATTAATACAGGAAGGAAACCAACGTCTGAAATCAAAATGGCCGAAAAGAAACCAGTCAGGAGGGAAGGTGAGCTTCAGAAATCGAATAGACAAACCACTGGTATCGTTACATCAGTGAAACAATCCGCAGATACTGAACTCAACCATGTGAGAAACCAATTTTGTGAGTCATTTTAACATATTTTTGTCTTAAATCACTATCATCACTACATCGTATAAAACAAAGTCGCTTTCTATGTCCCTATGTACGCTTAAATCTTTAAAACTACGCAACGGATTTTGGTGCGGTTTTCAGTAATAGATAGAGTAATTCAAGAGGAAGTTTTTTATCCCCACATTCCCACGTGATCGGGAACGCAGGTAAAACCGCGGGGCACAGCTAGTACACCAGTATAACAAAATCTGGGAAACAAGCAGTACTCTAGAATTTGTTGTTTCTTATACAGGGTGGACTAAATAAATTGAATTTGTGTTAAAATTATATGTTTGACTACTTTTTGGGACTTCAGTGATGTCTTGGCTAGTTTTGGACCAATCTATTTCATTTTAAAATAATGCTCTTTGTCAAATTTTGTTCATTTTAGATATTATGTTTTTAGTAACATTTACTGCTTAAGACATATACAGTTGATTTCTAGTGCTTTTTATTTTTACTTAAATCGATTACATGGTTCCTAAGAACAACTCTAAGAATATTTTTTTTAATTTGTAAATGTTGTTGACAGTGGAGTGCAGTACGAAGCCGGGTGAAGTGGGGGCCTACAGCGAAGTGAACCCGTCGATGGCCAAAGTGATCGAAGCGGAACTGCAGGACCTCATGACCAATGTAAGGGCATACACTCAAAATATATTTTTCAACACACTTGCTCATAAAGGGGCTCTTATTTGTGCAAAAACAGTTGAAAAAACATGTTTTATTCACAAGTGAGTTATTATATTTTTTTTGTTGCCTTACTTTTGGTAGGTTTATGGTCGATTCCATTCATTCATTCATTCGTTTTTTTTTATTAAGTTTATTCTTTTATACTATGACCGATCACCATTGTTGTGTTGGATGCGCGCGAATAGAAATACTGTTTATTTATTAGCGAAAAATGATATTTTATTATTATTTTCTTCGCAAGTGTGTTGAAAAACGTTGTATGGTACACGCGTGTATTGATGATTACTCTCCTCGGCTATCTTCAAGACCCTCGCCTGACGGCTCGGGCCTCAATAGCGCCTCGGAAGTAATCACCAACTTACCTCGCTTGTACCATAAATAACTATTAAGTATGTATTTACTGCTGCAGGGTCCGTTATTACTTACTTACTCCTATGGCTCAGAGACCCAAAGTGTGTCTTGGCCACCGATACGAGAATACGCTATTTGTCCCGGTCTTGCACAGTTTTTTATTAAATAAATAAATAAAATAAATCTTTATTGCTACTAAAACATGGATAAAACTTACAAATAGATATCTATACTAATATTATAAAGAGGAAAGATTTGTTTGTTTGTTTGTATGTAACGAATAGGCTCCGAAACTACTGAACCGATTTCAATAATTCTTTCACCACCAATCTACATTCACCCTGAATAACATAGGCTATATTTTATCCCCGTATTCCCACGGGAACGGGAACCACGCGGGTGAAACCGCGGGGCGCTGCTAGTAATTAATAATACGAGTATGTAGATAAGTCGTAGCAATAGGGTGACATCTCAGCTGATTATGATTTTACAATTTGCCTTCTTAGTGTTAGTAGTTTCACGTGAAAAGGGAACGAATTTAGAAAATTGTAAATATGTTTTATTCTTCTAGGTGTGGCGATCGTTACCTGACAAGCCCTCTGAACCCGCCGAGAAAATGATTGTAGACAACTTTAGAAATGAACTTGGACATGACCTTAAAAATGTACGTATAAATCCAAATTATGTCAGTTTATTTTAACGACCTCGATGGCAGAGTGGTCATCATGCCGAACTGCCATCCGTAAGGTTGCGGGTTCGATTCCCGTGCGGGGTGATTATTTGTGTGAACCACAAATGTTTGTCTCGGTCTGGGTGTGTGTGAATGAGTGTGTGCGTAGTTTCCAAAACCCTAGATACAAGTTACGAACTTAGTTAGGGGTCAGTTACTGTAATGAGATGATGTACCCTAGTGAATGATTATGTTATGTTATGTAAATAACACCCTAGTTACCAAATTAATTACTCGATGGCAAAAATCGATGTCGATATATTTCGACCAGCTGTTTCATTAATCTCCCTTATTGTTTCAGATTCTAGGATTGAACATATCCAAACGACTGTTGAACATCCATAACACCCTATTTGTGAAGGTAACTTTATTATAAATCAACTTTGACTGCCTTATTTGCGTTGCATTTTAGTCTGGTTTACCACTAAACCAGGTTTTACAATCTGATCTAAGTACCATTTTGAATACTGTCAAAAGACTAAAGTGACAGATTTCACTGACAAGTGACAGATGCTTAAACCAGGTTTTGTTAAACTAGGTTTAAAATGTAACGCAAATAAGGCTGTTAAGGTTTACAGAACTGTGTAATGGAGGGTAGTCTCCTAATACTCCTATTAGGTATATTGTTGAGTACACGATATATTGTTACTTATAGATATTTAACTATGAAGCAAAAGCGTGACTTTGTCTATACTTTGTGGGGCTCGCTAGCTTTTTAAACACTACCGCGTGCTGTAGTGCTCGCGACATATAAAAACTTCTTTTTAATTTCTATTGAAAAATAATATTTTAACTATTTTCTGTACATCTAGACATGAATTGAATTGAAATGGACACCCTTGTTGAAAGTCAGGATACAGTAATTTTTTGACCTTTGACCAAATAAGAAAAATTCAAATACGAATAAACCCTTTGGTCCACTATCGTAACTGATCTTTCGTAACCAGCTACGAACATGGATTTTTTTTCTTCCTTTGATAACCAGCTACGAAAACAGAATTAATTTGTCGTTTTGGTAACCAAGTTTCGTAACCAGCTACGATACAAGATTTTTATTTCTTTTTCTGTAACTGGTTACTAATCGGGAATAATTATTCTAGGTTTGTAACCATGTAAGGAGGTAGGTAGGCATTTTGTCATTATTGGATAGTAGATACTTCATAGATAATTATATTCACTTATCTAGATGTCATGTAAATGTCATTTTGCTATGTTTATTTTCAATAAGTACTCAAGACTACTCATTTAGTTCAGTATTAAATTATCATTATTACTACCAATTTTGCTAGTAAATAATAAAAAACTGAACATGGACTGTGATGATTCAAATCCCATTCAATTTGTGTCGACAAAACGTGGAGGAAGGAAAATGCTGTTTAACGGTCGTCAATATTATAAAAGAAAAATTTACACCAACGGGAATACATTTTGGCAATGTTACAATAAAATTCAGTGTAAAGGAAACATAACATTAGACCCTAATAATATATTTTTAAAAGACAAACCTCATGACGAAGGCTGTATCCCGAATTTCTCCAAAAACATTATTTTGAAAAAAATTAACTGTTTAAAAATAAAAGTTGGAGAAAATCTCGATCCAATTCAGAAACAATTTGAAGAAACTATTTGTCAATTGCAAGATGATGGCGTGGATTTAATTGCTGAATTACCCAAATTTAACAACATTAAAAGTAGTCTTTACAACGAAAGACATAAAAAAATGGGCGTGACTAAGTTGCATTTTCAAAATCCTTTAGAAGTAACAATACCAGTAAAATATGAATATTTTTTATTGGCTGACTACAAATATGAAGAGACCAGAATTATGGTATTTTGCCCTCCTGACATTCATGAGCTTTTAAAGGACAATCAACATTTTTTACTTGATGGGACGTTTAAGTCATGTCCGCCACCTTTTAATCAAATTTATACCATTCATGGCTACAAAACAACAACAAAACAAGTAATTCCGTTAATATTTGCATTCCTGCACAATAAAAATCAAAAAACCTACGAAATATTATTTAACTTGCTCAAGAGTAGATTACGTACATGGAATCCAGTGAAAATTACTCTGGATTACGAAAAACCTGTAATGAATGCCATTGCAAAAGTTTTTCCTAAAACTGAAATTAAAGGTTGTTTTTATCATTTTTGCAACAGCTTACTAAAGAAGGCTAAAAAATTGGGTTTAAAGTCAAGAGTGCAAAGAAGACATGTATCAAGATGCATGGGTTTGGCTCGATTACCTCTAAAATATATCATGTCAGGGTATAAATACATAATGAAACGAGCACCAAAATGCCCACAAGTGGTGAAATTTAACTCGTATTTTAATCATTTTTGGTTAAATGACGTCCAATTTATTAAAAAATGGTGTTGCTTTGGTGAAGAGCTTAGAACAACAAACCATTTAGAGGGTTGGCACGCCCGACTAAATAGATATGTGGACCGTAAAAATCCACCTCTGGCCAAAGTTCTTGAAATTTTGGTTAGAGAAACAAAGATTCGTACAAACACTAAGTCAAATAAAAGTAAACAATATCAAGAAATTGATTTTGAAATAAATTCTGCCGTTCAAGACTTAGAAAACAACACTATAAGTGTAGGTCACTGTTTAGAGATTATCGCACCTTTCTGCTTTTAATTTTAGCAAAATGATTATTACTTCATACTTATGTTTAATTTTATGTTATACTAATTTAGTACCTATTAGATATTTTTATTTTACTAAGTTTCATAGTAGTCGAGAAATCGAGAAGAGGATTCTTGTAATTTCACCATGTCGGTACATCTGTCTATTCAAAATTTAAAGATTATCGGTATGTTCTATTATAATGTAATTTAGCATAGTTAGTAGTTACGTATAGTTAATAAGTACCATTTGTGGCAAATAAAATCATAAAATATATTAATTTGTTGTAATAGTATATTACCCAGTGTATTTTTTACCCACTTACATGGTTACAAACCTAGAATAATTATTCCCGATTAGTAACCAGTTACAGAAAAAGAAATAAAAATCTTGTATCGTAGCTGGTTACGAAACTTGGTTACCAAAACGACAAATTAATTCTGTTTTCGTAGCTGGTTATCAAAGGAAGAAAAAAAATCCATGTTCGTAGCTGGTTACGAAAGATCAGTTACGATAGTGGACCAAAGGGAATAAACTTCAAAATTTTTATTTATAATCCGCAGACCGAATCAACAAATGTTTTCAGGCAGCAAATGTGTCCAAGTAACAATTTTCCCCATACATTTGTCGAGAAGGCTATATTTTATCCCGGAATTATTAGAAAAACACAAATGACTTATACTAATTGTTAACGTAACTTGGGAACTAATAATTTAACACAACTTGACTTAAACGTTTTTTTTTTCAACCCACATCTGTGCAAAGGCCTCCCCCAAACATCTCCAACACTCCCTATCCTTCGCAGCCTCCCACCAGCTACCGTCGAAGGCGACGAGATCATCCCGCCAACGTTTTCTCAACTTAAACATAACACAATAAAAAACACAAATCTAAGCTTAATTTATACCTAAACAAGTGTGTACGTGTGTGCAGTTGGTGTTCTCGTTCGTGCCGGAGCCGGAGGAGCTGGGCGTGTTCCTGGCGTCGCGGGGGCTGAAGGAGTGCGGCGGGGGCGGGCGCGCGCGCCTCGCACGCTGCGCCGACCTCACGCACTTCGACCGCCTGCTCGCGCGCACCGACTACAAGTGTGGTTAGAATACATCCTTCCTTACTTTTTATATTATTTTATTTACATTGGTACAATTACAGAAAATAGATCAAGAACTTATGCTAATACATTTGTGGCGACATCTACACAACACATAAGGAACTAAACAGCGCCATCTATCTGCATCTGAGGGAAATAACTGAAGAGTCCTGAATCGCGCAAGCGAAATTTACAGCGCAATCAACTATGTATACGAGAGCCCGACTATAACCGTCGGGCAGCTGCGCACCAGACATAACACCCGCCTGGTCGGAAGATCCTCCCTTTTCAAATGGGGATACTCCCATCCCCATAACTGGCTTGTGGCAAAACATTACACATCACTACATAATATAAAACAGTCGCTTTCTCTGTCCCTATGTATGCTTAAATCTTTAAAACTACGCAACGGATTTTAATGTGGTTTTCAGTAATAGGATAGAGTGATTCAAGAGGAAGTATTTATATAATTTTATCCCTACATTCCCTTAGGATCAAGAACTACGCAGGTATAACCGCGAAGCACAGCTAGTCATTTATAAATCTGGGATCCAATTACAATTGTACACAGCATTATTAGTAAATGTTATAAGAATTTAACTTCCTTGCCGATATAACCAATATCCCACTTTATAACAGACTTCCCTATTCTTTGATCTATTCATAAAACACGGACAAACAAACAACGCAACAGACAATTGTTAGATTAAACATAATATTCACTTGTATCAAACGTGGGCGCATTGTCGTCTATACTATATCCTTACTTATATTATGAATGCGAAAGTAACTCTGTCTGTCTGTCTGTTACCTTTTCACGGCAAAACTAATGAACCGATTGACTTGAAATTATGGTACAGGGGTAGCTTATGGTCTGGGGAAGGACATAGGCTATGTTTATCCTGAAATTCCCACGGGATCGAGAACTATGCGTGTAAAACCGCGGGGTAACACAGCAGGTGTAATTTCTTTGTATCTACACAGGGCAAACTGAAAAGGGGACGATCAAATCTATTTATAGGCAGCCATGACACTACCAACTGTGTTGCCAGGTTATAAATAAAAATACCACTAGTTCAATATTTGTTTCAAGAAATATTTCAAATTACATTACTACCGAATGTCAAAGGAGATATTAGTCCGTCTAAAAAGAGTAGACCCCCCATCCCACATACTATACAATAACTGGTTTTGATACTTGCTAATTATTTATTGTATTATTGGCATTAATAGTTTGTGATAATTCTAAGCTAACTAATTACGTCAAATAACCACTTTGCATCACAACTTGTGGTTAAATTCTATTAATACATTTTATTATAACTGCGGAAGATTGTGAGGATGGATGGACGTAATATTTATTACTCATTTACGCAAAAACTATTAAACGGATTTGAATGAAACTTGGCACAGGAATAAAGAAAGAAAGAAAGAAAACATTTATTCAGACACAAGAGAGAAAAAAACGGAGAAAAAATAAAAAGAAAACAAAATAAAAGGTGTGCTGAAATGGTTCTGTCTCAGCTATAGCTCCATCGTGTTAATAAATTATTTCCTGGAATCATTTATGTATACTCTCGGATTTACTTGAAAATAATAATTGTAATATATGTATCAAAACCATTCATACGCACTATAAATGACAAGATTGACTTAGAATGAAGTGTTGCCAGCCACAGAATATAGTTAGTTCTACAAACATTAATTTCTACTCTTTTAGACAGACTATATATTATTTCGAGCTGTGCCCCGCGGTTTCACCCGCGCAGTACCCGTTCCCGTGTTCCCGGAAATTATTCGAATTTTTCTCACCTTTTAACCTTCCCTAGACTTCCACGAACATTTCAAGGCCAAGATAAGATAAATCCGTTCTGCCGTTCTCGAGTTTAACGAGACTAACGAACAGCAATTGATTTTTATATATATAGATAGATTTATTGTAATTGTTGTTGCAGGTAAAGCATCTGTAACTATAACGCCGTGCTATCAATTTATGAAGTGCCCACCACAGCTCAGATCTGTATACGCTTGTACCACCAAACAAGGAATTAGTACAAAAAAAACAGGTGAAAAATCAATCAAAAAACAATCTGAACTACAAACCACAACTGATGTAGATATGAAAACTATACAAAAACAAGACAAAACAAAAACTGCAGTTAACATGACAAAAAAGCAATGTGCACAGAAAAAAGTACAAAATATATCACAGAAGTTTGTAAATGTATCTAAAGTTGACACAAAAGTATCTAAAGTGGACACAAAAGTATCTAAAGTTGACACAAAAGTATCTAAAGTTGACACAAAAGTATCTAAAGTTGACACAAAAGTATCTAAAGTTGACACAAAAGTATCTAAAGTTGACACAAAAATCTCTCAAAGGCCAAATATTGAATCAGCGTTTGGTAAAAAGAAAATTGTTCCTAACAAATTACCTTCGGTAAAAGCCAACACTGGCAAATCAGTTACAAATAAGACAGTCACAAAGCCTACTAAGTCTGATAAGAAAGGTGAAAAGTATAATTCACTAGATGAGAATAACTTGGAAGAATTAGATGATTATGATATTTTAGCCTTATTGAATGAAGGAGTCGTATTGGACGAATGTAGTGGGTCAGATGAAGAATGACTAGCTAGATCAATGCAAATAAAATACAAAATAAATGTAGGTACAGTCAGTGTTAATAGAATATCATTGGAATCCACCCGGGCGGAGGCCTACGGAGCTCCCGCGGGACCCATTCTATAAAGTCAGTAGTCTGGTCTGGTCATTTTCTCGATACATTTCCATTTTGAAAATCGTGGTGTTTATATTTTTAAATGTAAATTGTCAAAATATACAGTTTTATCAAACATTGAAGTTTTTCATTTTCAACAATTTTATAAATCCTATTCCCAAAAATCTAGCAAAAAAATGTGCCGAGCTATTATAAGTTAATGGTTCCACCAGCGAGCAGCGAGTACTCGCCAGCCGAGTGTGCGAGTCAGTGATCAAGCGTTATTTGTGAAGGTATTTTTATAAAGATGATATTAATTCTTATCCAAATAAAAACCTCTATTCATTACAAGTATTAATGCCCTCTAACTAGTGAGGAGACATTATTTCTAAGTACCAGTCCGATTTAAAAATCATTTTTGTAATTATCACTGCTAATTCACAGGATGTGGTTTTGTACTTCCTAACTTGTCAAATGAAGAGATGTGAATTAATCCGAGCACTTAATATTAGGTCAAATTGTAAGGGTAATGCACTCGTTAACTGGTGTAGGCTCAATTACTGCAAGTTAACTCATTTATGAGACAATTAATTGTATCTGCTCATACGCAGCGAGGATGCGATGCGGTGATAAGCTGAGCGAGGAGCGAGTTTATAAGCGGCACTGGTTCTTTGGAGAAAGGTTAAAGTATTGGTTTTATTAAAAACTGTGTACATAAGTAGATGTTAAAGTAACCAACAGTTTGTCTATTTCGGACAAACTGTTGTTTATTAGTAGGTATTAGTTAACACCAATAATTATGATTTTTTGAACATTTATTAGGCTAAATTAAATTTTGCATCCTACATTGCATCATATAGGTATGCACTATCCTAAAGTAATTAGGGCGAGCGAAGCGAAGCCCTCCTAATTCAACAGTTTTTACAGTTTTGTGGTACACATTACGGAAAAACTAGAGCACCTACAGATTTGATATTTAACAGAGTTATTTCAATTCATGTCTAGATGTGCAGAATATGGTTTTTATATCATTTTGTTAATGAAATAATGAAAAAGGTTTTAACAATTTTGCAAACAAATTTTAAATTTCGAGAAATAAAATGGATGCGTAATACAACACGTCTATAAATAATATACATTGATTATATATAAACATATTTACATAAAATACTTCTCAAATTAGCCGGGTTATAGGGGTTAAAATGACATTTAAATGTCAAACGATTACGACTTAGTGTCATACGGCACACAATAGATGGCGTTGATATCCAGTTTCGAGCATGAAGGTTTCATGTTTCTAATGTAGTAAAAAAATCGAAATAAAAAGAAATGGATTTGTACATTGTGAAATTGATTCTGTTTACAATTTTATCGGTTTAAAAAATGTGTCATCAAAGGAGGTCGAGTGAAAAAAGAAAAACGGGGGGTTGGGGGGGCGGAGCCCCCCCGTTAAAAAAAAAACAAACAATTCTATGATAGAAATTAAAAGAAAGTTTGAACACTGATTCCGAAATGATAATAGTTGTTATAGTAAAATGCCGCAAAAACGTACGTTACGCGAAATTAATCGTTCTTTGATGGACGATGTAAGGGAAAGTCAGAGAAGATGAAGTGATTGTGTTCGTGGCACAATGCTCACTTTGTGGTAAAAATACACACATCAAAAGTGTCTAGGGATCAAGCATTTTTATGCGGATTTCTTGAGATTGAGATGTGGCTTTGTAATAAATTTATGATTTTATAAATTTATATGGATCCTTTTTGGTGCATTTCATAATTTGAATCAGGAACTGTGAATCAAATTCGAGTAAAAGATGAAAATCAGCTGTCAATATTTTCCTAACCCCTCGTTTAGACTATGCTCCTGCTCCTGCTACTCGCGCTGCCGCAAATATTTCCCAAAATACTTCCGCGGCAGTACGCTATCTACACCATGCTGCAGTGAGCAGGAAAGTGGCGAGGAAAGTGGGCAGTGGCATAGTGTAAAGGGGTCACTCGTGCTGCTACTCGTCATGCCGGTGCCGTCACTTGTATGTCACTTGGTACGTGAGGACTGAGTGAAATAGCGTATATGTTCTCTCTCGCTCTCCCTCCTTTGACTTCCGCACGAAAAACCGACACTCGCGGGAGCGTCGGGCAGGAGCAGCGGCATGACGAGTAGCAGCACGAGTGACCCCTTTACACTATGCCACTGCCCACTTTCCTCGTCACTTTCCTGCTTACTGCAGCATAGTATAAACGAGGGGCTATAAAAACATACAACGCATTGAAGACATTATTAGTGCTACTGTTTCCCTACTACTGATTAAAACCAACGTTATTATGGAGCGGCGACGTCATTTAAGCAGGGAAGAAATGCTCAGAGCCGTGGGAATGATAGAAGCTGGTTCCCGGCAACGTACTGTGGCTTTAGCTCTGAATACAAGTCAGAGTGTTATCAGTTGACTTTGGACACGTTACCGAAGCACTGGTACCGTGGCTGAGCGCCATGGAGGACGGTATCGCTGCACCACACGGAGACAAGACCGATACATTCAAATCTTAACTCGAAGAGCTCCAACAATAACCGCCATGATGTTAGCCGTGCGGCTTCATCACTCTTCAGGGAACTTAATTAGCGACCAAACAGTCAGAAACCGCTTGCATGAAGTGAACCTTCATTCCCGAAGACCGCTACGGGTACCACCTATAGCAATGCACAATCGTAGGATTCGATATCAATGGGCTCTTGAACACAGAAATTGGGCAGAAGAACAATGGCGTTTCGTGTGCTTTTCTGATGAGTCTCGTTTTGGTATGAGACCGGATACAAGACGTATACGACACTGGAGAACCCCTGGACGCCAACAGCGATTAAAATCCTGCCAGGAAGTCCATCCTTATAGTGGTGGAACCATCATGGTATGGGCGGGTATTTGGATCGGCGGAAGAACTGAGTTGATTTGGATCAGAGGCAACCTCAACGCTCAAATTTATGCTGAGACGATTGTATCAGACGTCATCGTTCCTCTACAAGTGCAAATCGGTCCCTTATTTCAGTTAATGCATGATAATGCACGACCGCACACCGCAAGAGTTGTAAGACAGACTCTCGCCGCAGCTAACATCAATGTCCTGCCCTGGCCTGCTCAGTCGCCAGACTTGAACCCGATTGAGCATGCATGGGATATGCTACAGAGAAGAGCTCTGCCGAATATGGAGGGTATCCAGTCGCAAGAAGACCTTTTTTTGTTGTTGCAACGAACATGGGCGGCCATTCCACAGCGTGATTTGGATGAACTCATTTTGAGTATGCCAAACCGATGTTCTTGTGTTGTTAGTGTTCGCGGTAGAAACACGGATTATTAATTGTTTAAGTTACCCAATAAAATTTTAAAGAAAACTGTTATTTCAGTCTTTTTTTCGAACTTTAATGTTAGTGGTTCAAATGTCAAAAATCCCTTTATTAGGAAAATGGCAAATTTCTTTATTAATGCAAAGGTGACTTGGTTTATCGTTACTGTGACAAACGAAAACACTTTATTTGATGAATCCTTAAAGAAAATTTTAATTAATATCAATCAGGAGAAAAGTTATTGCAAAAATATATGTTGATCCCTAGACACTTTTGATGTGTGTATGTCAAAAATAAGAGAGAAAAAAGAAAAACGGGGGGTTGGGGGGGCGGAGCCCCCCCGTTAAAAAAAAACAAACATCTCTATGATAGAAATAAAAAGAAAGTTTAATGTAATGAATAAAATTAACACTGATTTCGAAATGATAGTAGTTGTTATAGTAAAATGCCACAAAAACGTACGTTAACTAGCCTCCTCTTCTCTTTTCCGAACCTTTATCCCATGTCTATTTGGAGTCGGTTTTCAGTTTCTCAAATTTTTATAATTAACGGGATATTTACCATGTACATATATTATTTTTTTCGGGTTTTCAGTTTAACCAGATTTGGCGGAATGTCAGTATTTTACGTGAAGCGACTGCCATTAGACCTTCACAACCCAGAGGGCTATACGCCTTTTTTTGGTTAAACCAAATGTTACACTTTTGAGGGCTCTAACTACCCGTAACGACTATCGAAGATGTTAGTACGACAGCGGGTACCGACGGCTTTACGTGCCCTCCGAAGCACGGAAACGCTCATGAAATTAAAAGTATTTTTGGTAATGACCCATCACAGTCATGACGGTGCCAGACGATGCTTAACCGCACAGATCACAAGAGATCCGCGGGTAGCACTGGGCCACGAGCGGGCAACTAGCCTCCTAGAACGCGAAATTAACCGTTATTTAATGGACGATGTAAGAAAAAGTCAGGGAAGACCTCGAGATGTAGAATATAATTGTGTTCGTGGCACAATGCTTACCTTGTGGCAAAACTATGTCAGAAGTTAGAGAGAGAGAAAAAGAAAAACGGGGGGTTGGGGGGCAGAGCCCCCCCGTTAAAAAAAACAAACATTTCATGAATAATTTTAGGAAAGTTTAATAAGATTAAGAGATTAGTGTAATCGTTAAATAAAGTGCCCTAAAAACGCACGTTAACTGGCCTCCTCGGACACGAAATCAACCGTTCTTTGATGGTCGATGTAAAGGAAAGCCAGAGAAGTCCTCGAGATGTACCTGGAATCTAATTGTGTTCGTGGTAATCCATGTCATCTTCTTTGGATTGATTTGCACCGATTTGCACATCGAAAACAACGGACTTTGTATAGACTAATATGGGTCCAGGATCACAACCTAACGTTTTAAAGAAATTAAAATTCGTCGAAGAGCAATTAATAGCGCAAGTTCACCCAGTTATTACAGTGTACCTACTCAAATTGGATATTGTGGCCAAGTGATCAACTTCCAATCAAAATATCACTTTCTTGGGCTGATGTAAACTTGAGCAGCGCTTTATGAAACCGATAAAATATGAATAGCGACCACACATACGAACGAAAAATATTTTGGAGTAAAGTACTCTAAAGTATCACATTACGGAGATAATTGGAGTTCAAGATAGCGATTTTAGGTACAATGATCATCATACAGTTTTTACGAAGTAAATATTTTTTTTTTTTTTTTTTTGGGACTATCCGTATTTCGGTATGATGTCGGTACAAGTTACGTATCTATCCAATTTTAGTCCATTCCCTCAAATATTTATCAATGAAGGCAGAATCAGTTTTGAGTGGTAAGGAATCAGTTTTGAGTGGTAAGGGTGACCTTAGAGATATATTAGAGTCACCAAGTTTTCTGTTCCGGTGACAGCGTCGCTGAAATCGCATCTTTTGGTTGTCAGATGATTGTCAATGTATCCAAATGACATTATAGAGGGCGGTCCGAAATATGAAAACGTTACAAACTTTACCAACACGCGTTAACCAAATTGATATGTGCGCTAATGCGCTATGGGCGCTGTTTGCGCACTATCTAATCGGACCAGGATTGTGTACGTACGTGTGTGAAAATATCAAAATTAGAGTTACGTACTCGGCATTTCGAATTTCAAGATCCAGAAAACAGTTGTTGTAATTAATAATTGATCAGAATGCAATATTTAACCATTGTAAACTTAAATGTTTACCAACAAAACTAAAATAAATCAAATTCTGAAACGTCAAATTTTGAGTTTGACATTTGTGCACACACTGCACAACCTAAGTATTTTCCATGAGCAGCGTTTGCATACTTTAATGACGTCACTGATGACGTCCCATTACTTTCGTTGGTGCAAATACGTTCAATTCGATCACTTCACTCCGTAAGCACGCTATTGGTACCGATAGGGCGAAAAAGCGCAATTTGGACCGCACGGATAGTCAACATGACAATAGGAGCTTCCAAGTTTGGCCGCCACCGGCACAGAAAACTTGATGACTCTAAACTAAACAAGACTTTCCAAACTTTGTGATAGTGAATATTGATGTATGAAGATGGTAGTTTTGGTTTTGATTGTTTCTTTTTGTAAACGAATATATTTTTTTATGGAAACTTTTTTCAAGAAATATTTCAGAATCACATATCATGGAGTCAGTTAATCCGCCCTAGCAGTTCCCTGCATGAGATAAAGACTTCAGCCCGTACAAGAAGTTGTACTTCATCGAGACCTTTCAAATGATGTTTGGTCACAAAATGTTACAACATCACAGGAGGACACCACATGGAGTCAGTTAATACGCCCTAGGTTTTCCTGCACGAGATACAGACTTCAGCCCATAGAATAAGGATCACGACCAGGATTCTCTCTGGTCTCTGCTTCAGCCTGTACTAAAGTTGTAGTACTCATCGAGAGCTTTCAAATGACGCAGGAAGGACGCAGGGCACAAAGTGTTACAACATATAGGACGGAACGCCCATTCTCCTTTGGGTTGAAAATGGATTTGTCCTCCCGATTAAATGCCACGCACTCACGAGTGATAATGGTTCGATATGAAAATTATTCTCATACAACGTATGACAATAATGGTTGAGTCCAATACCACCCATAACTAAATATTGGAAAAGTGGAAATACTTAATGTTCCAGGAAACAATACAATAAGCTTTCGTAATCACAATTCGCAAGTCACAAGGCTTGACGTTAGATAAAGCTGTGGCGGACATTGGACATAAAGAAACTTCTGTTGGTCTAACATACTCGTAGGTACCTCTGTGGTATCGCGCGTTTTCAAGAATTAAAGCATTTTCTTTCTTTCTTACATTAAACATAGAATTACTAAGAAAAACCTCGCGAGCCCACACAAAGCCACGCTTTTAGCTAGTTATAGCTACGAATTAACTGATCAATCAATCTTTAGGTTTTGTTAAACTAAACATCGTTCATCGCTTCCTCTATCACCAAAACCACACGACGAAAGTTTTCACACAATCAACTAAATCCAATGGACCGTATCTCATGGACAATAAGAGCTACATTCGTCGAGCATGGGTCAAGGTTCGATCCCAGGACGATTATGAAATCACTTTGGCATTTCGACTGATGGCCGACTGTTGCATAAAATGAGTCACGGAAACCAGCACAAACTTTATAATATTCTATCTTTTATAAAATAACGAGTCTGGCGATCACGGGCTCTTAGTCCATATTAAACATGCAATAAGCTCTCGAACCTGGCAACTCTGAATAAGAATATTTATTATTGCTCAAAAAAACTGGTACATGTACTAATGTAGGTCTTCTTAAAATCTACTAAGGGCTGATTTTTCCATCGCCAGATAACTTTTATTCGACGAATAAATTTGACGTTTGACAGATTTTGTATGGAATAACTGTCAAAATTTCAAAATTATTCCTCGAATAAAGTTATCTGGCGATTGAAAAATCGGCCCTTAGTGTATAAAAATAAGTCGGGTTTTCCTTCCTGACGCTATAACTCCAGAACGCACGAACCGATTTATCTTATCTTGGTCTTGAAATGTTCGTGGAGGTCTAGGGAAGCTTTAAAAGGTGAGAAAAAAAACGAATAATTGCCGGGAACACGGGAACGGGTACTACGCGGGGCGCTGCTAGTTTCTTATATCAATTGGACAACAGTTTTTACCCGTCACGGGCATACAATGATTTGATAGAATGATAGATTTGTTATTTTTGTACCATTATTATCATAAGTCCATCACGTAGGTGTGACAGTCACTGGCTTTGATTATCATTGAAGTCAGATGAAACCTTAGATAATAGAGAAAATCTTGGTCGTGATCCTTATTCTATGGATGAAACTTTACTATATTACTACTGTCAGTAGTTTGTGGCATAAATTCTTGGTGAGCAGAGCCATACCCACCTATTCGGATTCATAATGTAGACCTTGAGAACTGGTTCGACTACTTTTAGTTTCGACAAATATTATGCTTTCGTCACAACCTTGTAATTCGCGGCGTACCGTTTGTCGATACATCTTGTTTTTTTGTGACTCTATACTAATATTAGACAGTGGTCCCAACCGCCAGCGATGAGCGAGTAACGAGTAGAACTAGAAACTATAAACGAGTTGGCGTGAAGCGAGTGTAAAGTTTCGATAGTTTAGTCGCCGGGCTATAAGCGAGTGTTCGAGTGCGACGAGCGATTACTCGCGCAACTCGCCGCACTATTGTTTCGAAATGATCATAAAAACAAATGATTAAGTGGCGAGTATCGCTAAGCGAGTTAGCGAGTTTTTTTTTATTTGTTTATTTCTTGTCACTCAGCGACAACATAGTACTCGCCGCCAATGTGAACAGTCTGAGAGTAACTATTAATATATGCATCTATTTCATTTACACGGAATGTATAGTCACTGTACGTTTCTTCAGAGAGAAAATTGCCAATAGTGGAGCCACGCTGCCTTCCAAATCTTAATAGTTTACTTCTTCAGTTCAAATAATGTTAGCTCGTTAATTGAAAAGCCATTTTAGTGAAGGATAACATCACACTATGATCAAAAGGGGCGGAGCTAACGCGAGTACAGTGCAGCTTAAATAATGGGGACACATGTAACACAGAGGCCTCGGTTGTGATAAGTACCTACTAATATCATCGACAGTTGTTACAAGTACTTAGCCCCCAAAAGTCAATCCAGAATATACTTACATAATCCTAGCACCCAAAGAGAGTTGTAGAAAACTGCCGTAAGCTTGTTTAAATATCTATAAACATATAAGTAGGTGTTATTTACAAACCCATTCCTTTTAAACGCATTTAGTATGAGGTACGTCATCTACCTTTTACCAAAACAAGTATTCGAACCGATAAAACTAATTTGAATAACAAAATAGGTATGATCATAGTTATATACGATCACGAATAAGGCGAATAACGTATTTTTTCTCTATAGTATTACGTAACAGAATTATTGATTGCTTACTACTTTTTTGTTACAATATTAGCTATACCCCGCAGCCCGCATTTTATTTATTTATTTAGTTAGACACTTGGATTATTAGCATTTTGGATCGTTAAGGAATATGAGGATAAAAGTGTCGCTTTTTCTATTAGTTGAAGAGTCAAAGTAGAGGCATTATCGACAGCCGTTAAGCTCTTAAAGTCGTAATATTTGATTGAACCGAAAATGTCGAATCTAGCCTGGATTGCTGTGGTCTGATGGTAATCTTATAAATACTGGCGTTAAACCAAATCTGATTTAAATAAAAAGCCTCATTTAGATATGGTATATATAACTTTTTGAATTACTTATTCAATTCCGACATTCCATTCAACGAGTTTGAAAAATGTAAGCACTTATTAGGAAAAGTTGCGTGGTCGCTGCGCGCCGCTCACCCTACTCAGCGAGATAGCTAGGCAGTGCCTTATGCGATGTACTTAACTTAGGCGTCACTGATGCCTGGGTTGGGTTAGGTTAGGTAGGCTACATTTTATCCCGATATGCCCACGGGAAAGAAAATTACGCGGGTGAAACCGCGGGCCGCTGTTAGTGCTTTATACAAGTCATCATAGTTTTATACAACTAGATTTTAAGATTATTGTTGCAGTGCCCAAACCGGGCTTCATGTTGATTCTACTAATACTTTGTACCTAACACCTGTGTATACACATGAAAGCAATAAATTATTTTGAGTTTGAGTTTGAGTTTATACTCGTACATGTAAATTTAACATACATTAAAACATCATCTTTCAAATCAAATCAAATCAAATCAAAATTCTTTATTGCTTGCTAAGTGTAGGTACATAGGTGTTACAATAATAGGAACTTAAGACTTAGCACCTTTACAGGCATTGCAATTATATAATATTAGGTAGGTAACTTAAATGACTACTAGTATATCTATAGGCTAAAACAGTGGTAACAAACAATATAATTCTTTGAATTAAAAACAAACAAATAGAAAATTCTTATAACTAAAATACATTAAAAGTAAAAAAAAAAAAGAAAAGAAAAAGAAAACATGAAACCCAATAACATTATTTTTTATATTCTAACAATGAAGTGTCGTTTAGAAATGCTTCCACAGAGTAATATGCTTTTTCAAGAAGAAAAAGTTTAAGTGATTTTTTGAAAATATTTATACATTTGTGTTCTTTTATATAATTTGGTAGTTTATTATAAATTTTTATTGACATAGAAAATACACTTTTGTGAAATTTTGAGGTTTTACATTGTATTGGACGCAAAACATGTTTGTGCCTTTTACTAATTAGGGTTTCATACTTATCAATATCTTTGTGTACCATCAAAGCTGATTCAAATATATATATAGAGGGTAAAGTTAAAATTTTAAGATTAATAAAATGAGGCAAGCAAGTATCTGTCTTTTTAATGCTGCAAATTGAGCGAATGCATCTTTTTTGGGCTCTAAAAGCGCTCTCTTTTTCAGTGGAATTGCCCCAAAATAAAATACCAAAATTAAGTAAGGAACCCACATAGGCATGGTAGGCGCTGAGAATCGTACTTAATTCGGAAACGTTTCTTAGCTTAAACAGTGCATATGAGAATTGATGTAATTTAGTGCAGATATGTTTAATATGCATTTTCCAATTAAGGTCTTGATCCAAATAAATGCCCAAAAATTTTGTACTACTAACTTGTTCTATTGTTTGTCCATTATATTCTATAGATATTGTTTCAGTTTTAGCATTATGATTTTTAAAAGTTATAAAATTAGTTTTATATAAATTTATTTTTAAGTTATTGCTGGTTAGCCATTCTACTATTGATTTTATGGAGAAGTTGATGTTGTTAACAAGTGTTTCCGTATTATTTTCTACATAAATAGCAGTGCTATCATCAGCAAATAATACTAAAGGATCTCTTATGGCCTTGGGTAGATCATTAATGTATATGATGAAGAAGAGAGGACCTAATATCGATCCTTGAGGTACACCACATTTCATTATTTTGCTGTCAGAAATAAATTTAATTTCAGTTTTTGATGTATTATCTATTCTAGTTATTTCCGTGTATTGTAATCTATTGGAAAGGTAAGATTTGAGTAAATTTAAACAACTGCCGCGTATTCCGTACTTTTCTAGTTTGTTTAATAATATGTTGTGTTCTACATGGTCGAATGCTTTAGTTAAATCCATAAATAACGCAGTAACTCTTTGACTATTATCTAAAGCGGTGTATGTTCTTTGCAAAAAACTATAAAGAGCCATATTGATAGATTTGCCTTTTCGAAAACCAAATTGCTCGTTGCAAAGTATTTTATTCTTCTCTAAATAATCATAAAGTTTATTGTAAATAACTTTTTCAAAAATTTTTGCAATAACCGGAATAAGCGCTATGGGTCTATAACAAGAAACTGATGATCTATTGTCTTTTTTAAAAATAGGAGTGATTGTTGTTATTTTTAATTTGGCAGGAAATACTCCTTTTTCTATGGATAAATTAACTATATAGCTCATTACCGGTGAGATGAACAAAGAAACAAGTTTTAAAATTTTCACACTAATGTCATCATGGCCTGTACTTTGGGTATTTTTCAGTTGTTTAATAATTTGTTCTATGTCATGATTATTAGTAGGAGTCATATAGAGTGAATTCGGCACACTATCAATACTTGGTCTTTTAAAATTTGTTGAATTAATTAAATTAACAGGTAACATTAAATCTCCATCCGTAAAGAAATTATTAAATTCTTGAGCTATTTGTTGAGGATTTGTGATTGTTTTACCATTGATAATAATTTGTTCTATATTTTCGCGAGGAGGAACTGAATTCATACTGTTAATTACCTTCCAAGTCGCTTTACCCTTATTCTTTGAAGAATTAATATAATAGTTGTTTTGCGTCTTTTGCGTCAGTTTAATTATTTTACGTAGTCTTTTAGAATAAGTTTTAAATTCAGTTTTATGTAGAGAGGATTTAGAGTATCTATATTTCCTAAGTAGATCTCTTTTACGCTGAGAACATAACTTAATTCCTTTACTTAACCATTTAAGTTTTTTTGTTATGTAAATTTTGCATTTTATGATAGGAAAACATAAATCATAGAATAATTTGAATAGGTCGTGAAAGTAGTTAAAAGATTCGTTAGGGTCCTCGGTATTATAACACTCACTAAATGAAAGACTTTTAATACAATTTATAAATTTGGTTATATTATTTGAGTTATAATCTCTCATATATTTATACCAATGGGATATCATGTAACTTTTTTTTGTGGGACATTTGAGTATTTGCGCTGTGTGATCAGAGAGAGCCAGTTCAATGACTGTTCCCACAGATCCTTTTATATTATGAGCAATATTGTCTATGCAGCTCATACTACATAAACGTGTAGGTTGATTAATGCTTAACTTAAGGTTAAATGCATGTAAGAGTTGTTCGAATTTAAATGTAGGGCTATTTTGTTTCAATCTATCTAGGTTAAAATCGCCACATATCACAATTTTTTTATTTTTTTTACTAATTTCAGTTAATAATGCATCTAGTCTTTCTAAAAATATATTAATCTTTTGAGTTTCTTGTGATGGTGGCCTATAAATGCACAATATTATTACATTGTGATCGATTAATTCAATTCCACAACATTCTAGAATATGACATATACTAAATTTATTTGTATTAGGGATTTTTTTGAATTTATGGTTATTGTTAACTAGAATACACGATCCACCTTTTCTATTATGTCTATTAAAATATGATGCTAAAGTGAAGTTAGGTATTGCAAGAAATTTAGTGTCCTCAATAATCATATTATCTTTCCTCCTTTCTCTTCTGAAATTTATTTAATTAAGTATATCTAAGTATAATAACAAAATTTACGACAACATTTCTGAGAAAAAGATGACCTCATAGTTGAAAAAAGTAAGGTGACTTTTCTGTTACCGAAAGAGTTAATAGGTAAGTAGGTATAATATTAATGACCTAATTTTACCATGAAACACGCATTGATTTGCGTACCCCCGTGTCTGGAGAGAGCTTTTCCTGTGGGTCAAGTCTTTTAACTACTAATGCTACTCAAATAAATTCATTGTCGCACTTTCCAGCGAGAGAATAAGATGTTCTAAGAACTAACCATCAGATGACCCAGTGAATAAAGAAATTAAAAAATTGACTGTTAAAATTTAAAGATTGACGTTTAAATAGAACATATTAGTGTAGAATATTCAAAAAAAATATTCAATTATTTTTACCGATGTTGTTTTGTACCTAAGTTGTTAGTATTGTAAAAATTATAAAATCAAGGTAGGTATGCCAAGGCCTCACAGTGTCATTACATAATATATTAGTATATAATGTGTATTATATGATTACTGCATATAATACAACAACAATCTAAGGAACTAGTTGGCTGTTATGAGTCAACGTTGTAGTTTGTTTGTCATTTTCCTGTTTATCAATGAAGGCTCACTATGTGAAATATAATAAATAAATAATATCGAGATACATACTGCACATCGTCACCTACACTCAAACAAGGAATCGAACCCGTTAAAGACCTTTTTTTTACGCTGTGAAAATGCATAGAACTGCATACCACCGAGAGCCGAGATCGGGAGGACTCCTGATGGTTATGTGGGGCTCTCCTAGCCAGAAGGGCTGGGCCTACCCACTAAAACACAGCGACTTCCGTCCGCGTTACATTGGGGTGCCGGAGGATCCCGAGGGGGATTTCTACCACGGCACCCCAACGCCGGGCCCGCACTAAAGGCGGCTCCCTGAGAGGACGTCTCCGAAAGTGAAGACGTCCCCACGACTGGTACCCTTCCTACCAGGACTATGGCGATTCTATTAAGAATCGCTGCACTACCGAATCTTACGTTAAAATATTTTAATAGTTTTGTTCTTAGTAAGTACAAGACAAGAATGTCTGTTGCAGTATTCATAAGAAACAGGTACAAACATACATAGCCTTGAATGTAACGTCATTATATTAAAGCTGCATTTACGTACTGCAGGTAACAATGGTAATTTAATAAACTATAGATGCGTTTTGTTTATTTTTGTCTACGCGAAAACTACACTGAAATGTAAACATAGAAAGGAGGTAGTTACCGACATAGTTGTAAGTTAAGCAACAGCCAGTGTAGCGATAGCATTCGCAATAATAAATTCGTGTGTAAAGTTGTAAAATTATCTCATGTAAGTTACTATTGCTCCGCTCCAATCGGTCGTAGCCCGATGTTATTAGCCTATAACCTTCGTCGATGGCCTGTCCGACAAACGATAGCAGCGGATATACCCTAACGCAAGTTATATAGCTGGGCACAACTAACATCTACATCTACTTATATAGCTAACGAGCAGCGCCCCGCGGTATCACCCGCGTAGTTCCCGTTCTCCGTGGGAATTTCGGGATAAAAAGTATCTATGTTCTTTCCCGGACCATAAGCTACCCCTGTACCAAATTTCAAGTCAATCGGTTCAGTAGTTTAGCCGTGAAAAGGTAACAGACAGACAGACAGACAGAGTTACTTTCGCATTTATAATATTAGTTAGGAAGTTAGGATTAGGATGCGTCGAACTAATGGGAATAAATTATCGTAATAACGCTGTTCTTGACAATGTCGGTGAACGACGCGTCTATGTTATAATACGTCGTTGGCTGTAGGTTGGTTTAACAATTATTTTGAAATAATCATCTTGCATATCCAACGTAACTACACACATCAAAAGTGTCTAGGGATCAACATATATTTTTGCAATAACTTTTCTCCTGATTGATATTAATTAAAATTTTCTTTAAGGATTCATCAAATAAAGTGTTTTCGTTTGTCACAGTAACGATAAACCAAGTCACCTTTGCATTAATAAAGAAATTTGCCATTTTCCTAATAAAGGGATTTTTGACATTTGAACCACTAACATTAAAGTTCGAAAAAAAGACTGAAATAACAGTTTTCTTTAAAATTTTATTGGGTAACTTAAACAATTAATAATCCGTGTTTCTACCGCGAACACTAACAACACAAGAACATCGGTTTGGCATACTCAAAATGAGTTCATCCAAATCACGCTGTGGAATGGCCGCCCGTGTTCGTTGCAACAACAAAAAAAGGTCTTCTTGCGACTGGATACCCTCCATATTCGGCAGAGCTCTTCTCTGTAGCATATCCCATGCATGCTCAATCGGGTTCAAGTCTGGCGACTGAGCAGGCCAGGGCAGGACATTGATGTTAGCTGCGGCGAGAGTCTGTCTTACAACTCTTGCGGTGTGCGGTCGTGCATTATCATGCATTAACTGAAATAAGGGACCGATTTGCACTTGTAGAGGAACGATGACGTCTGATACAATCGTCTCAGCATAAATTTGAGCGTTGAGGTTGCCTCTGATCCAAATCAACTCAGTTCTTCCGCCGATCCAAATACCCGCCCATACCATGATGGTTCCACCACTATAAGGATGGACTTCCTGGCAGGATTTTAATCGCTGTTGGCGTCCAGGGGTTCTCCAGTGTCGTATACGTCTTGTATCCGGTCTCATACCAAAACGAGACTCATCAGAAAAGCACACGAAACGCCATTGTTCTTCTGCCCAATTTCTGTGTTCAAGAGCCCATTGATATCGAATCCTACGATTGTGCATTGCTATAGGTGGTACCCGTAGCGGTCTTCGGGAATGAAGGTTCACTTCATGCAAGCGGTTTCTGACTGTTTGGTCGCTAATTAAGTTCCCTGAAGAGTGATGAAGCCGCACGGCTAACATCATGGCGGTTATTGTTGGAGCTCTTCGAGTTAAGATTTGAATGTATCGGTCTTGTCTCCGTGTGGTGCAGCGATACCGTCCTCCATGGCGCTCAGCCACGGTACCAGTGCTTCGGTAACGTGTCCAAAGTCGACTGATAACACTCTGACTTGTATTCAGAGCTAAAGCCACAGTACGTTGCCGGGAACCAGCTTCTATCATTCCCACGGCTCTGAGCATTTCTTCCCTGCTTAAATGACGTCGCCGCTCCATAATAACGTTGGTGTTAATCAGTAGTAGGGAAACAGTAGCACTAATAATGTCTTCAATGCGTTGTATGTTTTTATAGGGAAAATATTGACAGCTGATTTTCATCTTTTACTCGAATTTGATTCACAGTTCCTGATTCAAATTATGAAATGCACCAAAAAGGATCCATATAAATTTATAAAATCATAAATTTATTACAAAGCCACATCTCAATCTCAAGAAATCCGCATAAAAATGCTTGATCCCTAGACACTTTTGATGTGTGTATTTTATTATAGATCCGATGTTTGTGTGCGTGAGGTAAAACTGTGTAAGTTATCCTGCCGGGCTAGCATGACTTCGAATGCAATAGCGATTTATCGACATCCAACTGTCAAAATTTTATAAAATACCCGCCATATTTAATTTTACCATATCATAGCACATGATAATTTACTTGTTCATGCTCGCAAAATCGATATTATATCGTTGTATCGATATATTTTATCACGCACAGGCATGCTAGGGGGGCTGATATCTATTAGTAGGACGCATAATATTGCATATTTACTGTGCCCCGGTGTAACCCGCGTTAGCTTGGCTCCTTGGTCGTACCTATCGTGATTTATACTTACATATTATTCTTATTAAAATACTTCTTTGATAAATGTGCTATTCAAACAAGTAGGTATTGTTGATCATACATACTTTTCGGTTTGTGTCGTCCCTATTTCCCTTTTGCCACATGATAACTTGAGAACGACTAAATCAAATTAGAAAATTCTTTTCTTATTTATTTTTGTCGTTATTGTTAAAATAATATTTTCATCCCACTAGCTCGGAAAGTGTGTTTTTAATCCTCGATATCTGGGGGTAACAGTCGATTTTAATCTCAAGAGTGGAAAGTATCGGGGTCGCTGTGACAGGCCGTGCAGGACCCAAGGCATTTTCGATAACTGGGAGTAAAAGTCGTTTTTGCGCTCTAGAGGTTAAAGTAAATTTGAATTTAGAACATCGTGTGCTCTAAGTGTGATGATGTTTTGGATTCACAAACTATCATACAACTTTTTTTTTATTCCAAATTCAAACTCGGAACCTTCTTGGTGTACTTACTTATTTTTGTATTTGCTTTGCGCGTGATATTTTTGCTTTTCACTTAATATTGTGATTGCTTTATGTTGTCATTTAGTTATTTCCTCGCTGAGGGGGGATGAAAAATAATGTGTTGCACTCGAGTGCAAAACATTTTAAACCTTGTGATCCTTTGAGTCCCTCGCTAACGCTCAGGATTCTTATTTTGAATCCCTCGCTGCGCTCGTGATTCAATTTTAGAATCCTTCGCTGGCTCGGTCCTCAACTGGAGCCCCGGTTAAAAAGCAACTTTGCACTCTTGTATAACAAATAACTATTGTTTGGAAGCACTTTATTGAAAATGAATAGGTAACTACGGGAAAAATTAAAAAAGGCGGACGATTTAATTTTATATTTTCGTATAGGTTTATATTTCTGAAGGAATCCTACACTGCAGTGTGACATGTGTGTGTCGGGCCAACACACACTTGGCCGGGTTTAATTAAATTGTAATGCACCAAATCCACACGAACTATCTCTCTCTCTCTCTCTCTCTTGACGAAATAACCAAAAACTGTCAGCAAAAAAAAAAGCTTTGGTTTAAATCCCAAAATTATCACACAATATAAAATCGATTACAAAGAAAGGATACAATAAATAAAGCCACAATGATTGTTTTAATAAATATTATTGTTTACCTGGAAGATATTCAGCGATAAGTCCACCATTGGAATCGTAAACAGGGCGTCGAATCTGCTATTTGACATTATTTGATCTGACAATGCGTTGATATTAACACACCATAATGAGAGTGTCAGAAATTGGGTATTCTGCTAACATTTATTACTGACCATAGTAGGTAAGTATGTTAATAAATTTTAGCAGAATACCTTTGATTTGATTTGATGATGTCTCAGTATTTTTTATTTATTACTATAAACGTTGTCAAATAAACGTCAGAATACTGTTTCCATGACAACCATCAATTTTTTGAGCCATTGAGTGTGTTGTTGTCATTAAAAATAACAACAAATTTAAAAAATCGGCCATAATGTTGACATTAAAATACTTACCTATTTACATTTGGGGAGACCTTTGCCCAGCAGTGGGACAGAAAATTACATATATATATACGTACATGTAGGGCTTAATTAATACTATCACTATTATCTACCAGCCAACCACATTTGAGTAGCGATATCACAGCATTATAGTTAAGAGACTTGGCCCCAGTTTGCGTGTAAACCTATTGGCATCCGTTGTTGCAACACCGTTGATAGTCCATTTCCTTTTGGTATTCATTTTGTGATATTTCTATCCATTCTCCATAATAAAATCGGTTTACAACTACATCCTATTTAACGAGCCGTAAAATGTTATTTTTCTCAAAAATGTTTCGTACCTAATATACTTACGCGAGTACTCTTTATTATACTGTGCTAATAGTAACTGACGCCCGTGGCTTAAATACATACCAAAAAAGGTTACCGATTCTAACGAAATTTTACAAACTTTGTTTAGATTGGGACTAGATTAGATGGCGATGTGTGTATGTGTTGGATCGGATATTTTATGTATTACTAGCTGTACCCCACGGTTTTAACCGCATAGTTCCCGATCCCGTGGGATTTTCGTGATAAAACAGCTTAAGTATGTCTTTTCGCGGATAAGCTACCCCTGTACCAAATTTCAAGTCAATCGGTTCAGTAGTTTAGCTGTGAATAGGTAACAGACAGAGTTACTTTCGCATTTATAATATTAGTAAGGATTTTTATTTAGTGAAATTACGGTCCTTCCATAATCACATTTTGTTCTACCCAGTCCCGGATTAACCCTTAATCAAATTAAGCAATTGCCTAGGGCACCACGTCTGGGGGGCACCAGAAAACACCAGGGCTATGCTTGAAATGACAAATGCCCTACCTTGTTGAACATAGCGAGCTCAGTGTTAGCTGACCTTTTTTTTTCGTCGTCAAATTCCACTCTAGCTACAGCCCTGGGGGACCCGAAGGCTTGGATTGCTTAGGGCATCATGAAGTGTTAATCCGTCACTGGTTCTACCATTACAATAGTTTTAGTCACAGTACGTGGGTGATTGAACCTACAAGTACATACTTCGTACATAATTCGTCTTCACAATGTTAGGAAGAAACACAATAAACAGGTCTATTGTCATTAGTTCATTGTCAGAATTTACCGCAAAAAGTGATTAATTAACTATTAACATTATCAAACAGCTAGGTATCTAATTACAGTGAACAAAATGTTAAAAATGTACCTTATTAGCACTCATTGGTATATTTTAAAAATAATATAATAAGTACTTATAAGAAGTCATTGTATTTTTTTTATAATTAGCAGCGCCCCGCGGTTTCACCCGCGTAGTTCCCGTTCTCGTGGGAATTTTGAGATAAAAAGTATCCTATGTCCTCCCCCGGACCATAAGCTACCCTTGTGCCAAATTTCAAGTCAAACGGTTCAGTAGTTTAGCCGTGAAAAGGTAACAGACAGACAGACAGAGTTACTTGCGCATGTATAATATTATAGTAGGGATTAGTAGGGAAGTACGGATTATGTACCTACTTACTTTAATAATAATATGTTTGTAAATGTTAACATTATAAAGATTTTAAAAATGTTGCAGTGTGCAAACCGGGTTTTATGTTATTCCTATATTTAGTACCTAACAGCTCTGTTTCACAGGGCAGGTGACCTGACCACTCTACCATTAGAGCCGTAGTTTTAATGTAACAAATTAATCAGTATGTTATAGGTAATATCCTAAGTCGTTTCCCACTGTCTGTCCCTATGTATGCTTAGATCTTTAAAACTACGCAACGGATTTTAATGTTTTAATACATAGAGTGATTCAAGTGGATCGCTAATTAATTAATTTTATCCCTGCATTTTGACGGGAGCGGGAACTACACGGATGAAACCGCGGGGCGCTGCTAGCCACTTATTAGCTTACAACCTACTTTTGAAGCTCTTACACAACTGTTTAAAACTATGTTACAACTTCATTTACTTGACAATGTACACATAAGGTACTTCAGGCACGTTTTCAAAATTAACACCTTCAGGTAGAGGTCATCAACCTACCTAACACTAACAACACAGCTTACGTAAGCTAAATGTTTAAAAATTTAGAAATGTAGACATAGTATTAGGCACAGTCGTGTTTGACCAGTTGTTTTCTATTCAGATTTACGTACACTTTCGCTTTCTTGTTTACTTTTAAATATATTTTTATTATATTTTTTGATGACCTGATTAATTAATAATATGTTTCATCATCATTGTTTAAACCGCTGATTATTGACTGATTTTCTTATCACAATAGTGTAATTAATTCTCTTAAATCTCCTTTATCTCCCTCTCTCTCTTATTCTTAGTCCTTTGTAGCGACATCTACACGCCACATAAGGAACTAAACTGAAAAGTCCTGAATCGCGCAAGTGAAATTTACAGAGCAATTGACTATATATACCAGAGCCCGACTACAACCGCCAGGCAGCTGCCCACCAGACATCAACACCTGTCTGGTCGGAGGATCCTCCCTTTTCAAATGAGGATTCCCAAATCCCCAGATTTTTATCCACTTCAGGGGCCTTAGTCTGTTAACTATAATGTTGTAAAAATGCCTCAATGAGGCTCTTATAGAACGCTGAAATACATCAGCAAAAGTACCTTAAAACTAGTATAATGTCAAACATGAAAAAAACAACAAATAATAAAATCTATAAGTATACTAATATAGAAAAATAGTTCAAAGTGAATGTACCTGCAGAACATTCCACGAGACACTGAGAGTGTGTCATACATTTTCCCAACGAGAAGAAGTTGACTCAGTGTGGTTTGGTACTTACAATAATGTTACCTAACTTTCAATGAATCATAGAAAGTTATACAAAACCCGCTTCTGATAAACATGTGAAGAATTACAAACAGATGTTTGAATTCAAATCATCAGTTTGGGTCCCAAAGAAAAGAGGCACTTATGAATGTCAAAGAGAAAACGGATATACATACTCAGATACTTACATGCAAAACCTAACCTTAGAAATTTTGATGTCGTACTTGGGACTTCATACAATAAAAACTTTGTCTACATTACTACAAAACCTTTTTGGAAAATTTACAAAAAAAAAGTTTTCGATAAAAATATAATAAAAACGTGAGGTTTTTTTCGTTACGGAATTTCTGGATTCGGTCCCCGCGCTCAAGACCCTCGATAGAAGCTATGCAATAGCTTAAAACACCCAGACAAAACAAATATACATGCTTATAAACACAACATTTTTGTCTTGGACAGAAATCGAACCCGTAACCTTTAGCATAAAAAGTAAGCTTAAAAAGCCACGACCTCGACGTTTTGAGCGTGGTCATTTTTTTCACAATAAGGTCTTCCAAACTTTTTTCCTTGAGGTAAACTTTTGGTTTTACTAGATTTGGCGGAATATCAGTACGCTGTCGATGGAACTATTAAATAACTATTATACTCTAACTATAAGGCCTCTATCACCATCTTCAAGTTAAGTTCCGAGTAGGCTTCTCACCAAGTAATGTGAGTTTTGTCTCTTTCTGACTTTATGTCAAGTGACAAAGACAAAACTTGTGAGTAGCTATCCGATACTTTATCAGCAATTGGTGAAACAGGCTCTAGTTTTCATGTGTATTTGTAATGGCATTTTGGACACAACATGTAAGTAACTCGGTTTGCGCGCTACAATATTATATTATTCGTGTATTTAATTTGTATTTTAATTTGTATTTGATGTTTTTTTTTATATTTCTATTTTTGTTGAAAATGTTTAAAGATTTTGTCATATTTTTATATTTTTTTACTTTAATAGCTACACCCTTTCATTTATTTTGTTAATATAGTTTTTTTTAGATAGATTTATTACTTTTTGATGTTCTTACTAGACAATGCTGTACACAACCATAATTGGTTTACATATCAGAAACCTTCTTTAAATATGTGTATTCTGTTTTAATGCTTAATATGTTAAACTGTTGTTGTGTCTTTTTTAAAATAAATAAAAATAAATAAAAAATCTTAAAACTAGGTTATACTATTATCTAAACAGGAAGAAATTATATTGAAGAAATAAATTAAGTACTTGTTTATATTACCTTTATTAAATAACCACTTACAACCTAACCAACTCACAAACTCTTCATCTTAAGAATTTTAGTATGTAAATAAATAAATAAATAAAAACCATTTATTGCTTACTCATACAAAAAAGAAAATTAAACATACAGTAATATTAATTAAAGCAAAAGGTGGTGGCTCAGCTCCCGCTGCCCAGGGCGAGACACCCCGGGGCGCTATGCTGACTACCTCCTCGTGGTGCGTCCTGGGCAACGTCGGTGGGCTATGTCATTGAGACTAGCTCGCCGACGGCTGAAAGTCAGCGGGGGTGAGGCCTCGGCTAGGGGTCCCGGGTATTGAACCTGGGTCACTGCTAGGCGGGGCGGGCCCGGCTGGCGTCCCCGACGTATTCGGGATGACGGCAGTGACGGGCGGGCGTTGGTCCGTAAGGACAGGGCGAAAGCCCAAGGGTTGCGGCTGCGGCCGACGATCCCCACTGCACGGGAGTGGTGCCACCAGTACCCGTCGTGAGCTTGTCAAAGTACCCGTACTGTTCCTCCTAGTACCCGTTTAGTACCGTTAAGTACTATGCTCCCCGCAGCCTTCCTCCCGGGCAGCGGGTGACGCAGGGAACGGCTGGAAAGACGGGGAAAACAGGGATAGACGGGGAAGACATGGCATATGACGGCGAACGGCGCCCTCCCCGGGGATCGCCCGATTGCGCGTGCGCCACGCGCGGCCCTCCCTCTTGCGAGGGGGGCCTTGGTGGGGGGCTATGCCCCAATACCGTGGGCGGGGGTCTGGGGGGACCCTCGTCCGCTAGCGGTATGGTCTGGGGCCCGCGCCACGGTGCGGGTCCTGCGTCGGGGCGCCTGTAGTCGAAATCCCTAGGGATCCTGCGGCGCCCCACTTAAGACGCGGACGGAAGTCGTTGGGTTTTTAGTGGGTATACCTCGCCCTTCAGGCGGGGAGAGCTCCACATAACCATCCGGAGTCACCTCCCGTTCTCGGCTCCGGTGGTATGCGATTCAACGCAAAAAAAAAAAGGGCGAGACACCCCGGGCAGCGCTGATTTTCAGCCACCCCTGTTCCCTGAGGTGTGCGGGAACTGCAAGAGCGTGCTACTTACATATTATTCTATCTTATAATAAAATAAAATTCTCAAATAATAAACAAAAAACAATGAAAACAATAATTAGAAATATTAAAAAACTAAGTACTATTTTTAAATAAATAAATAAACTCCAAAATGTTTAATCGTGAGAACACAAATATAAATAAATATCTACAGGGAGAAATCTCCTGTTGATATCTCTATAAGAATAATTAAATACTTAATTCAAAAAACCTGTTGTACAATAATAAGTATTTTTAGTTTTATGTTGAATATCTAAGTATTAGAAATCTCTTGTTTCTAAAATACTAAAATCTACTAAATTATTGTGCATAATATAATATGTTTAATTTATTACATTTAACAGAGAAACAATATTTATTCGACCAAGTTGTGCAATTTATATTTGGTGAATATATTTCTATAAGTAAGTAAGTATATTCGTTATAAACATCCTTACTAATAATATAAATGCGAAAGTAACTCTGTCTGTCTGTGTGTTACCTTTTCACGGCTATACTACTGAACCAATTGACTTGAAATTTGGTACAGGGGTAGCTTATAGTCCGGGGAAGGACATAGGCTGTGTTTTATCTTGAAATTCCCACGGGATCGGGAACTATGCGGGTAAAACCGTGGGACACAGATTGTTTACCATAACTAGATTTATTTGTGGTGAATATATTTTTATAGGTAAGCATATTCGTTATAAACACATTTTACAAAATCTGCAGTACTTACATACATAGGTGGAATACATAATTATTACCAAGGTGATGACGTCAATCAATCATGGGTTCAAAAACTTTCAATAAAGCTGATGAGCATAATGCCTTATGGATCGTCTGTACGTTTAGTGTAAGTATATAAAATATTGCCAAACTGTTGTGTTGTAATTTGGGCCCTTTCACTTTAGATTGTTCCGATTAGCTTTTTAAGTCTCACAATTGTTATTTAACTTTGTACTTTGGTAGTTTTAAATGTTAAATTAAGGAACGGATTTACTCGTATCTTCTGTAGCTATATTACAAAACTAGGTAGCTAAAAGCGTGACTAAGACTATGCTTTGTGCGGGCTCGCAAGCTTTTTTAACCCCCAACGCAAAAAGAGGGGTGTTATAAGTTTCACGTGTGTGTGTGTGTGCGTGCCTGCGTGCGTGCGTGCGTGCGTGCGTGTGTGTGTGTGTGCGTGCCTGCGTGCGTGCGTGCGTGCGTGCGTGTGTGTGTGTGTGTGTGTTTGTGTGTATCTGTCTGTCTGTGGCATGAACGAATGAACCGAATTTAGTTTTTGTATCAAAGGAGACTTACGTGCGAGTGTTCGTAGACATTTCTCTTCTTTTCCGAACCTTTATCCCATGTCTATTTGGGGTCGGTTTTCAGTTTAACCAGATTTGGCGGAATGTCAGTATTTTACGTGAAGCGACTGCCATCAGACCTTCACAACCCAGAGGGCTATACGACATTCTTGGTTAAACTGAATGTTAGACTTTTGAGGGCTCTAACTACCCATAACGACTGTCGAAGATGTTAGTACGACAACCGGGACCGACGGCTTTACGTGCCCTCCGAAGCACGGAAACGCTCATGAAATTAAAAGTCATTTTTAGTAATGACCCATCACAGTCATGACGGTGCCAGACGTTGCTTAACCGCACGGATCACAAGTGATCCGCGGGTAGCACTGGGCCATGAGCGCTTCCCGTTTCAGACATGTTTGATGAAAATCGGTTAACCCGTTTAAAAGTTATGGGGATTTGAAAGTAATTGTGTCGGGGGTTTTTAATTTTTTTACACCCTGCCTTGTGCACGCGGCATATTAAATTAGTGAGGCAATCCTTGAGCGGAATAGAACCGATAATCTTTGGCGTGGCAGGCCAGTTTGTTTGTTGATTGTTGTTGTTGACCAATGTTTGTCTTGGACTGGAATAGAACCTTTAACTTGTGGAATAGCGAGCAGGGTCAGTAACGAACTATACACCACTTGACTTGAAGTTACAGGGCACTGCCCATAAAGTTGTCACAAGGTATTTAGTACCTGCTTGCTTTATTTAAAAACAACATGGCTGCCCGTTCACTTCCATAATCGGTTTTTTGTAGTGAAAAATAGAACGTACTTATTGCAATAGTGCAACGTGCTTTTAGTAGAACCGTTTTGTACGGCGATGATTTTCTGGTCCTAATATAAAAAAAACTAAAACATGAGCGGGCCAATGATACAAAATAATTTGAACAAAATCCGTCATTTTAGTAGCAAAAATCTACGTACTTAAATGAAAGTAAATTATAAGTATTTCTTTAAATATATAATTAATAAAAAAATATAATATTCACCAATAAATGAATCGGAATTGAATATCGGGATAAAAAAACAACCTTCTGAACCTTCTCCTTTTTGCCGGTATAAAACACGCAACTTAATTTATGGTATTAGTTAGGAACTCCTTTAAAGATAATATCGTATTCAACATACACACATCAAAAGTGTCTAGGGATCAAGCATTTTTATGCGGATTTCTTGAGATTGAGATGTGGCTTTGTAATAAATTTATGATTTTATAAATTTATATGGATCCTTTTTGGTGCATTTCATAATTTGAATCAGGAACTGTGAATCAAATTCGAGTAAAAGATGAAAATCAGCTGTCAATATTTTCCCTATAAAAACATACAACGCATTGAAGACATTATTAGTGCTACTGTTTCCCTACTACTGATTAAAACCAACGTTATTATGGAGCGGCGACGTCATTTAAGCAGGGAAGAAATGCTCAGAGCCGTGGGAATGATAGAAGCTGGTTCCCGGCAACGTACTGTGGCTTTAGCTCTGAATACAAGTCAGAGTGTTATCAGTCGACTTTGGACACGTTACCGAAGCACTGGTACCGTGGCTGAGCGCCATGGAGGACGGTATCGCTGCACCACACGGAGACAAGACCGATACATTCAAATCTTAACTCGAAGAGCTCCAACAATAACCGCCATGATGTTAGCCGTGCGGCTTCATCACTCTTCAGGGAACTTAATTAGCGACCAAACAGTCAGAAACCGCTTGCATGAAGTGAACCTTCATTCCCGAAGACCGCTACGGGTACCACCTATAGCAATGCACAATCGTAGGATTCGATATCAATGGGCTCTTGAACACAGAAATTGGGCAGAAGAACAATGGCGTTTCGTGTGCTTTTCTGATGAGTCTCGTTTTGGTATGAGACCGGATACAAGACGTATACGACACTGGAGAACCCCTGGACGCCAACAGCGATTAAAATCCTGCCAGGAAGTCCATCCTTATAGTGGTGGAACCATCATGGTATGGGCGGGTATTTGGATCGGCGGAAGAACTGAGTTGATTTGGATCAGAGGCAACCTCAACGCTCAAATTTATGCTGAGACGATTGTATCAGACGTCATCGTTCCTCTACAAGTGCAAATCGGTCCCTTATTTCAGTTAATGCATGATAATGCACGACCGCACACCGCAAGAGTTGTAAGACACACTCTCGCCGCAGCTAACATCAATGTCCTGCCCTGGCCTGCTCAGTCGCCAGACTTGAACCCGATTGAGCATGCATGGGATATGCTACAGAGAAGAGCTCTGCCGAATATGGAGGGTATCCAGTCGCAAGAAGACCTTTTTTTGTTGTTGCAACGAACATGGGCGGCCATTCCACAGCGTGATTTGGATGAACTCATTTTGAGTATGCCAAACCGATGTTCTTGTGTTGTTAGTGTTCGCGGTAGAAACACGGATTATTAATTGTTTAAGTTACCCAATAAAATTTTAAAGAAAACTGTTATTTCAGTCTTTTTTTCGAACTTTAATGTTAGTGGTTCAAATGTCAAAAATCCCTTTATTAGGAAAATGGCAAATTTCTTTATTAATGCAAAGGTGACTTGGTTTATCGTTACTGTGACAAACGAAAACACTTTATTTGATGAATCCTTAAAGAAAATTTTAATTAATATCAATCAGGAGAAAAGTTATTGCAAAAATATATGTTGATCCCTAGACACTTTTGATGTGTGTAGTAAAACTTAACGTTACGTAACGAAAACACAGAACGTTAGGAACACAGAACAGTTTTTGAATGAGAAGTGGGTCAAACATGATACCCATAATAATGAGTTCGACCTTAGTTTTTGTCTACAATAAACTGTCATACTTTGAACGTTTTTAAAACCAATAAAAAATAAGTTTTTGTTAGTATTTGTAGTTGTTATTTTATGTGCGAATGACCTTATTTCTTCTGTCAATGTATATTTTCTGTGTTTGCAGGGCGATGTACGAGTATATTGGTTGTTGCTAAATCGTCCGGATATAAAAATTTTACTGGTCCTTTTAGCAAATGTCACAAATAAACGCGGATAAAACCGAGGGACAGATATTTTGTAGTTTTATCAGGGCATCAAGTCCGCAATATGACATTATTTGATCAGACAATGCGTGACACCATAACGAGAGTGTCAAAAATTGGTTTTCTGCTAAAATTTATTATTGAGCCTCAATCTTTTCTGTGCCGGCGGCCAAAATTTGAAGCTACTGTTGTCATTTTGACTAAAATGTCATTTCAAAATGTATCCATTTTCAATAAACTGACAATGATCCATTGAAAAGTTACATTTGGGGTTGCGTTTCTTAGAGGACGCAATTTTATTTTTTTGATGTGTAAGGGGGGTAAGTGTAAAGCTAAAATCAAGTTTGTGGGGTCGCCACCCTTGTCCCACGGCCGCCATCTTGAAAATAGGGGTTGAAACGGTTTTTACGATATATCTCTTAAACTATTTATCTGATAAAAAAAAATTTTTAACGTTTTTTGTTGCAAATTAAATTCTCTATAACTTTGGTCCAGTAATTTATAAATAAAAAAGTTATAAGTGAAAATGTTCAGAAATTCGAGAAAAAAAATATATTTTTCGATATAACTTTTTTTTATCATTTTACGAAAAAACGATATCAGACCATTTTTGCAGATCGTTTTTTCGACAACTTTTATATGCAACATTTTTTCATTAAGTCAATAGCTAAGGTTTTACAGCGCTCCGAAGTGAGTACTATTTTTCAGTACTCTTAACTATACATATTTTATACGTGGGTACTAATAATGTGTCATCAGTTTTTATTTTTTTTATTTTGTTATTATAATTCTTTTAATTAGTAATTTTGCAATGTTATTATTAATTAATTATTGACTCTTTTCCTCACCACCCACGAGGTAGAGTCTGGAGGCAATGTCACAATGACATTTGTTACGAGGATACCGCTGCAGCACACTCAGGCACGGTAGAAAGAGTGGGAGATACTAGTTCCTCTCCCTTCCCCTCGATCTTACGCTTTTTCGATCAGCATCACGTGACCCTGACGCGAGTTTGAAAGTTTTTACCCATACAAAAAAAAGTGCTCAGCGCCGCTAAAGAAGTTTTCACTTCAAAAAAGTTAATTTAAAAAAATAAAAAACCGACTTCAGCACTAAAAAGTAAGAAAATAATTTAAAATAAACGATATTATTAATACATATTTACAATTTATAATTAGTAACTTTTGGAGTCAGTGCCAGCCCAGGATAGTTTTTTTCCTTATAAGATAGCACGAGACGCGCCTATAATATTAATGAAGGCTTTGGCTGTCACCGACTTCAAAAGTAACTAATTATAAATTGTAAATATGTATTAATAATATCGTTTATTTTAAATTATTTTCTTACTTTTTAGTGCTGAAGTCGGTTTTTTATTTTTTTAAATTAACTTTATTTTAAATTTTTTAGTGGGAAGCAAGTCTCCTTCTACAAAATACGCTTAAATTTTCCTCCAGAAGAGCTTTTGACTCGTGGATCACTTGAATTTTTTTTTGTGGGAGGAAGACTTTACGTCTTTCCTCTGTCCAGGGGAACGACGGGGTATGTCGGACTCCGCGCCGCAAAGATAGAGCGGCGACGCGCTTACCGACTAAAACCCCTTGGTGTGCCACCTCTGCGCTTATGGCCGAAACCGGAAGAAACGCGGATGCACGCTACTACGATCCCGGACAGCGTCTCTACCCTGTTAAGGGTTTCTCCTCTGAGCTAGAATGTAGCTCTAGGCGACAGATGTTGAGTTAACACCTTCCGAAAGTACCGCGCGCCACCTTGAGGCCTATATGACGGCAGTGGATTTCCCCCCGGGGATCACTGCCGCAGGTCGGGCGTATGGCGGTTGCAGGACAAAGTGGTAGTCCCGCTTCCGTCTGCCCAACCTTCTGCTGCGGATAGTATTAATGGAGAGGGCTTCGCGCTCTCTCTCCGCAGCTTTTTTTTGCGAGAGTACGACCTCACAAAAGGTGGACACTCCAATCCAAGACCTCTCCTCGCTCACCATAGCAGAGACTACATTTGGCAAGGAGAGGTCGTTTCGAACGATTGCCGCGAGAGTTGTGAGGGCAATAGCCTCTTGCAGGGATTTTTTCGCTGCTCTATAAGTGTCGAGCAGTTCAACCTCAACGGGTACCGCTTGAATCCTGTCCCATGAGCTGATGTTACTCATGATTCATAATCTAACACAACCCTGCATTTTATTACTTCTTTTTAACTTCATCATCCCAACTAAACCATCATTTTATTACAGAACTTCTTTATAACAACAAAGGTATAAGAACTTTTTAGAAAAAAATTAACCAAAGTCAAAATAAAAACGAAAATAGAGGATAACGTTTATACTGTCTATTTATTAATTAAAATAATATATACAATCTAATCTGGTGCAGTGTTTGTTTGTAAATCTAAATTTATATTTTTACGAAAAGTTTTAAGAAAACGCTCTGAAGATATGTGTAATAGGTACCTATAATAGGATAAAAAAACATTTTTAAAAAATGTTTTAGGTTCGGGTTTATTTCAGTGTGTGTTAACGAATTAAAAAACGGGACATTTTTATATCTAAAACCCATGAATTGTGAACAGCATTTGATTTAAATACGAAAGAATACAGCCAAAAAAATTTCATCCAGAAATTCTTATGGTATCAAGAATATCGCGAGCAAAACCACGGGTCACAGGTAGTTTTACTTTTAATAATGTCAATCGACACCCCAGCCTACATTGATGCGGGTTTTTCCTCGATTTTTCCTGGATCCCATCATCAGATCCTGATTTCCTTGACATGGGACCACTTCGCGAATATCCGCTTTCTAATGAAACAAGAATTTTAAAATGCTCCATTCATGATTACAAAGAAATCGCGTAACAAACACACAAAAAAAAAAAAAAAAAATACACGTCGAATAGAGAACCTCCTCCTGTTTTTTTGGAAGTCGGTTAAAAAAGAATAGTACAGTAAGAGAGGTTAGAAATAATGATAATAATAATAGCAGCTTTTCTTTTGTTCCCTAATGGTCGCTTGGGTATTTTCTACCTGGACAGCATTCTCGGTAATTTTTTTCTCGAATTTCTGTACATTTTCACTTGTAACTTTTTTATTTATAGTTTTACGACAAAAAATTACTGGACAAAAGTTATAGAGAATTTAATTTGCAACAAAAAACGTTAAATTTTTTTTTATCAGATAAATAGTTTAAGAGATATATCGTAAAAACCGTTTCAACCCCTATTTTCAAGATGGCGGCCGTGGGACAAGGGTGGCGACCCCACAAACTTGATTTTAGCTTTACACTTACCCCCCCTACACGTCAAAAAAATAAAATTGCGTCCTCTAAGAAACGCAAGGTAAGGCCTAAAAAATGTAACATTTCAATGGATCACAACCAAAAGTTGCGATTACAGCGACGCTATCACAGGCACAGAAAAGATTGTGGCTCTTTATATGGCTATGGTGTCTCAGTATCTTTATTACTTGTCAAAATTATTATAAAAACGTTGTCAAATAAACGTCAAAATACTGTTTCTATGACAACCATCTAAGTATTATTATGAGCCATTGAATCACTGACTGTCAAATGGCAAAAAACGGCCATAATGGTGATATAAACATACATTTGAGTAGCATTATCACAGCATTATAGTTAAGAGACTTGTGTACTTAGGCCTCTGTACAGATAATACCTAGTAGAATGACATTTTTAGCCGCATCAACAAATGTAAGTTACAATAATAAACTGTACGAACGTGATCGTTAACGGCTTATTAATTTGAATATTATCACGGACAACACGTAAGTATTCCTGTAAAATACCACAGCAGATCAAAGGTCTCACTGATGATATTAGTACGGTGAGGAATACATGTTATCACCACGCTTTAGTAGTGCGTGTCGGTGACCTCATCCCGGAGTCATGTCTGGGAAGTAGTAAACATGTTGTTGTACAAATATTAATGTCAACCAACACGAGTTTGTAACTTCTAAACTTATATTTTATTTTGTTGATAGGTATTTTTAGGGTTCCGTACCCAAAGGGTAAAAACCGGACCCTATTACTGAGACTTCGCTGTCCGTCCGTGCGTCCGTCTATCACCTGAATAGTAAATTGTAATAAGTGAAATAATTTTTCAAATCAGTCTAGTAGTTTTGGATCCTAATTATGACAAACAAACAATCAAATCTTTCCTCTTAATAAATATTAGTATAGATTAGATACGAAGATACTTACAAAAATATATGTTTCCTTTACTTATTTATTTATTTAATATTAGTAGATAATTCGAAGTACAGCCTGACAGACACATAGATGGACAGCGGAGTCTGTAATAGGGATCCGTTCTTACTGTACGGAACCCTAAAACACAACTGAATCAATTTATCGATCTAGGCTCTAATGACAAATTTACACGGTATTAAAAGTCGCGGGTAAAAAGAAACTATATAAGTAATTATAAAATATATTTATTAAAAACAAAATTTCTTAAGACTAGTTATGATAAAAAAAAAATACATAAAAATAACTTATACACCTACTAGCTACACAATATTCAGTATTTACTTAAAAATATATGATTATTATATTAATTATTATGTACTTTTTGCATGCAAAAAATATACTTCATTTATTTTGTTTTACAATTTTTTGTACCCATACATTTCTTTGGTATATGGAGGCACGTGGTAACGATAAAATATGGCTCATTAACTCATTATACATATTTATAAAAAGGACGGATATTACTTATATACTACATATAGTTTAATACATATTACATGTGATGTATAGAACGGAGGTTCGGCCTCACATAGTTATTGTGAAACTTGTGTCGTAATAGTCGATACGTTGGGCATTCATATCGGTATGGCCGCCGTTACGTCATCCTGTATGTTTCCCATCGGCGCGCGATAGAGGGGGCCAACGACAACTTTCTCTTTCAAACCAAACTATATTTTCTCTAAAGCTTACATAACACCATGTTTATCAATAAAATTTATTTATATTTTTCATTTTATAACAGAGAAAGTTATGGAATACAACGTAAAATTGGCAGTTTAATTTGTTACTTAAATAGAATCACTAATAATAAAAATCTTAGTTTTAAAATTAAGTATTAGTTTTTACTTTAAATGCTGCTTAGGTTAATACTTTATTCAATATGTTATTATACAAAACACTACGTTTACAATAAGTGAACGTATTGTTGTTATGACGGTACCCCCTCTCTCGGCCGTCCGCTGAACAGTAGGTACAACCAGTACAACTAACTTATCAAACTAAAGCACAACTTACTTAGTCAACCATTACACAAGTGACCTACTAACTGTGGCACATGCAAGTAGCTAAACGAGAATGCATTGAGGTCAGGTATTTCTCATGAACGACCTTCGACAGCAGAGCTTCAACCATCGCTACTTATTCACACATAGACAAACTTACGAAACAAACACTACAAGCAATGCATAATGTACTAAAATGTCGCGACGACTTGGTGGGGGCGAGGTCAAGTGACAATACGCCTTAGGTACAAAATTAATCTCTATTGTGAGTCGACAACGGTTATTGAATCATTGAATTAAGTAGGATGGACTTATTAAACCCACACGATAACACTTTGACCCGAGGCGGACTCTCGCTTTAAATCTATATAAAGATTACGATTCCTTAGAACAAGGAAACGCGCTTTACATCGATCGGAATCGATTATATCGTTATCGTATCGGGTTAGCATTCGGTCTCACCTTCTTTCCTCTCGTGTATATAATGTTCCACTTCCCGTAGCGAATGGAAGAGTCTGTAAGCGAGCACCACTCCGGCTATCTCCACCAGGGATATGAGTAGAGAGGCCCCGGCGACCGACGAGCTGATGATCTTGGTGTAGACAGAGGCGACCTTCGCACAGCCGAGTCTCTCGTTCGCCTCCTTGTCGGTGAAGTCGCAGGTCGCGCGGTAGTAGCTGTCCAGGCAGCAGGTGAGGGGCAGGTCGTTCCTCCAGCTCCTGTAGTCTCTCGCGTCGTTGGCACCGCAGCATTTCAGCTTGCGTTCGATCCTTCCGAAAGCTTTGAACACGTCCGGGTTCGACTGGGAGTTGTAGTAGCCGTCGTACACGGTGTCCTTGATGAACCTGTCTGTGTCCTCGCCGTCGACGAACACGAAGATGAGGGTGGCGGAGATGGCTTGACCGACCACGATGAGGATCAGGAAGATCCCATAGATGCCCAGCAGGCCCCTGCTCTCCTTGTTAGCCCCGCACCACCCGCAGAAGGCCACCATCATGACGGCCAGCCCCAGCAGGATGAACAGCCATGGCGCGACCTGGGGCCAGTACACCCTGTAGTCCAGCAGGTAATGGTTGCTGTTCCTCAGTGCGACGAACTCCTGGAGCTGCACGAAGAACCATATCCCCGTGATGGCGGTCAACAGACCGAACACCGCGTATATTATATTCACTATGTATAGAACACCTTTAAACATGTCTTCTTTCGACATGGTGGCTGCGTGCGCGCTTAACGATTGTTGTCAATGAAATGAGAGGTGAGGCAATGATATAACTACTTTTATAAACTTTGCCGCGCCTTAATGATGGCGGGCTTAGGCCGGTGACACACAATCAGTTTTGATCGATTAAAGTTTGATGTTTGACTGATGTCGGGTTAACGGTAGCAGTTATTAAGCGTTATTGTGATGAGTCTCTGACTGACCTCTTTTGCTTTGTTAATATGCGGTTATTAGTTTAAATAATGAATGGTGGTTTTTTGCACAGTTTTGATATTCATTGTGTTTTCTATATTTGTATGTAGGTAGGTGGTGAATAATATGATCTAGTTAGTATTATTTGTTATGAATAAGTTTTTATAATAATAATGTAGTCAAAGGTTTGTCTCTTTCATTTTGTGACGGCGTTAATATTTTTTTAATACCTCTATTCATAATTAAAGTACTTATTATTCAGTTAATTGTTAATACGGTCATTTATAATTACCTAAATAATTACAGATAATTGACATTTCTAAGTACCTCGTTATTAATTATATTTTTTTTGAAATTAAGTTAATTACTTGCTCAAATTACGTCGTGTATTTTTATTATCGTATATACTAGTTGCGTGCCACGGTTTTACCTGTACTCTGGCAGAACAATCAGCCTATAAATGTCAATGATAATATCGCTCTAATGGTAAAACAATAGTATAAATAGGTTCAGTAATTTTTAATTAACTCATTATAATATATTATATAATATTGGAAATTTTTCGAACTACCTTTGCCCAGAAGTGGGACGATATGGGTTTATAAAAAATACTAATTAATGTCAGAGATAATATAAGTAAGTCAACTTTTTAATAAGTGACTCAATATTATTATTTTTAAAACAAGGTAAAACTCAATAAATTATATACTAAGTAAATAAACTTTATATTAATTTCTTTGGTTAACCACATCGATATTTTTAATAATGTACGTAAAATTTTAAAATTTTGCTATTTTTAGTGGTAAGGTGACTTTAATATCAATATGATATACTTACTTATGTTGTGGTTAAGTGAGGTTATGGAATTAGCCAATAAACTGACGTATTTAGGTTTATCATATAAATATATATTTCTCAATATGTGGAGGTGTCTGTCTGTCTGTTTTCCGTGTGTTGATTTGAAAGCGTTAATAATCTTTAAAACTACAAAACGATTTAAATAATTCGATAGACAAAATCTATAAAATCTTATCATAAAAACATAAATTTAGACTTCCCGTCCCGTTCCCAATCCCGATCCCCTGGGAATTTCAAGATAAAACATGCCGAGGAAGGAAGGAACTCGGACTATAAGCTCCTCCTCTTCCAAATTTCAAGTCAATCGGTTCAGTAGTTTACCCGTGAAAAGGTAACAGACAGACAGAAAGTTACTTCTGCATTTATAATATTAGTAAGGATTGACATTACTTGGCTTGAAAAACTGATGTTATGACGTCATGTCAAGTTAAGTTATCACAACATCAGTTTATTATCAAGCCAAAAATTGTAAAAAGAAATGTTTGGTGTATCACAGGCCTTAATCGAAACAGATTTTCCACCGGTCGTCTCGTAAAACAACATACCTACCTACATCGCTTACAATTTGTGATGATCTTATGAATATTTGCTCAGCAAATTCTTGAGCATGCGTAATCGTCATACAAGCGACATTTTTATATTCAACTTTAATTATTTAATCATTAAAATCGAAAATTGCTTGATAATGAATCACGTTTCAAAAGGAATAAGGTAAAATGAGTTTTATTGTATGAGTCATAAGGTTGGTAAGGAAAACTTATTGATGAAATGATTAAGACTAGTTTTTTTATATACCATTTTTATTTTTTTTATTTTCCGTTTGTTAATAAGGTTCAAAATTACAAAATATCACTGTTTTTTTAATTCAACTTATCAAATAATATCAATCATAATTATTTTCTTAAAGCAACTGACAACAACGCACATAAACGATAAATTAAGGATCATACAAATATTTACCTTTCACGGGAATCGAACCCGAAAAATTCTCATGGCTGTCTGCTTTGATCTTAGTCCAAATGGGGTTGCTATTTAATATTTGAACAATTTTATTTAATTTTTTTATAAAAACTTTAATGTTCTTTAGTTACTACAACGTAACTTAACTACTCTAAACTTATTTTAAACATATTTATTTTATTTGGTTGTTTTGTGGGTATGTTATTTCATTTACTTAATTATTGTTTCTTACAACTAAATATTATTTTAAAATAAATAAATTTAAATTATTTACATTTAACATAAACTAATTACAATTTAAAAATACTTGGTAAAGCTTATGGTATTATTACTTATAAATTAATTTTAATACAATTTGATCGTTCGGAAACTATTCCATCGAATACAAAAAAAATATATAATACAAAAGAGTTAATAACCTCCTTTTTTGAAATTAGTTAAAAATACGTTTGAAAAATTAACTTCATTTGCGTTTAAGTTTTTGAAGCGATTATGACATAGTTTTCTTTGTTTTAACAACAGTTTGTATATATTAACAATACAATTAAATCAGTTTGATCAAGATTGAATATTCGGTACATAACACAAGACTAGTTAAAACTTAACTTTAAGTATATACTTAATATTAACTTAGGGCATATTTCACGACCTTCAAGTAGAGTTACTCACCAAGTTAGTTTTGTTTCTTTCTTACTTCATATCAAGTGACAAAGACAAAACATGTGAGTACCTACTCGGAATGTTACTTGAAGATGGTGAAATAGGCCCTTAATGTACTTTATATCTCATATTAATACTTGACACCCTTTTAAAGTTGTGTTTTATAGGTACCAATCATCCAAACCAGTCAAAAATGTATGAAACAGACTTTAAATTACATCTTACTAATATTATAAAGCTGAAGAGATTGTTTGTTTGTACGCGCTAATCTCAGGAACTACTGGTCCGATTTGAAAAGTTCTTTCAGTGTTAGATAGCCCATTTATCTAAGAAGGCTATATGGTACTACCAAGGGATATTTGATGAAAATATTACTACCAATATCCAAACACAAATTGATATTAGTCATTCCAAAAAATATATAAAAAATAACATTTGAACTTAGAAAATACAGTCGTCAGTCAAATGATTCATTAAAGCTACCTTAAAGAGATATAAAGGTATATAATGTACACGTTACATAGTGAATTAGCACTGCGAAGTACATAAGTGATATGACATCATCAACATGAGGTCATAATATAAAGGTTTATCTACGACCATATACATAATGACCTTAGTAAATACTTTAAATTTGCGTTTACAATTCACACACATAATTATAAATAGCTATATGATTCATACACTTATATATTATTTAATTTATGTGTACAATAAAATAGGCTTGTACTATCCCACTGCAAGATATAGGCGTACCTAATTACAGCAATTATAAATTGCTAACTCCAGGAATCGATCCCGGGTCTGACATCATTACAATCAACATACTTAACACTTTTTGGAACATGATATTATATAATAATTATGTATTTAAATAAAGCCAATTATTGAAATCATTTTCTAGATAAAAACGTTTTGATAAATACAAAATATTATGTTATAGTCAAGTTTCATTTATAAACTTATCCAACATTACGTATTAACCACGTTATAACGTAGTTTATAGTTATCCTTGTTAAAATACAAAAAACAACTAACAATAGAACGTCATTTCGCGTGACAGAACTTATTTAAGTATTTCTATAAACAACGTGACTAACAGACACACACACACACACACACACATTAACAGATATTTCCTTTTTCTAATCTCGGAAAAACTAGTTTCAAAACCACTAAGTTAACATAAAAAATGCACATTAAAAACTACACTGTAACAGTTCAAACATATGGTTGCTTTTCAACTAACAGCGGACGGCCTTCTTAAGAAACTTACGAAACAGTCTCTCGCTTAAACAAGTTAAATATGAGAGTTATTGCACAGTTGTGATGCAATTTACACAGCTTTATAGGCAATTTGATTATCCTATCTATCTATATACATTAACCAAAGTTTTAAATAATATTAATTTAAAGGAGAACCTTTTTGCTTTCCATTTCTGTTGGAGGAGGCATTCTGGGTCGCTTGTTGAGACTCATGGAGAGGGAAACCGCCACCGCGATACTCAGGAGGCCGATAAACGATGAAAAGATGGCCGCCGCAGAGAACACTTTGATCGCTATTCTTGCATATTGGGAAGCTACTTCCGCACAGCCCAATCTCTCGTTAGGCAGCTTGTTTGTGATCTCACAGTCGATTATGTACTCGCCGGCCCACCCGTGGCCGTAGTACGTGTCACAGCACGAAGCGGGGAAGCTCGTTCTCCAGTTCTTGTAATCTCTAGGACTGCCCGCGCCGCAACATTGGTATCTCTTCTCAATGACCCCGAAAGATGTCTCTAGACTGCGATCGCCCTTCATGTTGTTATAGGCGTCCCAGATCGTGTCGTGAACGAATCTATCTGTCGATTTAGAGTCGGCACACACCAGGGCCACTATAGCGGCGGCCAGGAGCAAGATAACAACAATACCTTGAAACATGGCGTACAAACGGATTAATCCTTTGCTTTTCTTCTTAGTCCCGGCGAAACCGCAGCAAGTTACTGACAGCAGAAACGCACCGGCAAACAGGAACATCCACGGGATAGCTTGGGGCCAGTACACTTGGTAGTCTAGCAGGTAATGGTTCTGGTTCCGCAAGCCGGTCACGTTCTGGACCTCGATGAAGAACCAGATGGAGGCGGCCGTGAGAGCCAGCCCGAACACAACATTCACAATGTTCAGTATGACGAGGAACGCGGAAGAGAACCCGGATGAACCCATTATGATATTGTTTTGTCACTGTCACTGAATATTTAATTACGTAATATATGAAGCGTGCGCCTGCGTCGAGCGTACGTTATTAAATGGCGTTCGCTTCGTGCTTGGTTCGTTTTATAGAGATGGTAAACGATCAAGGCTACCGTGGTCTTCTAATAAAACTGATGATTCATTTTATTTGTTGTTTGTTAGTTTGTTTGTACTTGCGGGTGTGCGTATTGGGCCCTTTCGGAGAATATCCTTTAAAATTAAACTTGTAGTTGCGTTTATCGAGTGGTTTAAGTTTAATTAAATGTTCTTTACATAATTTATAATAAATGGCTCCTGTTATATGTATTTGTACACTTGGAGCTTTTAAACTACGCAACCGATTTTAATGCACTTTTCTGGAATAGATGCAATAATTCAAGAGGAAGGTTTGTAGTAAAACATTTATGTAAAATATTTAAAAAAATTATGTACTTATAGTAAAATCGCGGATATAACCGCGGTGCACAGCTAGTAAGCTATACCGAATATGAGTACGTAGTATCTCGACAATTAAGTTCTACTCAGATGAAAATAAAATGATTTTTCAAAAATGAGACCTAACTAGATCGAATTTTTACACCTTAAAGGATCTTCATGTACTTACCTATTATTATTATTGTATTCATCGTATTGTAATCATCGTAATTTGGTAGACCCCTTATTGACGTTTGCGTATTTTATAAGTGACTAGCAGCGCCCCGCGGTTTCACCCGAATAGTTCCCGCTCCCGTGAGAATGTGGGGATAAAATTATGCTAAAAACATTCCCCTTGAATCACTCTTTCTATTTAAAAAAACCACTTCAAAATCCGTTGCCTAGTTTTGAAGATAAGAGCATACATAGGGACAGATAGACGCGGAAACGACTTTGTTTTATACTATGTAACTACATACATACTCAGTTATAAAATTATTAGCCATTGATAAAGTGTCAAGCAAGATCAATTAATGCAAATTGTCATACAAACTAATTACAATATAAATATTGTAATATTTAAGTACGTAAAGTAGGTACCTACTAGATGAAGTTTCATTCATAAAGTGTTTAGGTACTCACTTGTTTACAATGACATGTAGTATTTTCAAACATACTACACATAGAGAGGTAAATAGGTAAATAACAAATGTACCTAAAGGTTATAGTTTCCCGTTTACTCAAACATAATCCTTTAACATAAAAATATATACCTGGGGCTCGATTCTCTTAACTATTAAGCTGTGATAATGCTACTCAAATGTATTTTAATATCAACATTAAGGCCGCTTTTTTGACATTTGTAGTCATTTTGTATTCTCTTAGTGACAACTACTCCGCTGACTCAATAGCTCAAGAAACTTAGATGGTTGTCATGGAAACAGTATTCTGACGTTTATTCCAAAATGTTTTTATTTGAATTTTGACATGCAACAAAGACCACTGAGACACCATAGCCATATGAGTAAATTTTAGCAGAATACCAAATTTCTGACGTTATGATGCCTCGATATCAACACATTGTCTGATCAATAATGTCAAATTGCGGGTTCGACCCCCTGTAAGTTTGTCTCAGTTATATGTAAAGGTATTCCATTTATCCAGTGTCTCAGATATACAGGTAAGTACAAATAAATTTCTGTCTCATTTACAGAGGGTTACCTCATTAATAGAGGTCTGAATACTGGTTATTACAGTTATGGAGGTGCGATTCACTACATAGTATAAAACAAATTCGTCTGTCCATCCCTAAAACTTAAAAATAAGAAAATAAATGAGTATATGATGAAAATATGTCATACTTAATTATTTTCTAATATTCTATACAAAAAAATTAACATATTTTCTTCCTTACTACCTTAATGGAAAAAATAAAAAGAGGGACATGACCCTGACGGCTTTAATTTTTTTGCTCGAGAGGCATTATCCAGAAAAGAAACACTGGAAGACGTTTGTATGGACTATTGCTTTTAGCGTTTTTTCTTATTAACCTAGACCTATTTAGATCACCATTAGTAATTAATTTATTAATTAATCTTTGCTTCGCTCAATTTACGATTTACAGTACTTACTTATTTATTTATAATAGTTAGCCTTATTATCTATCATCTTTAATAAGAAGCAACATTATGACGATCAGATATAATTTAGACTCTGTCTGCTATACCAAAGGTTGCCGGTTCGATTCCTGCTCGAGACAATTTTTGTGCATGAACATGACTGGTTGTCTTAATCTGGGCGTTTCATACATATTCTAAGTATCTATGTTTTTAGTAAAACATGTAGGCATATCTATTACTAGTATGCATAGTACTTTTTTAAAGATACATTTAAAAGTACTTATCATCCTTACTAATATTATAAATGAGAAAGAAACTGTCTGTCTGTCGCTTTCACGCTAAAACTACTGAGCCGTTTCAATGATTTTGTATCGAGATAAACTAGAACTTGGGATAGGACGAAGGCTACATTTTATCTCAGCTTTCCTATGGGATAAGTTTCCATGTAAAACCGCGGGGCGCCGCCGCTATGATAACATATCATAATCATTCGCTCCATCATCTCATTACAGTAACTGACCCCTAAGTTCGAAACTTGTATCTAGGGTATCAGAAACTACTACCCATTCACACACACATCCAGGGGCCTAAGTCTGCAATTTGACATTATTGATCAGACAAAATGTTGATATTGTAGCACCATAACGAGAGTGTCAGAAATTTGGTATTCTCCTAAAATTTATTCATATGGCTATGGTGCCTCAGTGGTCTTTGTTGCATGTCAAAATTCAAATAAAAATCGTCAGAATACTGTTTCCATGACAACCATCTAAGTTTTAAGGAGCCATTGAGTCAGCGGAGTAGTTTTAAATAAGGGAATACCAAAATGACAACAAATGTCAAAAAACGGCCATAATGTTGATATTAAAATACATCTGAGTAGCATTATCACAGCTTAATAGTTTAGAGAATCAGGGCCCAGACCGAGAAATACGTAGTATACCTAATTATAATAACTAATTGGTCACCACTTCTAAAATACAACCTAAAACCTTCCGTTGGCTCCGCAAACCCGATAAAGATATTTACTCAATTATAGTAAGAATCACATTTATTCTCGGAACAAAGGAGTATATACGTTCATTCATAAGAGTGACTAATGAATGAAGCTAACCGACAGCTTCCTACTTAAGATACATGGACCACAGTTTACATAATAGTAACGTTGATCTTGAATCATACGACGGAATATTAAATGTGCGATGACCAAGTATCTAGTGAGTTGGTACCTTTTTTTACGCTGTGAAAATGCATAGAGTTCCATACCACTGTGAGCCGATAACGGGAGGACTCCCGGTGGTTATGTGCGGCTCTCCCAGCCAGAAGGGCTGGGCCTACCCACTAAAAACACAGCGACTTCCGTCCGCGTTACATTGGGGTGCCGTAGGATCCCGAGGGGGATTACTACCACGGGTGAAGTTGGTACCTAGTACTTGCTACGCCAAACGTTATGCGATTCTCGCTTTGTCTACGACAAGAAATTTGTCATGCCGGAATCAGATATGATTAAAGTTTCATGTAAATGTAGAGTCTACGTTAGAAAAAATCTTGTCTTTTTCAGACAAGTAAATATGTATTTACATAAATATTTTTATCTTATCTAAATACGACAAGGCTTTCTAACTGTAGACACGCGGCCAAAGACAAACATTTGTGTGAATGAACATGTCTGGATATCTTGATCTGAATGTTATATATTATATTATAAGTAAGTATTAAAACAAAAGGATATATGTATGTATGTACTAGTATATTATATCCGTTGTCTAGTACCCATAGTAAAAGTTTCGCTTAGTTTGGGACTTAAGACATAATGTGATAGGTATGTGTCCGAATCACTACATAGTATAAAACAAAGTCGCTTTCTCTGTCCCTATGTCCCTATGTATGCTTAGATCTTCAAAACTACGCAACGGATTTTGATGCGGTTTGTTTTAATAGATAGAGTGATTCAGTAAGAAGGTTTTTTAGCATAATCTTATCCCCATATTCCTACGGGAACGGGAACTACGCGGGTGAAACCGCGGGGCGTCGCTAGTATATAATATAATTTCAGTTTAGTTTGTGTCTATTGTATCAGAAATTACGATCACTTAGAAAATAATTAATTAATACTAATTACTCAAAATATTTAGAACCTTGGCTTTGCTAATGACAGGTCCAAAATACGCTAACCAAGGTATACACATGTACCTATACTGTACATCAACACAACATCTTAGAACATCTCATTTCCCATATAACACCTAATCGCAAACTTCCTAATATGTCCGTACATTGTAAAAAAACCAAGCCATTATAACGCTTAAGTACCTACAAATATGAATCAACAGAGAATAACATGGCTTTATGAATCACAGTTCGAGTTCGCGGAAAATAGTTACGTTTAGTCAGAAACCTGTTTGCCAGTAGATACTATGAGATATGTAATGTACTATGATATAGTGACGTCAATGCGATAGAGTTATCTTAATTGTCACTCCTATTTGGGGGTAATGACCTAGGTTAGTTTTTAATGTCTTAATCTGATAAAATGAACCGCTTGTAGGAGTATCTAAGTTAGTTTTTCATTTAATAATCATTCACTCCATCATCTCATTATAATAACTGACCCCTAACTAAGCTCGAAGCTTGTATCTAGGGTATCAGAAACTACGCACACACACACCCAGACCGAGACAAACATTTGTGGTTCACACAAATATTCATCGCGCGCGGGAATCGAACCCGCAACCTTACGGATGGCAGTCCGGCATGGTGACCACTCTGCCATTGAGTCGTCTATTTAGTTTTATACTTTTCCTAGCTTACTAGGGCCATAATGAAAGCGCTCGTAACCGCGTTATGTTAAATACCTACCTAGGTACATGACCAATCGTTTGTTTTAATTACATGTGTCCCGCACTTTAGGCACAGTATAATAATGAGTACTTGCTTTAGGTATATTGTGATTGTTTTATGTTTCCATTTAGTAATTTCCTCGCTGAGGGGGTAGAAAAATAATATGTTGCACTCGAGCAAAAATTGTTCACCTTGTGCTCTTTTTTCATTTGATTTTAGAATCCTTCGCTGGCTCGGTCATCAAACTTGAGCACACTATATTTACATATATTTACACTCTTGTATGTATAACAAATAGGCAACTAAGTTTGGATAATTGCGCTAATTTCAGGAACTACCTACTTACCTAGGTACTGATCTAACTTTAAAAAAAATCTACCAATAGGAGAGGAGCTCTATAAAATAAAATAAAAAAATGTTTATTGTCATAATAATAATACAAAAAGAGAATTAGAACAGAAATATTAAAATTATAAAACTACATTATGACAAAAAGTATACCGCTCAGCTTGTGCTGCTCCAACAGCGGGCAGCGCTGGTTTCCTGCGGTCACCTACTCCCTGAGGTTAAGGCTATCGCGGGGTAAACCGCAGGGCACCACTAGGGTAAGTTCGCCGGTTCGCGTCCATTTAGTGCAGTTGGCGAGTTTGACGGCGATTATAAAAATATCTCAGCACTCATTTCTATGTAGAAAAATATTTAATATGTTCGTTATATAGTCTATTTTAAGATTAACTTTTAGTTTTGTTAAATATATCTTTGGTTTTTTTGTTAAATAGGGAAATATCAGAAATAGCCGTTTTCGCCGGTTTGCGTCCAAAAAATCCAAATCGCGTCCACCTATGAACCGGTTTGCGTCCACTTGCTTAGTAAAGGAATAAAGGGGTGATATTTCTATGAATTTGTAAAGAAAGATTGTATTTTAACAATTTCTTTAAAAATATAAATATTGAATAGATATTATTATAAAATACATTATTATCACTACAATCACCACTTAAAAATTTAATAAGATCTGATCCGTCTATCGGTCTAAGTAACTTTCTTGAGGCTATATTATTCACTAAAACTAATATTATTCACTAAAACTCTTCCTTCTTCCACCTTGCATCGTGTTTCCATACTGACCAATCATCATCATCAGCCTGTTTGTCCACATCTGGACATAGGCCTCTCCCAATGATTTCCAGTGGGGACGGTTGATTACAGCCAGCATGCAATGCAGGCAACCTTTACCAGGTTGTCTGTCTATCAGGTAGGCGGTCTTCCTACACTGCGCTTCCAAGTACGTGGTCTCCATTGTTGGATATCATCGCCCGTCAGTTCTCCTTGCTACGTGCCCTGCCCATGTCACCGTAGGAGAACAAAGGTGGTCGCACCGCAACGCAGGAGAACGAATTCTCCTGCGTTGCGGAAACGATCACGCAGGAAAACGCCAAACATATCCCTCTTCATTAAATAGCACGCTGAGTAACTCTGAGTTTTATGATTAGGCCATAGTAAGAGACCACGTCTCAGTTCTGTAGATCGTCTTTTGCATGTTTATTTTAAGGCCGATCTGATGAGAAACTCCGTCGAAGTCAGCGAGAATTTGTCCCAAGGCTCCAGGTCTTCCAGCGATTCTACCATGACTTCGATGTCGTTGGCAAATGGATGGTGAAGGCGATGTTGATGCCAAGTTCTTTCTATTCCAGTCTCTTTACTCCATCTGGTCTGCGCCCACTGATTTTGTTCAATATTGTGGTCTTGGGAATAGTATACATACATAATATATATCTTATCGATTTAATCTTCTCTCGAAATTAATTTAAAGCTTTGTTTAACTTGTCTTCTGTGTATGTACTTTTTTTTTCTTGTCTCCAAAGAACTCATCTTATTTAAGATGAGTTCTTTGGAGACAAGAAGAGAGAAAAAGAGAGAGATATTTTTCTATTTAGAAAAAAAAAATTACGCATTTCATTTAAAAAATTAATTATAAACACATAGTCTTCACAAAAAAAATACAGTAATAATAATTAATTTTATATTGTAAAAACTTAAAATATAACAAAATAAATAAATATATGAATAATTAATACATTTTAAATTATAATTATATAGCAAGACAATCGTATTTATTTAACGAAAATAGTGGACGCAATTTGGTTTACTATTATCACTTGTAGGTGTAGTTTGCGTCCATTGTGGACGCAAACTGGAAATTTTGTATATTAGATGTAGCAATTCGCGTCCACCTTATTTTATTCGTTTAATACTTATGAAAAACATTAGCAAATTCATAATTAATATTATTCCTTTATTCATTATTAAAGTCTAGAAACAGCTATGTATCCTAAAATTCACATAAAACTATTAAAAACTTACCATCGAACGCGCCGTTGCACACTACTTGTTTCCTAAAAATCCCGCAAAAACGCTCTCCCTTGATGACCAGTCAGATTAAATATTTTTTTAAACGGGATTGGTTTGTCGCACGGACCTTTTATCTATGCGTGTGTGCTCCTTATACATTGAGGTATTAGCGGTAATGTCTATTCGTTTAATTGGTGTGTTAGTTTACTTATTTTTAAAGGGAGATCCTTAAAGTGGACGCGAACCGGCTCATGGACGCGAACCGGCGAACTTACCCTATAATATAGACTTTTATCATTAACCTACAAACCAATGTGAGACATTACGTGGTTCCTTTTCTGTCTGCTCCGACCTAGACATCTCGCACAAACATTGATTAATCCAAGGTGAAATTCATCACAAACAGTTTAGTAAATCAACTAATTACATCTTGTTCTGTTGTATTTTTGGATACAACAATTTATTTAGCGGACAAAATTGGATTTTGTACCAAATAACTTCGTGAAGTCTTTCAAAACTGAGTAGATTATCAAGTCCGCAATTTGACATTATTTGCTCAGACAATGTATTAATATTGAGACACACAGTTTTGTATTCTGCTAAAATTTATTAGGTACCTATTATGGCTATAGGGTCTCAGTGCTTGATAAAATTAAAAACTAGACTATTAATATTTCTACATGTAAAAATGTAGTAACAAACACTTTATTATGTATTCAATATTGATAGAAAAAGCTATCATTATCCCTACTTCCCTACAAGTCCCTACTAATATTATATATAAATAGTAATTAGGGCGAGCGAAGCGAAGCCCTCCTAATTCAACAGTTTTTACAGTTTTGTGGTACACATTACGGAAAAACTAGAGCACCTACAGATTTGATATTTAACAGAGTTATTTCAATTCATGTCTAGATGTGCAGAATATGGTTTTTATATCATTTTGTTAATGAAATAATGAAAAAGGTTTTAACAATTTTGCAAACAAATTTTAAATTTCGAGAAATAAAATGGATGCGTAATACAACACGTCTATAAATAATATACATTGATTATATATAAACATATTTACATAAAATACTTCTCAAATTAGCCGGGTTATAGGGGTTAAAATGACATTTAAATGTCAAACGATTACGACTTAGTGTCATACGGCACACAAGATGGCGTTGATATCCAGTTTCGAGCATGAAGGTTTCATGTTTCTAATGTAGTAAAAAAATCGAAATAAAAAGAAATGGATTTGTACATTGTGAAATTGATTCTGTTTACAATTTTATCGGTTTAAAAAATGTGTCATCAAAGGAGGCCGAGTGAAAAAAGAAAAACGGGGGGTTGGGGGGGCGGAGCCCCCCCGTTAAAAAAAAAACAAACAATTCTATGATAGAAATTAAAAGAAAGTTTGAACACTGATTCCGAAATGATAATAGTTGTTATAGTAAAATGCCGCAAAAACGTACGTTACGCGAAATTAATCGTTCTTTGATGGACGATGTAAGGGAAAGTCAGAGAAGATGAAGTGATTGTGTTCGTGGCACAATGCTCACTTTGTGGTAAAAATACACACATCAAAAGTGTCTAGGGATCAAGCATTTTTATGCGGATTTCTTGAGATTGAGATGTGGCTTTGTAATAAATTTATGATTTTATAAATTTATATGGATCCTTTTTGGTGCATTTCATAATTTGAATCAGGAACTGTGAATCAAATTCGAGTAAAAGATGAAAATCAGCTGTCAATATTTTCCCTATAAAAACATACAACGCATTGAAGACATTATTAGTGCTACTGTTTCCCTACTACTGATTAAAACCAACGTTATTATGGAGCGGCGACGTCATTTAAGCAGGGAAGAAATGCTCAGAGCCGTGGGAATGATAGAAGCTGGTTCCCGGCAACGTACTGTGGCTTTAGCTCTGAATACAAGTCAGAGTGTTATCAGTCGACTTTGGACACGTTACCGAAGCACTGGTACCGTGGCTGAGCGCCATGGAGGACGGTATCGCTGCACCACACGGAGACAAGACCGATACATTCAAATCTTAACTCGAAGAGCTCCAACAATAACCGCCATGATGTTAGCCGTGCGGCTTCATCACTCTTCAGGGAACTTAATTAGCGACCAAACAGTCAGAAACCGCTTGCATGAAGTGAACCTTCATTCCCGAAGACCGCTACGGGTACCACCTATAGCAATGCACAATCGTAGGATTCGATATCAATGGGCTCTTGAACACAGAAATTGGGCAGAAGAACAATGGCGTTTCGTGTGCTTTTCTGATGAGTCTCGTTTTGGTATGAGACCGGATACAAGACGTATACGACACTGGAGAACCCCTGGACGCCAACAGCGATTAAAATCCTGCCAGGAAGTCCATCCTTATAGTGGTGGAACCATCATGGTATGGGCGGGTATTTGGATCGGCGGAAGAACTGAGTTGATTTGGATCAGAGGCAACCTCAACGCTCAAATTTATGCTGAGACGATTGTATCAGACGTCATCGTTCCTCTACAAGTGCAAATCGGTCCCTTATTTCAGTTAATGCATGATAATGCACGACCGCACACCGCAAGAGTTGTAAGACAGACTCTCGCCGCAGCTAACATCAATGTCCTGCCCTGGCCTGCTCAGTCGCCAGACTTGAACCCGATTGAGCATGCATGGGATATGCTACAGAGAAGAGCTCTGCCGAATATGGAGGGTATCCAGTCGCAAGAAGACCTTTTTTGTTGTTGCAACGAACATGGGCGGCCATTCCACAGCGTGATTTGGATGAACTCATTTTGAGTATGCCAAACCGATGTTCTTGTGTTGTTAGTGTTCGCGGTAGAAACACGGATTATTAATTGTTTAAGTTACCCAATAAAATTTTAAAGAAAACTGTTATTTCAGTCTTTTTTTCGAACTTTAATGTTAGTGGTTCAAATGTCAAAAATCCCTTTATTAGGAAAATGGCAAATTTCTTTATTAATGCAAAGGTGACTTGGTTTATCGTTACTGTGACAAACGAAAACACTTTATTTGATGAATCCTTAAAGAAAATTTTAATTAATATCAATCAGGAGAAAAGTTATTGCAAAAATATATGTTGATCCCTAGACACTTTTGATGTGTGTATGTCAAAAATAAGAGAGAGAAAAGAAAAACGGGGGGTTGGGGGGGCGGAGCCCCCCCGTTAAAAAAAAACAAACATCTCTATGATAGAAATAAAAAGAAAGTTTAATGTAATGAATAAAATTAACACTGATTTCGAAATGATAGTAGTTGTTATAGTAAAATGCCACAAAAACGTACGTTAACTAGCCTCCTCTTCTCTTTTCCGAACCTTTATCCCATGTCTATTTGGAGTCGGTTTTCAGTTTCTCAAATTTTTATAATTAACGGGATATTTACCATGTACATATATTATTTTTTTCGGGTTTTCAGTTTAACCAGATTTGGCGGAATGTCAGTATTTTACGTGAAGCGACTGCCATTAGACCTTCACAACCCAGAGGGCTATACGCCTTTTTTTGGTTAAACCAAATGTTACGCTTTTGAGGGCTCTAACTACCCGTAACGACTATCGAAGATGTTAGTACGACAGCGGGTACCGACGGCTTTACGTGCCCTCCGAAGCACGGAAACGCTCATGAAATTAAAAGTATTTTTGGTAATGACCCATCACAGTCATGACGGTGCCAGACGATGCTTAACCGCACAGATCACAAGAGATCCGCGGGTAGCACTGGGCCACGAGCGGGCAACTAGCCTCCTAGAACGCGAAATTAACCGTTATTTAATGGACGATGTAAGAAAAAGTCAGGGAAGACCTCGAGATGTAGAATATAATTGTGTTCGTGGCACAATGCTTACCTTGTGGCAAAACTATGTCAGAAGTTAGAGAGAGAGAAAAAGAAAAACGGGGGGTTGGGGGGCAGAGCCCCCCCGTTAAAAAAAACAAACATTTCATGAATAATTTTAGGAAAGTTTAATAAGATTAAGAGATTAGTGTAATCGTTAAATAAAGTGCCCTAAAAACGCACGTTAACTGGCCTCCTCGGACACGAAATCAACCGTTCTTTGATGGTCGATGTAAAGGAAAGCCAGAGAAGTCCTCGAGATGTACCTGGAATCTAATTGTGTTCGTGGTAATCCATGTCATCTTCTTTGGATTGATTTGCACCGATTTGCACATCGAAAACAACGGACTTTGTATAGACTAATATGGGTCCAGGATCACAACCTAACGTTTTAAAGAAATTAAAATTCGTCGAAGAGCAATTAATAGCGCAAGTTCACCCAGTTATTACAGTGTACCTACTCAAATTGGATATTGTGGCCAAGTGATCAACTTCCAATCAAAATATCACTTTCTTGGGCTGATGTAAACTTGAGCAGCGCTTTATGAAACCGATAAAATATGAATAGCGACCACACATACGAACGAAAAATATTTTGGAGTAAAGTACTCTAAAGTATCACATTACGGAGATAATTGGAGTTCAAGATAGCGATTTTAGGTACAATGATCATCATACAGTTTTTACGAAGTAAATATTTTTTTTTTTTTTTTTGGGACTATCCGTATTTCGGTATGATGTCGGTACAAGTTACGTATCTATCCAATTTTAGTCCATTCCCTCAAATATTTATCAATGAAGGCAGAATCAGTTTTGAGTGGTAAGGGTGACCTTAGAGATATATTAGAGTCACCAAGTTTTCTGTTCCGGTGACAGCGTCGCTGAAATCGCATCTTTTGGTTGTCAGATGATTGTCAATGTATCCAAATGACATTATAGAGGGCGGTCCGAAATATGAAAACGTTACAAACTTTACCAACACGCGTTAACCAAATTGATATGTGCGCTAATGCGCTATGGGCGCTGTTTGCGCGCTATCTAATCGGACCAGGATTGTGTACGTACGTGTGTGCAAATATCAAAATTAGAGTTACGTACTCGGCATTTCGAATTTCAAGATTCAGAAAACAGTTGTTGTAATTAATAATTGATCAGAATGCAATATTTAACCATTGTAAACTTAAATGTTTACCAACAAAACTAAAATAAATCAAATTCTGAAACGTCAAATTTTGAGTTTGACATTTGTGCACACACTGCACAACCTAAGTATTTTCCATGAGCAGCGTTTGCATACTTTAATGACGTCACTGATGACGTCCTATTACTTTCGTTGGTGCAAATACGTTCAATTCGATCACTTCACTCCGTAAGCACGCTATTGGTACCGATAGGGCGAAAAAGCGCAATTTGGACCGCACGGATAGTCAACATGACAATAGGAGCTTCCAAGTTTGGCCGCCACCGGCACAGAAAACTTGATGACTCTAAACTAAACAAGACTTTCCAAACTTTGTGATAGTGAATATTGATGTATGAAGATGGTAGTTTTGGTTTTGATTGTTTCTTTTTGTAAACGAATATATTTTTTTATGGAAACTTTTTTCAAGAAATATTTCAGAATCACATATCATGGAGTCAGTTAATCCGCCCTAGCAGTTCCCTGCATGAGATAAAGACTTCAGCCCGTACAAGAAGTTGTACTTCATCGAGACCTTTCAAATGATGTTTGGTCACAAAATGTTACAACATCACAGGAGGACACCACATGGAGTCAGTTAATACGCCCTAGGTTTTCCTGCACGAGATACAGACTTCAGCCCATAGAATAAGGATCACGACCAGGATTCTCTCTGGTCTCTGCTTCAGCCTGTACTAAAGTTGTAGTACTCATCGAGAGCTTTCAAATGACGCAGGAAGGACGCAGGGCACAAAGTGTTACAACATATAGGACGGAACGCCCATTCTCCTTTGGGTTGAAAATGGATTTGTCCTCCCGATTAAATGCCACGCACTCACGAGTGATAATGGTTCGATATGAAAATTATTCTCATACAACGTATGACAATAATGGTTGAGTCCAATACCACCCATAACTAAATATTGGAAAAGTGGAAATACTTAATGTTCCAGGAAACAATACAATAAGCTTTCGTAATCACAATTCGCAAGTCACAAGGCTTGACGTTAGATAAAGCTGTGGCGGACATTGGACATAAAGAAACTTCTGTTGGTCTAACATACTCGTAGGTACCTCTGTGGTATCGCACGTTTTCAAGAATTAAAGCATTTTCTTTCTTTCTTACATTAAACATAGAATTACTAAGAAAAACCTCGCGAGCCCACACAAAGCCACGCTTTTAGCTAGTTTATATTATAATTTAAGTTACTTTGTTTTTTTTATTATTTGTAATATTTTAATTTTGATTGTTTTTTTTTAATTTTAATTGTTTTTTTCTTATTTGTAATATTTTATGGACGTGGGCCCAGACCGTTCCTGTTTAATGTTGTAAGGAACGGGGGCGGCTGAAAACCAGCGCTGCTCGGAGTAACATACGCCGGGCAGCACAAGCTGAGCCGCCACCTTTTGTTTTTTTTCACTTATTTATTATTGTTCTGATGTAACCTATTTTTTGTTCTGATCTGAAGAAAACAGTAAACAAGAATTTTATTTTTATTTTATTTTATTATAAATGCGAAAGTAACTGTCTGTCTGTCTGTTACCTTTTCACGGCTAAACTACTGAACCGATTGACTTGAAATTTGGTACAGGGGTAGCTTATGGTCCGGGAAAGAACATAGGCTCTTACGTTTTATCCCGAAATTCCCACGGGATCGGGAACTACGCGGGTGAAACCGCGGGGCACAGCTAGTTAAATATAATAAAGTTATATTTAATGTCACAAAGTATAAATATATGAGACAAAACAGAAACACTAAGTACTTACCTATACCTAACTAACTAACCTACCTTTTTCTTAAACTGAAAAAAATGGACTCAAAGGAAGTAGGTTTCTTTGTATGTTTATAACTGCACAAGTGTTCTATAAAAGTCAACTAAAAATGACCTCAATACCTGTAAAGGTTGCGATTACTATTGTTAAGCATACGTGATCGAAATACAGAAGTACTTACCTATATTGTCATTGTTTATGACCGCAGGTTATGCGTACCCACAGTGAGTCATCGGCTTATTACTGATACTATTTTACACTAGCTATGCTCCGCGGTTTAACCCACGTTAATCCCGATCCCGTGGGAATTTCTAATAAGGGTAAACTGCTTATGAAATTAGCAATCTGCGCGTGAAAGTCCCGTCAAAATCGGTCCAGCCGTTTCAGATATTGCCGGAACAAATTATAAATGTTTTTTTAAATGTAATTTATGTTTATACTTTCAGCATTTAGTGCAAACCTGTTAAGGTATGTATTGTACTTATGTGTATTTCTGTAATGTACAGATAACTATGTACCTACATAGTTATGTAGTAATGTTTAGTAGTTAGTAGTTAAATCTCTAACTAGGTTTATTAACCTGTGTCTAAAGTATTAGAAACTACACAAGTATACACACGCACACACACTCATTTATGTATACTAATATTATAAAGAGGCGGAGTTTGTTTGTATGCGCTAAGTAGGTACTACCTAAGGGATAATTATATAAAAAATAATATTATATACTAGGTACTTAACAATAATCAAAATATCATTTCACACATCACCTTGTAGTCGAAAACAAGCTTATATTACGGATAAACATAACATACTTTTTTCAAGTAAGTAAACTTACCTAACCTAACCCAGACCATGACAAACAGACATTACATCTGTACATACACGTACACGTGTACGTAGTAGGTATGTTTGTATCGAACGGGAATCAAACCCAACCTTTGGCATAGCAGGCATGGTCGATCGCTATCGCTACCAACTAAGTAGGTACACACCATTCGCAAAATATGTCGGAACGTTTGAAAACTACCTTATACTCGTAGTTAAGTGACAAAAAGGAATAACATCAATAAAATCTAACTCAATTAGGTAGCACATTGTAAAAAACACGTTTACAAAGATTTTTACTTTTATATCACGGTTTTTACGTTTCCAAAAGTAATATAAGAATAAAAAGACATTTTTAAAAACAAGATTTTTTTTAGCTTTTATTGCATTGTCTTGAGACTTATATGACTATGCCAAATTTCAGCTCAATCGGATATCCAGAAGTGGTCGAAAAATGGCAAGATTTGATTACAGACAACGGGACAGGTGAAACTAAATAAAAGCTTGTAAAAAAGTACCTAGCTTTATCTCAATGTGTAATATTCGTATAAATCAGTGAAACCAATTCATAATTGTTTGTTTATTTTCCTAATAAATGTCGGTAATAAATAGGTACCTGAGAACTACCTATAAGTATAATTAATTAGTTCACGGAAAACCCTTTGTCATTGTTACTCAATTATCCTCGTTGCATTAAATATAAAATATATAAAACTAGCTGTGCCCCGCGGTTTCACCCGCGTGGTTCCCGTTCCCGTGGGAATACGGGGATAAAATATATAGCTTTCTAATGGTGAAAGAATTATTGAAATCGGCTCAGTAGTTTCGGAGCCTATTCGTTACATACAAACAAACAAACAAACAAATCTTTCCTCTTTATAATATTAGTATAGATACCGGATTCAAATGTAGTGGTTTTAAAAACCCATTTTCTATTTTACTCCATACATAAACACACAAATAATGTGGTTAGAAAATAAAAAAATCCCGTGGTTTAAGCATAAGTATCATAAGTGTTACTTATTCCTAGTTATAAGGAACATCTGTACCTCTTATAAATTGGTTCAGAAGTTTTCACGTAAAAAAGTAAAAAAAAAATCTTCTTCTATCGTGTCAATGGCCACAAAACAGGTAAAGAAAATAAAAAAATAAATAATACATCCATACAAACTTTCGCATTTATAACATAAGAAGGGAGTTGGATTAATTACGGTTTCTTTGTACAATTTTCTTGAACACATTACGGTAAACGCCATGAGTCAGAGTCCTGCGCCTGCGTCGCGTGGTCAAAAACACGTGACCGTTGCCATTGTTAATGTTTCAAATAAATAAACGAACTTTGACTCACTTGACAGGTGGTGTGTTTATCTTAAATAACTCATCTCTTAACGTGCACATTGTTATTTTAAATAATTATATTATTTACCCGTAAAAAATACTGTTCGAAAGATTCATGTACATCACGAACTAAGTATATAAGTACAATGTGCCTTTACGATAATAAAACTCGCACTAACTAACGTGTGTTCCCACATTAATATCTATAAAGTTATAGGGATATTAATGTGGGAACTTCGGGTGATGCTACGAATAACAGTTAATGCTACGAATAGCGGATATTGCTACAAGTAGAAGATTTTGCTACGAACTGTGGATAGCTATAAATCGCGGATGTGATGCTACGAACCTAGTCGAAAATGTATTAGGAATAACGGATGATGGTACAATTGTCAAATACACACAAAATCGTGGACGATGCTAGTAATCGTGGATATTGCTACGAAAAGTCGATATTGCTACGAATCGCGGGTATGTACGAATCGTGGATGATGCTACGAATCGCTGATGACTACCCTACCTAAAACACACCTTCCGATCGGAAGTCAAAGACCCTACGCCACCGACGCTCTGGATGACTCTACAGAAGCATAAAGAAAATAATTTTGATTAATTAATTTATTAACTTCTTAGTTAAATAGTAATTTTGGTTTAGGTTTTTGGGTTTAGAAATAATGTTTTTTGTTTAGCAATAGGTATGTAATGGAAACCACTATTTAATTACGAAGTTCATATTTTCCTTGACTGAGTGTCAAGTCTGCTATTTGTCATTATCAGACAATGTGTTGGTACTGAGACATAACGAGAGTGTCAGAAAGGTATTCTGCTATGATATGGCTATGGTGTCTCCAAATCTGCGTCAGAACAATCATTGAGCTATGTTTGAGAGTCAGTGGTGTAGTTACCAGAATACCAAAATGACAAAAAATGGCCATACTGATGAGCATTATCAGAGCATAATTGTTAGCATACTGATTTAAGGAAAACATTGAGGAAACTGTAGTATTCTATTAACAAGTATATGGTTTGACGACCTCGATGGCAGAGTGGTCACCATGCCGGACTGCTATAAGTAAGGATGCGGGTCCGATTCCCGTGCGGCGTGAATATTTGTGTAAACCACAAACGTTTATCTCAGTCTGGGTGTGTGTGAATGAGTGTGTGCGTAGATTCTGATACCCTAGCCTAGATACAAGTTTCGAACTTAGTTAGGGGTCAGTTACTTTAAAGAGATGTTGTAGTGAATGATTATGTGTTATGTTTTATGTCAAACGAGCATCTAAGTATAGCAGACTTACGTAAAATGCTAACAATCGTCGCTGACATTATTAAAGTAAGTATAAACGTGGGAAAACGCCTACTTAGCTCAATAAGCCAGTAAAAACAATTACGTATCTAACTATAGGTAACTTATATACATATTCGACGTGTACATATGTGTTATATACTTAGTTATGTACGTGCAAAATTATCGCGGAAATGATTACAAAGACGTTTATAACTGAATTTTCTCACGGTTTTATTTATTTATCATTATTTAGATATTTTCACACCTGCCCACTATTCACGGTAAGTGACTGAATTTTTGAACGAGATGTTTCCAAATCAATGGATTGGACGCGAAGGTACTATTTCATGGCCAGCACGATCTCCCGACTTGAACCCTTTGGATTATTTTCTATGGGGTTACCTCAAAGAAGCAGGTAATGAGACAAATATTCATGATAAAAGAGAGTTATGACAAAAATTCAATCATGTTGCTGAATTGATAAAAAATCATCAAAGAGCCCAAAAATGTTTATAAAAAACCTTTATACGAAGATGTTGTTATGCACAAGAGCTAAAGAAAAGCATTTTGAGCCCTTAATGTAAAAATAAATTGAGCAATAAACGAATTTACATAATTAGCAATGAATTTTTGTTTTCTCTCAAAATTTTCCTTTTACTTTGATTGTAGTTAAAATAAAAAACTATTCATTTGTAACCACAGTGTTATACTTTTTTGTAATCCTTATGATATGTAGACGTTTTTAAAATAAAGTGCCACAAGGCTACCATACATTTTTTTTACACCAGCTCAGCTCGAATACCACTTAGAGTTTTTTGAAATTTAACAATTGCACTTGTTTTGTTGATTAATTTTAATGTTAATGATAATTACACTAAAATATGATTTAAATTAGAAAAACCTATGTATTCTTAACGCCCTTGAATAAAAATAACATCCAAATTAGTAATAGATTTTGTAGAATTAAGAAAAATGTGCACATAGTACGATAATTTCACCTACTTACTAAAAAACGTTATAACTTCAAAACTATGAGGCCTAGGACAATAAATTTTGGTGATTCTGGTAGATAACGGTTTCCCCTATACCCCACATCCCGTTGGTCCACTACTTACGGGACACCCTGTATATTAGGCTTCGACATTTTGACTTTTAAGACAGTATGATTTTTCGACATTTTGATATTTCAACATTTTGACTTTTCGACATTTTGATTTTTTTACTTTTCGACGTTTTGTCATTTTGACTTTCCGACATTTTGACCTTTCGACATTTAGATTTTTCGACGTTTTGTCATTTCGACATTTTGATTTTTTTACATTTTTGACTTCGACGTTTTGTCATTTTGAAATTTTGACTTTTCGACATTTTGACTTCTCGACATTTAGATTTTCGACATTTTGTCATTTCGATATTTTGATTTTCGACGTTTTGACTTTTCGACAATTTGATATTTCGACATTTTGACTTTCGACATTTCGATATTTTGATTTTCGACGTTTTGACTTTTCGACAATTTGATATTTCGACATTTTGACTTTCGACAAATTATAATCACTTTCGACATTTTGTCATTTCGATATTTTGATTTTCGACGTTTTGACTTTTCGATATTTTGATATTTCGACATTTTGTCATTTGGATATTTTGATTTTCGACGTTTTGACTTTTCGACAATTTGATATTTCGACATTTTGACTTTCGACATTTCGATATTTAGATTTTCGACGTTTCGACTTTTCGACAATTTGATATTTCGACATTTTGACTTTCGACAAATTATAATCACTTTCGACATTTTGTCATTTCGATATTTTGATTTTCGACATTTTGACTTTTCGAAATTTTGATTTTTCGACATTTTGACTTTTCGACGTTTTGTCATTTCGACATTTTGACTTTCGACATTTTGTCATTTCGATATTTTGAATTTCGACGTTTTGACTTTTCGACATTTTGATATTTCGACGTTTTGATATTTCGACATTTTGATCTTCGACGTTTTGACTTTTCGACATTTTGATATTTCGACATTTTGATCTTCGACGTTTTGACTTTTCGACATTTTGATATTTCGACGTTTTGATATTTCGACATTTTGTCAATTCAATATTTTGACTTTTCGACATTTTGTCATTTCGATATTTTGATTTTCGACGTTTCGACTTTTCGACAATTTGATATTTCGACATTTTGACTTTCGACAAATTATAATCACTTTCGACATTTTGTCATTTCGATATTTTGATTTTCGACATTTTGTCATTTCGATATTTTGAATTTCGACATTTTGACTTTCGACATTTTGTCATTTCGATATTTTGAATTTCGACGTTTTGACTTTTCGACATTTTGATATTTCGACGTTTTGACATTTCGACATTTAGATTTTTCGACATTTTAATTTTTCGACGTTTTGATATTTCGACATTTTGTCATTTCGATATATTGATTTTCGACATTTTGACTTTTCGACATTTTGATTTTAGACATTTCGATATTTTGGTATTTCGACATTTTGATTTTCGACATTTTGATTTTCGACGTTTTGACTTTTTGACAGTTTGATATTTCGACGTTTTGATATTTCGACATTTTGATTTTCGACATTTTGACTTTCGACATTTTGTCATTTCGATATTTTGATTTTCGACGTTTTGACTTTTCGACATTTTGATATTTCGACGTTTTGATATTTCGATATTTTGATATTACATCATTGTGATTTTCGATATTTTGTCATTTCGATATTTTGATATTTCGACATTTTGGTATTTCGACATTTAGATTTTTCGACGTTCTGATATTTCGACGTTTTGACATTTTGATATTTCAACGTTTTGATATTTCGACATTTTGATTTTCGACATTTTGTCAATTCGATATTTTGATATTCCAACGTTTTGATTTTCGACATTTTGACTTTCGATATTTTGATTTTCGACGTTTTATCATTTCGATATTTTGATTTTCGACGTTTTGACTTTTCGACATTTTGATATTTCGACGTTTTGATATTTCGATATTTTGATATTACATCATTGTGATTTTCGATATTTTGTCATTTCGATATTTTGATATTTCGACATTTTGGTATTTCGACATTTAGATTTTTCGACGTTCTGATATTTCGACGTTTTGTCATTTCGATATTTTGATTTTCGATGTTTTGACTTTTCGACATTTTGATATTTCAACGTTTTGATATTTCGACATTTTGATTTTCGACATTTTGTCAATTCGATATTTTGATATTCCAACGTTTTGATTTTCGACATTTTGACTTTCGATATTTTGATTTTCGACGTTTTATCATTTCGATATTTTGATTTTCGACGTTTTGACTTTTTGATATTTCGACGTTTTGATATTTCGACATTTTGTCATTTCGATATACTGATTTTTGACATTTTGATTTTCGACATTTTGACTTTCGACATTTTGAAATTTTGATATATCGACATTTTGATTTTCGACGTTTTGACTTTACGTCATTTTGATATTTCGACGTTTTGATATTTCGACATTTTGATTTTCGACATTTTGTCATTTCGATATTTTGATTTTCGACGTTTTGTCATTTCGATATTTTGATTTTCGACATTTTGACTTTTCGACATTTTGATATTTCGATATTTTGATATTTCGACAATTTTGGTATTTAGACATTTTGATCTTTGACGTTTTGACTTTTCGACATTTTGATATTTCGACGTTTTGATATTTCGACATTTTGTCAATTCAATATTTTGACTTTTCGACATTTTGTCATTTCGATATTTTGATTTTCGACATTTTGACTTTTCGAAATTTTGATTTCTCGACATTTTGACTTTTCGACGTTTTGACATTTCGACATTTAGATTTTTCGACATTTTAATTTTTCGACGTTTTGATATTTCGACATTTTGTCATTTCGATATATTGATTTTCGACATTTTGACTTTTCGACATTTTGATTTTAGACATTTCGATATTTTGGTATTTCGACATTTTGATTTTCGACATTTTGATTTTCGACGTTTTGACTTTTTGACAGTTTGATATTTCGACGTTTTGATATTTCGACATTTTGATTTTCGACATTTTGACTTTCGACATTTTGTCATTTCGATATTTTGATTTTCGACGTTTTGACTTTTCGACATTTTGATATTTCGACGTTTTGATATTTCGATATTTTGATATTACATCATTGTGATTTTCGATATTTTGTCATTTCGATATTTTGATATTTCGACATTTTGGTATTTCGACATTTTGATTTCTCGACATTTTGACTTTTCGACGTTTTGACATTTCGACATTTAGATTTTTCGACATTTTAATTTTTCGACGTTTTGATATTTCGACATTTTGTCATTTCGATATATTGATTTTCGACATTTTGACTTTTCGACATTTTGATTTTAGACATTTCGATATTTTGGTATTTCGACATTTTGATTTTCGACATTTTGATTTTCGACGTTTTGACTTTTTGACAGTTTGATATTTCGACGTTTTGATATTTCGACATTTTGATTTTCGACATTTTGACTTTCGACATTTTGTCATTTCGATATTTTGATTTTCGATATTTTGATATTTCGACGTTTTGATATTTCGATATTTTGATATTACATCATTGTGATTTTCGATATTTTGTCATTTCGATATTTTGATATTTCGACATTTTGGTATTTCGACATTTAGATTTTTCGACGTTCTGATATTTCGACGTTTTGTCATTTCGATATTTTGATTTTCGATGTTTTGACTTTTTGACATTTTGATATTTCAACGTTTTGATATTTCGACATTTTGATTTTCGACATTTTGTCAATTCGATATTTTGATATTCCAACGTTTTGATTTTCGACATTTTGACTTTCGATATTTTGATTTTCGACGTTTTATCATTTCGATATTTTGATTTTCGACGTTTTGACTTTTCGACATTTTGATATTTCGACGTTTTGATATTTCGATATTTTGATATTACATCATTGTGATTTTCGATATATTGTCATTTCGATATTTCGATATTTTGATATTTCGACATTTTGGTATTTCGACATTTAGATTTTTCGACGTTCTGATATTTCGACGTTTTGTCATTTCGATATTTTGATTTTCGACATTTTGACTTTCGACATTTTGAAATTTTGATATTTCGAAATTTTGATATTTCGACATTTTGATTTTCGACATTTTGTCATTTCGATATTTTGATTTTCGACGTTTTGTCATTTCGATATTTTGATTTTCGACGTTTTGTCATTACGGTATTTTGATTTTCGACATTTTGACTTTTTGAAATTTTGATTTTTCGACATTTTGACTTTTCGACGTTTTGTCATTTGACATTTAGATTTTTCGACAAGTTGTCATTGCGACATTTAGATTTTCGACATTTGACTTTTCGTCATTTTTGTCTTCCACATTTTGATTTTCGACAGTTTGACTTTTTGATATATTTACATTATGAAATTTTGACACTTTAATATTTGTGACAATTTCGACAATGTCCTAATATATGCCAAAATAATAAAAATGTCAAAAATGTCTAAGGAACTACTGACGGGACGGGATTGTTACGCCAGTTTAACACTCAGGTCAACTTTCATTAGTTCAACATCACGAGGACAAAACAGTTTATAAGGTAAACGTAATACAAGTTCAACACGTCTTTTGCTGCTACTGTTGCAGTCAGCTACGAACACTTCATACTCGTAGTATAAAATAAAGACGCTGTCGCTGTCTGTCCGTCCCTATGTACGCCTAAATATTTAAAACTACGCAACGGATTTTGATGCGCTTTTCTTTAATATATAGAGTGATTCAAGAAGATGGTTTTTAGCATATTTTTATCCCCACATTTTCACAGAAACGGGTACTACGCGGGTGAAACCGCAATTCGCTGCTAATCTGTTAGGTACACTTACAAAACTCATAAACGTTATTTACATAGTACGTACCTGTTAAACCCAATACGGTATGTTATTTATGAGTCACAGTATTTAATAATTATGCTTACTTAGGTACTTATATAGTATTTTATGTACCTATTACTCATAGTTACTCGAATATTATATCAATCAGTTTATTTTATATTGGTACTTAATGAATATTTTAATTTTATTTGACGAGTACATACCTACTACCAATTTTTTTTTTTTCTTGATTTTGACGACATCGATGGCAGAGTTGTCAACATGCCGTCGGTTGCGGGTTCGATTCCCGTGCGGGGTGAATATTTGTGTGAACCACAAATGTTTGTCTCGGCCTGGGTGTGTGTGTGAATGAGAGTGTGCGTAGTTTCTGATACCCTAGATACAAGTTACGAACTTAGTTAGGGGTCAGTTACTATAATGAGATGATGGAGGGAATGATTATGTTATGTTAGTTAATCTTACTAGTGGCAGAAACAGTTATAAAGATGACAATAAACTATCATAATCTAAGTGTATCAAATAACGATTGCCTGTAGGTACATCTATACATGAAATAACTATGTTTCTGTAAAAATGAACCACAAAACTGAATAAATTGTTGAATTAGAAGAGTTTCGCTTCTCTTTTCCTAATAAAATATCAGTTTTTTTATTTATTCACTAGTAGCTCCCCGCGATTTCACCCGCGTAATTCCCGTTCCCTTGGGAATACGGGGATAAAATGTAGCCTATGTCACGCACTGATAAATTAGCTTTCCATTTGTGAAAGAATTTTTGAAATCGGTCCAGTAGTTTCGGAGCCTATTCATTACAAACAAACAAACAAACAAATCTTTCCTCTTTATAATATTAGTATAGATTAGCAGCGCCCTGCTGTTTCACCCGCGTAGTTCTCTTTCCCGTAGGCATATTGGGATAAAATATAACCTATGTTACACCCTAAAAAGTAGTAGTGCAATCATTTTCAAATCGGTCTTGTAGTTTCGAAGTCTATTTCAAACAAACAATCAAATCTTTCCTCTTTAGCATAGCTAAAATAAAATGAGATTGAACAGTTTTGACACAGTTTTCATATTAAAAAGTACTTACTTAGTCGTACAGACAATACAAACTGTAAATCAGTATTGTGTTTGCAAGTCTTAGTACCTGCACGCCATAAGGTCAACCTGTCATTATTTCCACTAGAAGCTAATCATTACTTATGATATGAGTCACACTATAATGTCACATGACATCCATACGAATGCTCACAAACAATAGGTACAACAAACATATTATGTACTTAATTGACGTTCATTAATTAAATTTGACATATAATTTATGCGTGTATTAAAAAATATAATGTTAGATTTAATTAATTATTGAAATTTAATTAATGGGAGCTTCATTAGGTATCCCTTACACTCCCTAATCATTAATCTGACGCGCTCGAGTCACTACTGTTAAGTGGCTGCATTTTTAACCCCGACGCAAAAAGAGGGGTGTTATAAGTTTGTCGTGTCTGTGTGTGTGTCTGTATCTGTCTGTCTGTGGCATCATAGCTCCCGAACGGATGAACCGATTTCAACTTAGTTTGTTTTTGTATTAAAGGGGACTTACGTGCGAGTGTTCTTATACATGTTTGATGAAAATCAGTTGAGCCGTTTAAAAGTTATGTGGGTTTGAAAGTAATTGTGTTGGGGGTTTTTAAAATTTTTAATTTTACCTTTTTTTATTGCTCTCAGCCCCCCACCGGTGAAAGTTTATACTCTCTAAGAGTGTTTTACTCCTTATCGCCTACTCTACAAAGTACAACAGGTCCTCACAACGCTCGGGTAAATACCAATTTAGCATCGCGGGCTCCCTGGCTATAAAGAATATCATTATGTACTAATATTGCGAAAGTATAATAAGGCTAAAGTTTGTGAGTGTGTATGTTTTGTTTCATGCAAAAACTACCAAATCGATTTAAATGAAATTGGTACAGATGTTCCTTATAACTAGGAATAACACATAGAATACAAATAAATATTTTTATATATATTTTTATCCTGAAATTAGCTAGTTCTTAATAATTTAATTATTAATACTACTTCATAGTGATAACAATAAATTAATCCATTTGATCGCATGTAATGTATTAAAATTAAATAAGTAGATAAATAGATTACTTTAGATAACTCCGTTTTTTAAGTAAAACTAAATAATTAATAATTATAAGTTTCGTCCTGATTATTACACACTGTACAATATAAGTAATGCTGTTCCCTGTGGATTCACCCGTGTAATATTTATATAAAGCTTTCTTTAAAACCTTCCTCTTGAAAAAAAAACAATCATTTAGAAGGCCTTCGAAAAGTAAACTTTTATTAGCGATTACCACATTAAGTATATTATATTCATATCATTATATGTCCCCGGTTTTACCCACATAACTCCTAATCCCGTGGGAATTTCGAGATTAAAAGTATCATTTTTATCATATGGCATCTGCACCACATTTCATCTAAATCGGTTCAATAGTTTTTACTTACGTGAAAGAGTAACAAACAGACATCCATACATCCAAACTTGAACATTATAACAATATTAATAATTCTATTAGATATAGTTTAACATAGATCCTAAATATAAAATAATTTCGGTAAAATATTATGAAGATAGGAAGTAGGCAAAATTCTAAGCAACTAGGTAGGTATGTCGAAAAACAAATTTTAGGATAATATTGAAAAAACGTCTATTTATTATCATGACGTTTCATTCAAGCAAGAGGTCTTAATAGATTGTTTTGTCTCAGCTTTGAGATCACCAACACGCACTAAACATGCCTTTTAACTCCACTAATATCATCAGTGAGAGATGACTTTGGTTTACAGTCGGATTTTTACACTTCGTTAAACTTATCAATTAATACAAGATAATATATGTAATTATCAACTGATAATAATTGGTGATTTGATTATTGTGCCAATTACCTACGTGGTAGTCCTATAGTGCTAATCAGTGAGTGAGAGTGTTTATTGTTCATAAAATGATACCATTATTTTGTAAGTATTATTTATTTTTTTATACTCAAGTCTAAACCTATATGTTTTTATATAAGTACTTAAGAACTTATAGGATTGGATTTTTATGTGGCCAGATTTCGGTTATAAAAATAAACCTTATTACCACAAAATTTTGGTATTTCACTTTTTTCCTCGACAGTCCATTTCTACCTCAAAAAATGGGTGAATTCCATGTACATCGCTCAAGCCGTTTAGACGTGAAGAAGTAACAAACATACACACTCACAAACTTTCGCCTTTACAATATTAGTGTAATTTCAGGGTTACTCCTTGTGGTTCCATGCATGAGCCTGGTGACGAGAGAACCTCCTATTCCTCAATTTGCTCGCAGCGATGAAGAAAGTCCTGTTCAAGAGAGGTGGTTCGATGCCCGGCTAAATCATTTCAGCGCTTTCGATACTGAAACTTTTCCTATGGTATGAATGTCTTTTTTCTTAAATACACAGCGGTTTTACACACAAAATATAGAATCTTGTAGTTTACGTTACGATAAAAAATCTTCTTCTTTCTAGCGTGTCGACTCATATTTTTGAGGACCAAAACTCGGCCACCGATATGGCACTATCACCTTGTAAAGGTCCTCGCGTGTTCAGGGGTAGGGACACGCACGTTAAAATTTCGGATGTTAAATCTGAAATCCTCTCAGAATTGTGCCTCAAAAATGGAGTCGGTGTCATATGTGGTCACGATAAAAATTATGTTATGTTTTAATCTAGATCTGTGTATTTCAGTTGCAAACATTGAACATTTTACATTCCAATGTTACCCATGTACGAGTATATTAGGTACATACTAGAACTTTAATATTGGGGTTAACTAGCTTCTAGGACCTTCCTTTCACAAATAATACTTAAGGTGACGTATTATTAAGCGGCAATCGAAACCGGGAGTTTTGAAAAATCAGAAATCGATAGTGTATGTCTTAAGCAGTCAATGTTACTTAGAAACATGATATCTAAAATGAATACAATACCAGACCGATTCACACCACAAATAATATTGGTTTCAGCGTTTCTACTACAACGGCGAGAACGGGGGTCCACACGTGGTGATATTTGTGGGGGGTGAGTGGGAGATCCACCCGGGGTGGACGCAGAGCGGGCTGGCGCACGAGCTGGCGGTGAGCGTGGGGGCCGGCGTGTTCTACACCGAGCACCGCTACTACGGTGCCACCAGGCCCACCAAGTGAGAATACCCGCCACACACAAAATACACCAAACAATGTTTCCAAACAACCATTTTCCTCATACATTTGTCGAGAAGCAAATGTGTCTGGGAGCAATGTTTTTTTTTAACCCTCATTGTCCCACTGCTGGGCAAAGGTCTCCCCCAGACATCTCCAACTTTCCTGATCCTTTGCAGCCTCCCACCAGCAACTGTTGAAGACAACGAGATCATCATCAATGTTTTATTCTAATATTTTAATTTTGACAAGCAACAAAGACCATTGAGACACCATAGCCATATTAATTAACAGAATACCAAATTTCTGACACTCTCGTTATGGTGCCTCAATATCAACACATTGCCATTGTTATGGCCCCTGGTTAACACATCATCATCACCTCATACATGTCCCCACCGACGGACTCGAGCCCAGTATTTTTTTTTTAATTTATTAGGGTAAACAAACAGTATTAGAGTGTAGATATACATCAAATTAAGTACTAAAGTTATTAACTAAAATACCAACTACGTTTACCACATATTACAAATATAGTATCCAATGGGCCTTTATCCGGGATAAGCGCGAGCCCCTTGGTGGGGACATCCTTTTCAGGCCTTTTACTGAAACAAAATCATGTAATTATTTTGTAGTCCTAGTCAATTATTAGCATGTCTGATGGCCAAATCAAAGATTGCGTTTTTATTCCTTAACTGGTTATAGGTATATACCAATTTTCATATGAACCATCAATTGTCTATCGTAGTTTCTGATACCCTAGATACAAGCTTCGAGCTTAGTTAGGGGTCAGTTACTAATATGAGATGATGTAGTGAATGATTATGTTATGTTATCTCTCTCTAGATGTAGGCATATGTGTGTGCCTCTAGCTTCCGATACTCTGGATGCAGGTAATAGACTTAGGGGTCAGTTGGTATTAGAAGATGAATACAGTGAGTGATTATTTGTAACCCTTGCTAATTAAGTAAAGCAATTACTCGAACATTGATCCTCTAAAAAAATGTGAGATAAAATAAATAAAAGTTGAAATAACATTAACGGTACAGGAAATAATCAATTGATTGTTGAATCAGTGATATATACAATAGGCCATTTTCTTATATCAACAATAAATTATGAAATTATATTACTTGGATAGTTTTCATCACGGAAAATGCAAATATAAAGTTATTTTCCCATGAAAACCTAAGGTTAATTTTATTTTTCAAAATTAAAATTGAGGTTTCATTATCTGTATGTCACGTGATTGAAAACGCCGACCGCCATGATGTGACGTCAATTTCACTAAAGCTCGTCGTCCGTCACTCGTTTTACAAACAACAAACTACTTACCTACCATAACCTAAATAACTTTTCTGGAGTCTTCAACGTAGAATTTTTACAATTCAACGCTACACACCAACGATATGGGCTATAAAAACTCATTTTTACTTGAAATTAAATTATATTAAATCACTACAAGAGTACAAGACAAACTGGCATTTTGACATTTCTTCATTTTAGTTTATATGACGTCAGTCGCCGCCACCATCATGGCGGTCGGTGTTTTGGCGCGTATATTTTAAGTCAAATTTTTGATATATTTTTTTTAACATTTAGCAGGTATATTTTGCAGAAATAAAAATAATCCTTGATTATCTGATATATATGAGCATTTTAAAAAATATTTGAAAAAATAGGAGAATAGCCTATTAGAGAAGGTCCGACTTGTATTCATAGTGAGTCATGCGTTAGCGCACCCGTGTTATGTACATAGTAACTGTTTGGTAATCTGTGACTCGTGGCGGTGGCGCCCGGTGTCACAGCCCATTTATGATTAACCTTATAACATCTGCTAAATACAATTATACCTACATATACTCGTATGTATTATTTAGCTGCGCCCCGCGGTATAACTCGCGCTAGCTCCGCTTCTATGTGTTGTAGATCCATTTTAGACTGCTCGCCAGCATCCGACTTTTTGTACAGACTTTTTATAGGAGAACAATAGATACTGATACTAATAGTGCAATGCATACGTCCTACAAAATATCGGTTATAAACTCAGTACCTTTTTTTAACGCAGTGAAAATGCATAGAACTGCATACCACCGTGAGCCGATATTGGGAGGACCCACGGGGCATGTAGGGCGCTCCCAGCCAGAAGGGCTGGGCCTACCCACTAAAAACACAGCGACTTCCGTCCGCGTTACATTGGGGTACCGTAGGATCCCGAGGGGGATTTCTACTACGGCATAAACTCAGTACCTACAAAAAAAGGCAGCCCTATCTATCTACTTCATATATATATAGGACAAAAAGTCGGTCACCAATTTATCGGACGTGGGCGAGCGGCCTTAGAAAAATATCTAAGTATTTACCCTCCTTGTTTAACTGTTTTTTTTTACTACCAGAGACTATTATTTACTATTACCAAACCTATTTACTCAGAATCACAGCTATCTCCATACCAAGTGGTCACCATGCCGGACTGCCATCGAGGTTGCGGGTTCGATACCCGTGCGGGGTGGATATTTGTTTGAGTGAACCATGTTTGTCTCGGTCTGGGTTAGTGTGTGAATGTGTGAAGTGTGTGCGTTCTGATACCTTAGATACAAGTTACAAACTTAGTTAGGGGTCAGTTACTATAATGAGATGATGTAGTGAATGATTATGTTATGTTATAACGTTGAATTCTGTTAATGTTACAGCGACACTAGAGTTGAAGATCTCCGGTACCTGACTGTCGACCAAGCCCTGGCCGACCTCGCGCAGTTCATACAATACGTCAAAAGTGATCACTTCGAAGGGGGGAGATATAAGTACGTAGAGTAAATATAAAATGTACACGTGTTTACGGCCATTCCCGATGCGATCTACTTATCTATGAACTTTCTTGTCGACGCACAGAATAAGGATCACGACCAAGATTCTCTCACATATATTATCTAAGTGTCGACGGATACTTACATAAGTAGTCGTTGGACGACTCAAAGTCCCCAAATAAAATAAATAAAAAAAAAACTCTGTTTATGTCTGTCCTTTTTTTTAATGTTATAAATGCGAAAGTAACTCTCTCTGTCTGTTACTTTTTCTATGGCAAAACTACTGAACAGATTGAATTCAATTTGGTACAGAGGTAGCTTATGATCCGCGGAAGAATATAAGCTATGTTTTATCCCGAAAATTGCACGGGATCGGGAACTATGTTATGCTATATGATTGCCTGAAATAAATGATTTGATTTGATATGCAATATTATACATATTTCCCTAAATAGTTAATAAACATTTGCATTCATTCGTCAGGGAGGGTAAAGTGACCTTAGTGGGGTGTTCGTACGCGGGAAGCATGGCCACCTGGATGAGACTCGGCTACCCGCACCTCGTCGACGCCGCCTTCTCCGACAGCGGGCCCTTGGTGGCCCAGGAAGACTTTCCTGGTAATCCACTAATATTAAAGGCGAAAGTTTGTGTGTGAGTGTGTATGTTAGTTACTTCTTCACGTCTAAACGGCTGGAGCGATTTACATGAAATGTTTCTAATAACTAGGAATAACACATAGGATACTCTTAACCTGGGCTGGACGGGGCATAAACATAAATGGCGAGTACATCTCACACCTCCGGTTTGCAGATGATATCGTACTAATGGCGGAAACGCCGCAGGAGCTACACCGAATGCTGAATGACCTAGCAGACGCCTCTCGTCGGGTAGGCCTTGGCATGAACTTAGACAAGACCAAGGTCATGGTAAATAGCCTTGTAATGCCGAAGCCGATCCTAGTACACGGTACCCCTCTCGAGATTGTTCAAAAATATATCTACCTCGGGCAAATAATGCAATTGGGTAGAAACAATCTGGAGAGTGAGGTTAAGAGGCGAATACAGCTGGGTTGGGCAGCGTTTGGTAAACCTCGTCGAGTGTTCTCATCGCAAATTCCACAGTGCCTAAAACAAAAGTTTTCAATCAGTGCGTCCTACCAGTGATGACCTACGGTGCCGAGACGTGGACACTCACAGTAAGGCTGGTCTATCAACTTAAGGTCGCTCAGAGAGCTATGGAGAGGGCTATGCGCGAATTGGGAGAGGCCTATGTCCAACAGTGGACTAATACAGGCTGTTGATGATGATGATGATGACTCTTATCCCAAAATTTCCACGGGATAAGGTTCTGCGCGGTTTATTAATATAACTTAAAACTAGAGTTAAATATATATATAGAGTTAAATATATAATTATAACCAAGTCAAAAACCGTTACAGTAGTTTTAGTCGATTCATCATTTGCCTAAACATCTACCTATTATGATTTAGGTAGCGTCAGGTGATTGAACTTTTTTGTTAAAAGCATTTATCCCAAATAGTTATACTTATTTCAACGAAAAATCTATGTTTTAGAATACCTTGAAGTAATAGCGAGTGCACTCAGTGACCAAGGAGGCGAATCGTGTTTGTCTAGCGTCGAGGAGAGCATGCAGGCTCTGGTGGAGCTGACTTCCACTGCGGCCGGTCTGGACGCCATCTCTACCATGTTCAAGTACGAAATAACATTACTTAAATCTAGGAAAACAGCCTGAGGAAATCCAGGTTATGTGTGTAGTCGACGAACCCTCCCACTTGCCTAGTAGTAGTTTTTCTTGGGCGAGATTTCTACGGCGCATCCCCCCTACAAATGTATTTAATGGTGACACCTATACAAAATCCGCCCCGTCCGCCTATGCTAGCTTCTTCTTGATTTCATCCGCTCATTATCAGTGGCGTACTGATAATGAGCGGATGAAATCAAATGATGACCGATTTGGTAGTGACTCAGTTCGCTGAAGATTCCTGTTGTCGCGCATACAAACATGTGTGTGCATGAATATAAATAAGTATGTTTATCCGATCCGTTGTCTATGTCCAGTACCCATGGTACAAGCTATGCATAGTTTGGGAGTAGATGGTGATGTGTGTCCGGTTATCTATTTGCAGCACTTGCGCTCCTCTCCAGGCCAGTCCTTTAGACCTGACGACGTTTTACTGGTTCGGTATCACCGAGGTGTTCGCGTGGCTGGTACAATACGCTGACGTGGGAGATATACCGAAGGCCTGTCAAGTTCTCAACGATACCAACGTTGGTAAGACATTGATTATAATCCTGACTATTATTATAAATGCGAAAGTAACTCTGTCTGTCTGTCTGTTACCTTTTTACGGCTTAACTACTGAACCGATTGACTTGAAAGGTACAGGGGTAGCTTATAGTCCCGGGAAGGATATAGGCTGTTTTATCCCGAAATTCCCATGGAGTCGACTTCTTGTATGTAAGCTTTGGCCCCACACTAGCCTTGTAAAAGACCGGGTCTCCTTATAGTCCCTGAGTCGAACTGAACACAACAAAAATAAAATACTTATATTAAAAATTATATAAGTACTGTGTCAGTGATAGACTATTCCCCGTAAGTGTATGTGATTGTAACCCTAAAATATTGTGATAATCAATATATTATATGGTTCCAGAGCCGGTGAGCCGCCTCGCTGCCTGGATCACGTCGCAGCCGTACGCGCAGCCCTGCATCGAGGCGCGGTACGACGTCGTCGTAGAGAAGCACACCAATCTCAGCTACAGCGCACCAGAAGCCGTCAGTGAGTCTCTATTGAGTCACAATATTTTCTGCACCGGCGGCGGCCAAAATTGGAAGCTCCTATTGTCATTTTGACTCTAATGTCATTTGGATACATTTTCTATAAACTGACAACCAAAAGATGCGACTACAGCGACGCTGTGACTGGTACAGAAAAGATTGTGACTCTATACACCCATCACCAATGCAAACGTCTTTTCTAGATCCAAAACAAGTGACGTTTAGTAGTTGGTTGGCAAACCGTGTAGATGGCCTATAACATACTCAGTGTTACTACTCGTACAAAATATTGTTTAACTACACATGTCTAGACACGGTTTAGTCAAACACTGAATTAGACACAGGTAGACGATCATTTCAGACACTGTTTAAACCAAGTTTAGAGGTAGACAGTATTTTAAACTGTGTTTAAAGTTCCAATTCCAACTATGTTCCAGTGCGGCTATGGACGTATCAGACCTGCGTCGAGTTCGGCTGGTACCAGACCACCACCAGCTCGAAGCAGCCATTCCTCGACGTGGTACCGCTCGAGTACTTCCATCACATGTGCAAGGACTTCTTCGGGGAACAGTTAGTATACAGGAGTTAAATTTTAAAAAATTGAAAGTAGGCGAGAGATTCGACTAAAAACGGTACATTAGTATAAAATACTTAATTAAAATGACCGTCACGATTTTGAAGGTACTTCAAAAATAATTTCCAATATGCCTTACCCGTATTTTTTTCTTTTTCTTTCTTCTCTATAAGGGGTGGGTCCCCCCTCAAACCCCCGTAGAGCTTTGGCTCGTGGTCCCATTACTCATTTCAACGTAACGCTATCGTGCATGTACATAATTGCAACTTTCTTAGCCGAGGGTAGACCAGAGCGAGCGAATAATGCATATTCAAAGGCCGAGAGATTCCGAATTTGACAGTGACATATCTTAAGACAAAAAAAAGCTAACAAAATAAGACAGATATTTTTATTAAAGAAATCTAAGAAATCAATAATTTTTCGTACAGATTTGACGAAGCATTCCTGCGTCGCGGTATCGAGCGGACGCGGACATTCTTCGGGGACCTATCGCTGATGCCGGACCACGTGGTGTCGGTTGCGGGGGCCCACGACCCCTGGGCCCCCGCGGGCCCCCAACGCGTGCACCAGACCTCGCTCTCCCCCGTCTACGTGGTGCCAGAGGCCTCGCATTGTCAGGCTATTTAGTGAGTATAAAACAAAGTCGCTTCCCGCTATCTGTCCACCCTCTGCATGCTTAGATCTTTAAAACTATGCAACGGATTTTGATGCGGTTTGTTTCAATAGATAGAGTGAGCCAAGAAGGTTTTTAACATTTTATCACCACATTTTCACGGTAGCTGGAACTACGCGGGTAAAACCGCGGGCCGCTAGTTTTCAATCAAGTTCTTATGAACTAAAAAGAAGGTATACACACACAAGTACCTAAAATTAAAAAAATGCCCCGATATAGTTATGGAGTAGGTTTAAATTCTCCCTGTATATTCCATAACGCCCGGCTGTCGTACTAACAGACGGTCGTTACGGGTAGTTAGAGCTCTCAAGTCTAACATTTGGTTTAACCAAAAAATGTCTTATAGCCCTCTGGGTTGCGAAGGTCTGATGGCAGTCGCTTCACGTAAAATACTGACATACCGCCAAATCTGGGTAAACTGAAAACCGACCCCAAATAGACATGGAATAAAGATTCGGAAAAGAGATATTCCATAATATTACCTTTTATTATAATTTTTCAGCCCATCGAGGCTCAGTGAGAACGTCGAGGTGGAAACTGCAAAGAGCAACGTGTTGAACTTCCTCTCGATGAGAGTACAAGGATCGCCTATCGTCGTCAGTGCGGCGCATGCAGCGCTTCACTCGGTGCCGATGGTCATAGGGGCACTGGTACTCGCTCTATATGTGTGATATCATACTTTAATTTATTAATTCATAAGTCAACGTTTAATAAACGTAACTAAATACTTATTCGTTTTATTTAAAACAAATGACCCAGGAAGCCCCACTATTTGTTTAATGATAATTTATTTGTTCATGCCTAATAAATTAATAATACTTATTAAACAACTTGACCGTAACTGTATTGAGAATAGCATTTCCGTTTCCGTCGATTACCTACCAGTTTTTTAAGACTTTTAACGACCTTGTTTCCGGTCAAGTGGCGCCACCTGGCGGTTTCGCGCCATTTTGTTTTATAAAATGAGCGGCGACATTTTGTCATTGGCGTTTGTGTTTCCGTCGTGACAACACGTGTGCAGCAACTGCTCGCAAATAAATTAAACTGTATTAACTGTACTATAAGACAGACTCAGGTGAGTATTGTAATTAATTTAATACTTTTATAACGGGTTTTCCCGTTCGTTTTAGTACTTTTACCTACCCTAATTGTGTTACAGAATATATTTAAATGGTTTTGCTATTTAAATTAAGTATATTGAGTGATATGTGTAACACTTGCAACAAAGTTAATATTTTCTTTAGCAAATTTTTATTTTTAGATTACACTTATGACGCGAACTAATACAGTTTGTTTACAGTGATAACTAAGAACATTTTTTTTCTTCGGCTATGGAGCCAGAAGCTGTGGCGGGTCCGAGTGGAGTAAGTCAAAAACGGAACCGCAGCCGATCGAGCAGCAGTAGTAGCAGCAGCAGCAGCACTTCATCAAGCTCACCATCGGATAATAAGCGCAGATGGTCGCGTCGGCACAAAAAACGTAAGCGTTCCAAGCGTTCTAACCATATAATAGACACGTTGGTTAAGGAAGTAGGCGAGTTACGCAAACAGATGGCTGCTTCATCAAGAAATAATGATGATGCATGTCTGGATAGTGTTTCAATTTACACACAAATGAGTGATGAACTTCACGAACAGGTAGATGACACACATGCTGTTAATCATGATCATAGATATTTAAATGATGATTTAAGCTTTACATTTGATATTGAAACCAAAATAAAGGAACCAACTGTCCCAAAAACTTCGGATATATATTTGAAAATGTTGCTTGAGGTTCAGAGACTAGGTTCTACCTCTTGGTCTGAAATTAGATACGCAGATACACAGAAAATGTACAACCACGCTCCAGGTTTCATTGAGTTAGAAACAAACGAAGAGGTCAAAGTATATGACACCTTACGTCATCTTTCTCACGCGGATAAATCATACGCGGCTCTAACCTACGGCATATTAAAACAAAAAGAGTGCCTTCAAGACGGTATTCGAAATCTCCTTTCGTGGGCAAAGAGTACAGAGGTAGGTTTTGACAGCTTGAGCACTAAAATAGAGGAATTATTTCTAAATGGTGAATTTCATAGAATTTCTTCTGAGCTATTGCAATTAGTTTGTGGACATAGGGCCGAGACTATAGAAATGCGCCGAGAAACTATTACCAGCCAAGTTCGTGATCCATTACTAAAAGCGTATTTAAATAAGATCCCTCCTTCTACAACTTACTTGTTTGATTCGGAGCGGTTTACATCTGTACTTGAAAAAGCAGGAGGGGTTCGCAAAGCATTTTGGCCACCAAAAACCGAAAGTTTTCAAACGAAAACTAATTATTCTAATCGCCGCCCCTCGCGGGGGCATGGCGTACCAAAATCTATAGTTCCATCGCGTGGAACTCAGTGCCCTCATCACGAACCCAGCTGTCAACAGCTAACTTATTGGACATACAAATTATGTTCCGAGAGGTCAATTTTCAAGCGTACAACCCAGCCACCACAGTGGAAGGGGTTTCTTTCATAACCGAGGTTCACGAACCGACCGAGGAGTTAACAATCGACACGGTAATATCCGAAACAATTCCAAGGGAAGTCAGAAAAGAAATTACAAACAATGACTCGAAACGATTCGAAGCCGGTCAGTTAGCGCATTACCAAGAACAGTGGAAAGAAATGGGAGCACCAGAAATCATTTTAAAGTACATCCAAGGGTATCGCATACCTTTTTTCAAAAAACCTCTTCTAATATATCCAAATTTAATCAATTGTCCATTCCAAACTCCTATTTCGGAGAAAATGACGGCAGTCATTCGAGAAATGAAATCTCAGGGAATTTTAAAATCGGCTCCAATGTCTCCCAGCTTCATAACCCCGCTGTTTTTAATACCAAAAACCGACGGGTCAATCAGACCAATATTCAACCTCAAAGCGCTAAACGATTATGTGAAGACCGAGCCATTTCACCTAATAAACATGTATCGCATCCCAGATTTCATTCAACCACGCGATTAGATGTGCAAAATAGATTTGTCTCAAGCATATTTTCACCTGAAAATGACCAAATCACAAAGACGCTTCCTACGCATAATTTACAATCGCGAACTATTAGAGATAACGTGCTTACCATTCGGGCTCAACACGGTCCCAAGAGTTTTTTTCAACAGTAACAAATTGGGTGGCACATATATTAAGGGAAAGGTTCAATATACGAATTCTAGTTTATCTCGACGATTTTTTACGATTTTAATTTTTTTGAAAGCCTTGCCAGAGGAAAAAGTCATAGTTCTAAAGGAAAAAATAAAGGTAGTTCTCGAAGAAAAGAAGTTATCCATCAAAGATTTACAGAAAATAATAGGTCTTCTCAACTTTGCAAGTTTTGTTGTTCCACGAGGTCGCCTCCATCACAAACATCTGATAAGGTTTATGAACTCTCTGCCAGACCTACCATTGAAGCATTATTCATTGCCGAAAACAGTCTCGGACGAAATGCACTGGTGGCTGCAAAACTGCCAGTTAACAACACCGTTACACAGCCCACCGCCTCAACATTTTATTGTAACAGACGCCTCCGACCAGGGTTGGGGTGCACAGGTCAACGATCAAGCTACCTGGGGCAATTGGCTACCAGAAGAAGAACATCTGCACTGCAACCAAAAGGAGATGTTGGCAATACTGCATGTCCTTCAGAGTTTCGCACCGACACTGAGAGGCAGCTCAATCCTCATTCAATGCGACAACAAAGTTGCAGTCGCTTATCTGAGGAAGGAAGGAGGTACGAAATCATTACGTCTATTAAACATAACCTATCAAATTCTAGAATTAGTAGACAAGCATCAAATTCAGTTCCAAATTCATTATCTCCCAGGCAGATACAATATTCAGGCGGACCATCTGTCCCGTCTTCGCCAACCTCCCGAATGGCACCTATTACCAACAGGAGCAGAAATAGTGTTTGCAAAGTGGGGAGTTCCAGTGATAGACCTGTTTGCGTCGAAAACCGCTCATGTGGTATTCAACTATGTGTCCCGAGATTTAAAAGATCCACAAGCCTTATTTCACGACGCATTCAGCGTTCCATGGAACTACCCTCTGGCGTGGATATTTCCACCCCCATTTCTTGTTCCCAAAGTCCTGACGCATCTAAATCAGTCGACAGGAATCTTCTTAATAATAGTCCCTCGGTGGCAGAAAGTGTTTTGGCGAGCCGACCTCAAAGCAAAAGCACTCGAAGCCCCACTAACTCTATACAATCTTCAGAGACATCTGATCGACACATCGACCGGACTCCCACCACCAAAAATCGAAAACTTAACTCTCGAAGTTTGGAAGTGTGGGGGTGGTCTGAAACGGTAAAAACATGGAACCCAGAACAGATATCTTTACTTAAAAATTCATGGCGTAAGTCCACTTTAAAAACCTACGAAGTGGCGTGGAAGCGATGGATATCCTGGTCTAATAGTAAAAATATAAATCCTATTAATCCCACTGGTTCTCAACTAGCTCAGTTCTTATCAGATTTATATTTAGTTAATAATTTGTCTTATAATACTATATTATTGCATAAATCTGTAGTGTCTACCTTATGTAACACTGAACAGTCGAGTCACTTAAGTTCACATGTACTTGTCAAACACATTCTTAAATCAATCTCTTTAAAAAACCCGAAGAATCCTAAAGGACCTATTTGGGACGTTAGTAAATTAAGTTCATATTTAAGTAACTACACAATAGACATAAATAATTTGTTTCAAACATCACGACATACAGCTACCTTGTTATTGCTTTGTTCTGGAAGACGCATACATGATTTGACATTATTATGTGTTGATCCTAATCATTGTGTGAGATCAAATGACAGTATATTATTTTGGCCGCAATTTGGTTCAAAAACTGACAGTAGTAACTACAGACAGTCAGGATGGAAGCTTCTTGTAAATACTGAAAACCGTAACCTAGATCCAGTGTATTGGATTGAAAGGACAATAGCTTTATTAAATGAAAGACGCGTTGCTTCGAACACCTTTAATCTTTTTATTACAGTTAGAGGAGTTGCTAAATCTGCCTCACGTACAGTAATAGCAGGCTGGGTAAAAACTCTATTAAAGGAAGCAAATATTACAGCAGCGCCGGGAAGTTTTCGTTCTGCAGTGGCTTCTAAAAGCTGGCTGGAAAACGACTCCATTGATGATATCTTGGCACGTGGCAACTGGCGATCAGCTAATACATTTCAACGTTTTTATCAACGTGAAGTAATGAGTAGTGGTGATTCACAGAAGGTTACACATTTATTTACACCCGTTAATTAATTTTGATGTGATTTATTTCATATTCAGTTGAAGGAAACATTTTTCGTTATTTGTAATTGAAATATTAAAAAATAGTTGTAAAAAATTGTGTTTTTATTTCATATCACATTGGCGTTAATATTATCACACAATAGGTACAATAAGTGGCGTCACCAGGCGATAATAAACAGATCTCAATAAAGCTTCCAGTTACGGTCAAGTTGTTTAATAGCAGCGTCTTACCTGAAATAAAACGCATATTAAAATACTTACCTAACTGGAAGCTTCTACTTTAATTCCTGCCTGGTGAAAATTGAGCCAATGACAAAATGTCGCCGCTCATTTTATAAAACAAAATGGCGCGAAACCGCCAGGTGGCGCCACTTGACCGGAAACAAGGTCGTTAAGTCTTAAAAAACTGGTAGGTAATCGACGGAAACGGAAATGCTATTCTCAATAAAGCTTCCAGCTAGGTAAGTATTTTAATATGCGTTTTATTTCAGGTAAAACGCTGCTAATAATAATAATTACTTTATATGTATTGAATAAACAAAAAAGGCTAAAAGGATCAATATAATTTGTGTTAGTCCTATAGTCACTTAGAAGTCACTCTATCTATACAAATAATGATTAAAACAAACACATAATTCGAACTGTTTATTGCAATAATAGGTATATCTTTACAATAATGCATCATTCTTATATCTAAAGTGACAAAATATGTTTACAAAAGCCTTTATATAAATATACAAATATAATACATATAGTGGAAATTATGGATGGGATTTGATTTGGTCTAAATCTAGCCTAAGGTATCAAATATAACGTGTCCCGTATAATATTAAACTAGTTATTAACAATGGGATATTTCAGCCTTGTCCTATTTACTTTAAGGATGTATAAGAGAAGGTTCATATCTGACGGAACATGCGTCGCGTATTATCGGTCGCGTAACGCCAGAAAATAAAAATACACTCTACGCACTAACGTATAATCGGTTGGTCAAGTGTTTTTCTATACATTTGTCTGTTCTGGCGTTACGCGACCGATATACGCGACGCATGTTCCGTCAGATATGAACCTTCCCTAAAATAACATTTTTAAGTCAAAAGCAGGATAGGTTTACATTTGTTAGCTAACTTTTTTATATGGATTAGTATATCAACCTCTTTAGTTCATAATGCAACCTCTTTTGAATATTGATACTACAAGACGCCGCTTGGTGGCGCTAGTGAATAGACGCCAAAATGGCGGGAATATGAAGATGTCAAAAGGTGAAAAGATTCACAGTTTTTTCAATTTAAATAAATTAATGATATTTCATTATTGAATAATATTTAAAACAATAATATTTCACCCGCTGTGTGTACGCGTAGATGTTTTAAACTATACGAAAGTTTAGTTTTCAACAATAGATCGTGATTTAAGAGATACATGGAAAAGAGAACTAAGCAAGCGGAAGTTCTAAGGTGACTCGTTGATCTGTGGAAAGGTATGTACGTATATACTTGTGTATATTTTATTTTGGTAAATTTTTAAAAGAATGTCATGAATTTTAATGGTTTTTTTTTGTAAAAATTCAATAATTGATATTATCCTGTAATCTTTTAATGCAATCTGGATAATTAAAAGGATACATCCATAATGAATAGGACAAGGTCTATATAACACCTATACAGGATGAAATTTGGGCGTGGTTCAATATCCGAAACTATAAGGAATATCAAATAATGGTGAAAGGAGTCTCGAAGTCGGTTTTGATAAAAACTAAAACTGCATCATTACATCACATAGTCAATTGGTCCGATGACTGGATACGGGTAATGATTTTTCAAAAATCTGCAATTTTTTATTTTTTATTAAATTCGGCCTCAAGACTCCTTTCAGTAATTTTAGATATTGTTTATAGTTTCGGATATCGTCTACCACGTCCACTTGAAAAAGTCACCCTGTATAACACATGAGCACTGAATCGCCCAAACTAACATAATACGCTTCCGAGCCAAAGATCGTACGACGATATTACATACAATATTACAATAGCTTTTAAAGCTTATAAACAGTTTATATACTAATTAATATATAATACGAGCTAATAATATATGGCGTCATATTATATGGTATATAAGGTACACGACAACAGGGCACTTGATTAATTATTATTAAATTTTTATCTACAAAATTATTTTATGTCATATTAAATTATTTTGAACTTGTAACTTATTTTATTTTTGTGTCGATATAGAATATAATGTCAGTGTTTGTAATTTGGTAGTTAATAAATGATTAAATATAAGAAAAGTCAAAATACTTGATTTGGGAATCGAACTAGCGACCCGACCGGGCATCGTATACAAGCATGGTACGAGAATACAATACCACGTCTCTGATTTGGAATCCAAACTATCCTTAATATAATATTAACACGAAAATATCAAAATCGGTCGAGATATTATGTTTATGTTGCTATACAAACGAACTTAAGTAATATTTTTATTGTTCATTATATTTTTACAAATTGTTGTATAATGAAATACGTATTGTATCATAATAAGTTATATAATATTAGGTGCGGAAAAAACTAAATTCTTATCTTCTTAATAAATGTATTCTTTACGAAATACCTATTAGGGAAAATAGTTACACGCGGTAAGTCGGGGCGGATCGCTAGTATTAAAGATAAGTAGTTTAAATTCGAAATACTCATAAAATACTTTGGCTCAATCACATAAGAATTGGACATAAGAAAACCATAAGAACATAATTATTAATTGGAAAAAGAACGTACAAAAATTATTAATAATTTTTCAGGTCTTTGTATAACATTTTAATTATTTAAATGCTACAAATATATATGTATATTGTCAATTTAATACTCAAAGCTAATACGTCAAAATGTTATATAAGTAATTATTTTTTATATAAACTTTTAAAAATTATATACAAAAAACAATAGATCTCTTATTTATTATATAATAAATCGATTTGGATAGTCAATATCAGATCTATATATGTTATTAACCGATATTAATAAGTGAAGAATAACAACGGTATAATTAATCCATTTTATCTACAATAAATATTATAAAGAGAAAATATTTGATTATGTGTTTGTTTGTAAAGAATAGGCTCCGAAACTACTGGACCGATTTCAAAAATTCTTTCACTAATGGAAAGCTACATTATCAGTGCGTGACATAGGCTATATTTTATCCCCGTATTCCCACGGGAACGAGAAATATACGGGTCGCCGCTAGTTTCATATGTATTTTGAATGGTGAAACATGGAAAATGGCGGAATTTTATGTATATTATATACCAAATATTTACAAGCTAGTCCTGTAATAAGTAACATGTATGTAATAGTAGAAACGTCGATTAACTATACCATTGTTATTCCTAGGTTGTAAATAAGCGAGTACGTGTTTAACAATAGCATAATACATAAGAGATCTTATGTACAACAACAATTAGACTTTTATTTATTTACATACAATATAAACTTAACGAATACAGTATTTGGAAGTAATATTTAGTTTTATTTGAAGTAATTTTTAAATAACATGTATAAAACAACTATTGTTTTCTATCCTTTGAAAGCACAAATGACACGGGCCGCTTACTTTTTCAAGATAGGGACAAAATGAAAACAATTAAGATAAGAAGATACCTCTGTCCAGCAGTTATTAGGTTAAATATTTAAAAAAGAGTTCCGGATTATAAATACTACGGACCTACAAACGGATAGTTTTATTATCTAAACATTTCTTATCAACAAATTTATTTCAATTTAAAACAAACATGTCAAATTCAACATACTCCAAAGTTTATATGTTCATTTAAACTTAAATTTTACGTAATTCTGGAATAAGAACGAGAGCTAACACTACAAATTAGAAATTTACAAAATATTTTTTAATTTTAAATTATTAACGTAAAAAAATAATACAAAATATACAGCATTCGATTAAAATCAACAATAGAGAATATATTCGTTTGTAATGGAACGATGGTGTGACGCGGCAGGCTCCCGGCGGCCGGCCGGGCGCTGCGCGGCGCCGGGTATCAATTCGACAATAGTTCTTGGTTCATTCACGAGATCACCCTCCATTACTAGGCTCCTCCTGAAACACAAATAAGGAAATAATCGCAACTCTTATATAACCATTTAAAATGTCTTGTCTTATTATTTTGTTGTATGTTATTATTATAATGACAAAGCCCGCAGTTTGACCCGCACAGTTTTCGTTCCCGTGGGAATACGGGGATAAAATATAAGTAAAACGGTCAAAATATAACGGTCAGTGGAGGACAGTCTGAAACAATAAGACATAAAAAGATCTGTTTTTAGGAACCCATGTAACAAAAAATATTGCATAAGATATACACAATCAATTTATAGAGAGAAATAATGTATGTTGTATTTTTAATAAACTTCTGGATGCGATTCCCGTGGTGATAAATAGTTTCTTTATACCTATGAATGCAGTTTTTGTTTTTACTTAAAGAGATGACATGGTTCTTAAGAGCAGATCTTTGTATCTCTTATAGTTTCAGGCTTCCCCTCACTGACCGTTCTATTTGGGCCTCCCTGTATTATGATGATGAAAAGCGCTGCGCTAGATGTACTTGTTCATAAACTTAAAATACGTAATCAGCGTTAAAAATTTAAACCTAGTTTAACAAAATGAGTTTTTAGGCTAGTATTGAATTTAGAAGTTATCAATATTAGCGTTTCAGAACTAGAGTTAGATCAAGTACCTTAATAAGACAGTCTGTTCTTTCAATTAACTAAACAATCCGTGTGTTACACTCTGGTTTAACGTTAAGCCAGAGAGAATTAAAAAGCGATTACATAAATCAATTAAACATGTCACATTGACAAGTCAATAGGCTCATACCTGCGAGATGAGATCCACTTCTGACAATAACACCTCCGCCGCTTCGTTTTCTGTAAGTAATTAAATTCAATTAGCTCATGGTGTGCTAGTTGCGCCCGCAGGCTGTGGTTGTGTACTCACGTGTGTGTGCTAGTTGCGCCCGCAGGCTGTGGTTGTGTACTCACGTGTGTGTGCTAGTTGCGCCCGCAGGCTGTGGTTGTGTACTCACGTGTGTGTGCTAGTTGCGCCCGCAGGCTGTGGTTGTGTACTCACGTGTGTGTGCTAGTTGCGCCCGCAGGCTGTGGTTGTGTACTCACGTGTGTGTGCTAGTTGCGCCCGCAGGCTGTGGTTGTGTTCGTGCGCGGCGGCGAGCAGCGCGCGGTGCGAGTCGGCGGACGGCAGTGACGTCACGAGCTGCGACAGCGTCGTCTGCAGCCCCGCGCACAGCGGCACCAGCCGCACGGCCAGCTGCGCCGCGCTCATACCCACTGCACACACACACACATTACTTAATATTCATAGGATGAATGTAGTTATAAGGGCGAGCGAAGTGAAGTCCTCTTAATTCAACTGTTTACTTCATACAATTTTGTGGTAAATATTACGGAAAAATTATAATTCCTACTGATTTGATATTTAACAGAGTTATTTTTCAAGTTCAGATGTGCATAAACTATTATTTTGTAAATGAAATAAAAAACTGACCGCACTCCTCCTCGTAGTGGTCGTTTTCGCAGGTGAGCAGGTCGGAGTCGTCGAGCGGGTCGCACGTCAGGTCGTCGAGGTCGCGCGACAGCTCCTCGAACAGGCGGTCGTCCGCGTCGGCGGGCGGCGGCGGCGCCGGCGGCGCGGGCGGCGCGGCGCACGCGTCGCACAGCGCGGCCGGGCGGCGCGCGCGCGGCGCGGGCGGCGCGGCCGGCGCGGCGGCCAGCGCGCGGCGCAGCGTGTGCGCCAGCTCGCGCGCCTGCGCCAGCGCCGCCAGCGCCAGGTGCGGCGCGTGCGGCGCGGCGCCGCGCAGCGCGTCCTCCACGGCCAGCTCCTCCACGACGGCGCGGTGCGCGGGCGGCACGCGCAGCAGGCGCGCGGCGGCCGCGCCGTGCGCCGCCAGCGCGCGCGCCGCCAGGCGGTCGAGGCGCGCGAGGCGCGCGGCGGGCGCGAGCGCGGCGCGGGCGCAGCGCGCGGCGGCGGGCGGCGCCACGCGCACGGCGCCGGGCCCCTCGAGCGCGCCGCCGCCGTGCGTGCTGATGCGCCCCACGGTGGGCCGCCGCACCCTGCCCCCACACCCACGTTATTATTACGGTCCGACCCCCGGCGGCGTGGACCTCGAGTCGATCCCGCCTACACCGGGTATCCGTGCTCGAGATGCGGCATTTGGCCGAGGCCGCGATCGGTTTTAGTCGAAATCTAGGTCGTATCTTTGAGCTCGTCGAACGAAGCGGGTAAACTGCTTCAAATTAAATCATAAAGCAGACCCCGAATGCATATCATCATCGGCCCATAATCGCCCACTACCGGACGGTAGGCCTCTCGCAAAGATTGTGACTCAATATTTTTAAGACTCAAAAAGTAGCTTGACAGTATAGGTGAGTGTATAAATAGTACAATGTGTAGAGCTCACTTGTGCTTGTCTTCCCGGTCGTCGTCGGGCCGCTCGCGCTCGTCCCCCGCGATGTTGCCGTCTCGCTCGCGTTCGTCCCCAGTGGTGTTGCCGTCTCGCTCGCGCTCGTCTCCCGCGGTGTTGCCGTCTCGTTCTCTCTCGCTGGACGAGCGCTGTGCGGGCGTGCTTTCTCGCTCGCACCTCTCCTCCTCTTCAACGGTCGAATTTGACTTCTCCGATGCATCCGACGGATTTCTCGATACGTTTATACCTATTGAAACAATAATTTTAATAAGATCTTTTAAAGTTTTTATTTATTTTTGATAATTTGGTAATGAGTATATATTAAAATGTTGTTATATAAACTTTTTGATATTTATACATGCTTCTCTGTAAATCAATCGTATGGATTACTTAGGACTGAATTTTGTTGGGCGTTACAATTAACGCCCAACATAATTCAGTCCAGTACAATTTGGTTCTGTACAATTACTGAACCAAATTCGGTGGTACCACGATAGGCTCCCTATTATTTTTTCCTTAAGAGCTCACATTAATATTATTATTATGATTGGTTATCTGTCAATAATCTCAAATACTTATTGTTAATAATATACAGTGTTACCCCCTTAAAGTATCCGACATCGATGTCCGGACTTCCTGTATAAGGTATTAGTTTCCTTTAAATAAATAGATATAGGTACCGGAGTCGTCGGCGGAGCGCTGCGCGTGGTGCGCGGGCAGCGCGGGCTTCAGCTCCGTGAGCTGCGCCAGCGGCGCCGACTGGATGTGCCGCACCCAGCTGCGCACACACACACATTACTATGTCATTTTACCGAGAATAGGCTAGCACTTGAGTGTAAGAGCGCGGTCCGAAATACAAAAACGTTACAAAAGTGACCAACAGTGCATATATGTGCGCTATTTGCGCGCTATCAAATCGGACCAAGATTGTGTGCGTCTGCGTATGTGTGTGCAAATGTCAAAATTAGGGTTTCGTATTCGGTATTTCGAATTGGAAGATTCAGAAAACAGTTGTTGTAATTAGTAATCGATAAGAATGCAATTTTTGCTAAATATATTACGTTTTTAGTCATTGTAAACAGATAAGTTTAATAAAAAACTAAAACAAATAAAATACTGAAACGTCAAATTTTGAGTTTGACATTTGCGCACACACTGCACAATCTATTTTCTATGAGCAGCGTTTGCATGGGTTATTGACGTCACTGAAGACGTCCCAGTAGTATCCATAGTTTTTCCGATACAGCCGGGCCCTCAGATCTCTATGTGAACTGAGGGCCCGACTTTACACCTTATAACTCTTTTATTTTATTTTCACAAATTCCGATTCCAACTTTCACAATTGTTTGGGAATGTTCACTAAATACTTAGCATATTTAAAAAAAAAACAAGTGTGTCCTCACACCACACGCACACAAATTCTTTCGCCAAATCAATCGGTGAGTCTCTTTTTTATTGGCTGTGAAATCAATTATTATTATACACCCCTATTTTGAATTCGAGATACTTAATCACACAGCTAATGTAAACGACGGGTGACAATATAATAGTGAAGTTATTGTGCGATACACAGATGAGCGCGGTCATCGACCCGAGCCGTCACAGAATACTTGATAGCTAGTGTGCCGTCTGGTAATACGACATTTATTTGGTATTTTTTAAAGATAAGTAATCGACTATCATTTTTGATATTTTTATTGGATATATGAATTCAATTACTGCTACAGATATTCTGATTTTAATAAGTCCCATCATTTCAATATAGGGGTGTATACAGAACAGATAATAAAAAAATAATTTAGTATAAATAATACTACCTGTTCTGTGATACGTTACAACCTATATAAATACAACACATATGTGATACTCACGTAGCGTATTCCGAGGCGGAGTTGGCGGACAGTTCATGCATTTGAACGCCATTGATGTTCATCAAGAAGAACGTGTTGCGAACGGCAGCGTTCGGGCGAAACAGGACCTTATCCCTGTACAGGTAAAGGTTACATTCGGGTAATTATGAGCTGTATATAAAAGCTATATGAGTTAAATCCTACTAATATTATAAACGCGAAAGTTTTTTTTTCCTTTCACGTAAAAAGAATCCATACCGAAGAAATATGGTACAGATGTTCCTTATGGATCAATACGTATCCTCAATTGAACAGACCAGTGCAAAAAATACAAAATGTTTGCCTCAGCCGGTACTTGAATCCGGAACCGTGCTGAACTGCGGTTCAGCACGGTTCCGGATTCAAGTACCGGCTGAGGCAAACATTTTGTATGCTTTTTCTAAATACATTTTTGTTACAAGTGTTGTTTGGTGAAAACGCAATGTGTGTTTCCCCGAGTTTTTTGCCGATTCTTCTCGGCTGATGTAATTCCCAATCGGGGGTAGAATCAATTCTGACGTTCATAAGTGCCTCATTGAGGTCTTAACTGAATAAAGGATTTTTGACTTTGACTTTGTGACTGACCATTTGATGAGCGGCGAGAGCGGCTGCTGCTGCGAGGGCTGCGGGATCGGCTTCAACAGGAACTTGTCGCCCTCACGCTGCAGCAACACCAGGCAGTCCTCGAGCATCAACGCCTGCAACGCACATCAAATCCATTTATGACAACACGGTTTGGACTGGAATCAAATCAATAGCATTGTATGTATGTTATCAAAATCCTGCTGATATTTATTAATGTTTTACACCAAACCACAGTTGCATAGAACATTGTCATTGAACCGAGCCGCCATAGTGACACAGATAGTTAGTGTGCCGTCTGGTTGTACGATATTAATTTGGTATTAAGAGTATAATTAAGGAATCTATCATTTTTTATATATTTTATTGGATAATGGGTTCAGTTACACACAGATGTTCTCATTTTTATTTGTCTAGTGATTTTAAATGAGTGGTGTATAAATGTGTGTGTGTGTATTGATAACTATAAGTATATAAGTGTGTGACCAGCAGGTGTATCTTCTTGTGCGCGTCGTGGCGGATGGCGAGCTCGCCCTCGTGCGCCAGGCGGCGGCCGGCCAGCTCCAGGCGCCGCAGCTCGTCCCACTCGCCGCCCGCGCGCACCTCCAGCTTGCTCTGGATCACGCGCAGCCTGCGGGAACACACATATTGCTTTACTCCAACACACTTATCAATCTTACCAATAGCTATTCGTTTAACGTAATATGTACTTATTATTTTCTTTACTTAAGGAAGGGGGGGCTCCGTCCCCTTAACCCCCCGTTGGCCTTCTACCAAACGAAAACAGAAACAAAATGACGAATCTCGACATACTGTGTCTGTTTTTGTATGGTTATAAGATATTAAGACAATCACTTTTCGTTTTTTTTATTTTAAATAAAACATTTTATACCTATGTAAATATTCGTTAGACTAGTGTGTCCCTGACCTGTGTTCGTTCTCGTCGGTCCTGATGGCCGTGTCGACGGTGTGCAGGACGTCCTTGGCGACGGTGAGCGCCTTGTTTAACTTCGCCATGTCCTGCGTGTAATTCTCTTCCTCCTCGCTCATAGTCTTTATTATACTCTCCAATAATAGCTGGTACTTTGTCAGTCTGAAAAACGAGAAAACAATGAAAATATATTTTATTTTTCCCAAAATATATCCTAATTATCAGATATATGGAATACAACAAATTACAATATAAATCTTGAATATACAGGGTGGCCTAAATAGATCGGTCAGTGGGGGGAAGTATGAAACTATATGAGATACAAAGATCGATTCTTAGGAACCATGTCTTTGATTTCAGTAAAAAAAAACGGCGGCGGCGACCGCGCTCGAGCAGGAACTGGTGCAGGTCCTTGTGCTTGATATCCTAAATGAGTCCGGTGATAGTGGTAGGGGTCCTACCTCTGCCAGACGCAGGCGAGCAGGTCGCGCAGCTGCAGGCGGCTGCAGAGCGGCGACTGCTCGCGCTCGAGCAGGAACTGGTGCAGGTCCTTGTGCTTGATATCCTAAATGAGTCCGGTGATAGTGGTAGGGGTCCTACCTCTGCCAGACGCAGGCGAGCAGGTCGCGCAGCTGCAGGCGGCTGCAGAGCGGCGACTGCTCGCGCTCGAGCAGGAACTGGTGCAGGTCCTTGTGCTTGATATCCTAAATGAGTCCGGTGATAGTGGTAGGGGTCCTACCTCTGCCAGACGCAGGCGAGCAGGTCGCGCAGCTGCAGGCGGCTGCAGAGCGGCGACTGCTCGCGCTCGAGCAGGAACTGGTGCAGGTCCTTGTGCTTGATATCCTAAATGAGTCCGGTGATAGTGGTAGGGGTCCTACCTCTGCCAGACGCAGGCGAGCAGGTCGCGCAGCTGCAGGCGGCTGCAGAGCGGCGACTGCTCGCGCTCGAGCAGGAACTGGTGCAGGTCCTTGTGCTTGATATCCTAAATGAGTCCGGTGATAGTGGTAGGGGTCCTACCTCTGCCAGACGCAGGCGAGCAGGTCGCGCAGCTGCAGGCGGCTGCAGAGCGGCGACTGCTCGCGCTCGAGCAGGAACTGGTGCAGGTCCTTGTGCTTGATATCCTAAATGAGTCCGGTGATAGTGGTAGGGGTCCTACCTCTGCCAGACGCAGGCGAGCAGGTCGCGCAGCTGCAGGCGGCTGCAGAGCGGCGACTGCTCGCGCTCGAGCAGGAACTGGTGCAGGTCCTTGTGCTTGCGGCGGCGCTCGCGCAGCGCCTCCAGCGCGCGCCGCTGGCCGCGACAGAACGCCGCCAGGCAGCCCGCGTACCCCGCCTCGCCCAGCTGCACACAGAATGAGAAGTCCCGTGAGAATGCGGGGATAAAATTATGCTAAAAACCTTCTTCTTCAATCATTCTATCAATTAAAAACGCATCAAAATATGATGCGTAATTTTATGGACAAACAGCGGGAAGCGACTTTGTTTAATACAATGTAGTGATGAAGTATAGATAAAAGTTGTCGGTACCGTATTGAGCAGAAGGTCGGCGACGGGCGCGGGCGGCACGGGCATGGCGGCGGCGCGCAGCGCGCGCAGCTCGGCGTAGAGGCGCGCGTGGCGCTCGCGCACGGCCGGCAGGTTGGGCAGCAGGCCGCGCAGCTGGTCGGGCGGCAGCAGCGCCGGCACCTGCTCCAGCGGCCGCAGGAACACCTTGCCCAGCACGCGCAGCCAGCGCACGTGCGACCCCTCCGACACTATCAGCTCTGCAACGCAAGTATCGCTACGTAACTCTACAGTTCACACACTGTACATTGTCGATTGTGTCGGCACTTTACCTGCGCCGCGTAGCACCACCCAGTATACGTCCATCATACATACATACATTGTTGGAGGAAAACTATTTATTTATCAGCAAAAAATTACATTTTTATTTTCTTGGCAAGTGTGTTGAAAAACGCCTGGCCTCGCGCGTCATCGGTAAGCACCAACTTTTGACACTTGTACCATAATATATTATTTCACAAAGGAATGGTGCGTGACTGACCGTGTATGACTTCCTGGCGCTTCCTGAGGCGCGCGGAGAGCGTGAGGCTGGCGAGCACGTGCGGGGGGATGCTGTCGGCCCACTGCGGCGCCAGCGGGCCCTCCTCGTCCGACATGTCCGACTGGGACGCTGCAATTCATTATTATCAAATAAATTAACATCTGGACACATCTATCCTACTACTCGTAACATTATAAAGCCGAATGTTTGCGAGTGTGGATGTTTTTCATACCTAGGAATAACACATAGTCCACACGGTTTTACCCACGCGTAACCTTATCCCATGGGAATTTCGGGATAAAAAGTATACTATGTGTCATTCCTAGTTACAAGGAACATGTGTACCAAATTTCATCTAAATCGGATCTCTAGTTTTTGCGTGAAAGGTCAACAAACACTCACACACATAAATTTTCACATTTATAATATGTTATCATTATTTGTACATACCATGTTGATCTGCAGGCACTGTGTTGCTCTCGTTACTTCTGGACGAGAGGCTGGAACTGCTCGAGCTGCCCGAAGGGGCCGTGGGGGCACCCGGCTCCAGGTCACTGTCACACACAAACATATTATATTATATTATATTATACATCACGACAACAAATAACTTCCATTGCAGCAAACTGCCTACTGTGCCACAATCTTTTCTGTGCCGGTGACAGCGTCGCTGTAATCGCATCTTATGGTTGTCAGTTTATTGAAAATGTTTCCAAATGTCATTAGCGTCAAAATGACAATAGGAGCTTCCACTTTTGGCCGCCGGCACAGAAAAGATTGTGGCTCAATACTTACGCTTACACACGTACGGTCAGCGTCAGAGAAAAGGTACCGTCCCTTGGCTGGCAATACCAAAGTGAGCATTACTAAGGGAGGTTTTATATGACGCCGATTGTGCAAGAAAATATTTTTAGACTATTGCATGTAGAAGTAATATTTTTTTTATTTTTAACAAGCTTGGGAGATAGGGCCTCGATAATTACGTCAAATGTATTATTGTAACAAAAACTTATAAAATAAATTGATCCGATTTCTTTCTTCAGAATCGAAACCGAATGTTCAGGACGTTTGATCATATCTTACACAATTCCATTCAATAATTAGTTGACGTACGGCCGTAACTGCCGCGGACGAGTCTCAGAGGCCATTCATACAAACACACATACACACGACAGGAAGTGAGAACTTAAACACACCGGGATGTTATAACTGAAGTCTAAATCGGGATCGAAATTCACGACTACACTAATCAAAGATTTCTACTATTTTCGTAGAATACGGGCATAGTAATAATATACACACGTTGTGAGAAAATTAATGATGATTTCAATAAAATATAACTTGCCACCAACTACTTAACCAATAAATCAAATAGGATTAACTTCTAGAATATAATATACGATATTCAAAATTGTCGTGTCATACGAACCGTAGCGATGGTCTAACTGCAACGAGCCGAATTACTACCAACAGGAACATTTAAATGTAAGTAAATTTTATACTAATTTAATGGCATTAGTATAAAACACAAACTAATAAAAGCAAACGTCACTAATAGTTCATATATTCAACGGACAGTAAACATTACTGGCGCAAATCCACCTTTCAGAGTGGGCTGTCAATAACGTTTACAGCCGTGACTTGTAGATTTCAGATCAAATTTAATTACGACTGTTAAAATTATTTTCGTTAACTAGCTAGGATTAGCTATTGGAATGACGGACAGCTCCATATAATAGCAGAGCCACTTCCTAAAAGGTTTTAATTCCGAACTGAATTTTACAATCACTTTTATGGTTGGATTAACATGAAAAATAACGGTGGTATTTTAGATAATTTTGAAATTGTACCTTGTATAACTATAGGAAGAGGTAATGCTTACATCCAAAATATGTTTGTTGGTTCTGACAGAACACCAAAACAGATTAAGTATATTAGAAGCAGCAACTAGGGTTATGGGTAAGCGATAATTTATTTAGACGTTTGGTGCGAGGCGTCTGCTAGTCTATCAGCTTAAAACAGATACATGTAAGTACATATATGCACCATAACGCCAGTTATTAGTGGACACATTATGTATGTTAGAACAACATTGTTATCTAATGCATACCCCACTTGTCGAGATAACGCGCATCACTCAAATATTTTGGAGGATTTTAATATTTTATGTACTAGCTGTTAGGTGTGGTTCAAAACTTAAATTATTTTTTGTGAATTTGGCACCACGGAGGTAAATAAGTTTGATGATCTTTTGAATTCTCACACTATGTACACGATGTTCGAAATCCAAATTTACTTTACCCTCTAGGACTAGGATAATAGTTATTTGTTATAAAAGAGTGCAAAGTTGCTTTTTAACCGGGGCTCCAGTTGAGGACCGAGCCAGCGAAGGATTCTAAAATTGAATCACGAGCGCAGCGAGGGATTCAAAATAAGAATCCTGAGCGTTAGCGAGGGAGTCAAAGGAGCACAAGGTTAAAAATTGTTTGCACTCGAGTGCAACACATTAAGTGAAAAGCAAAAATATCACGCGCAAAGCAAATAAAAAAATAAGTAAGTACACCAAGGAGGTTCCGAGTTTGAATTTGAAATAAAAAAAAGTTGTATGACAGTTTGTGAATCCAAAACATCATCACACTTGGTGCACACGATGTTCTAAATTCAAATTTACTTTAACCTCTAGAGCGCAAAAACGACTTTTACTCCCAGTTAGCAAAATTGCCTTGGGTCCTGCAGGGGCTGCCTACAGCGACCCCGATACTTTCCACTCTTGAGATTAAAATCGACTTTTATCCCCAGATATCGAGGATTAAAAACATACTTTCCGAGCTAGTGGGATGAAAAAGCTTTTGCACTCAGATATCGAAGATTTTAATCTCTACAAACAATAAACACTTTTTCCGATGGAAAATAAACATAATACTTATTATAAATCTTTTAATAATAAAAATCAAATGCTGTTCGGTTTTGAATTATTTGTGAAAGTCCAGGGCAGAATTAAAAGGTAAGAAAATCTAAAAATACATCACTTTAGCTAAAATTGGAAGTTTGTACGATGTTCGTCGGATCAGCTAGTTTGTAATGAATAACTGAGTTACTGATAAGTATATCAATTGGTACATTGAATGTAATACCTTTCAGACAGTGTTCTCCTGGCCAGCATGGCAACCGTAGGTGGCTGCCGCCCAGCCGGCAGGGACACATTCCTCGAGACACGGGGCGGGGGCGCCTGTGTCGTCATCATTACGTCACAGGCACGTCACACAACACTTCACCACACCGAACTCAGTCTTATGTGTTACACATTAAGAACACTTGAAAATCTAGTTTTGATTTGAACAAATTTGGTCCTTTTTTCCTTGAATTAATTTATTGACAAAAATATATAAATCCATACACACTTTTTAGAAGGAGAAAAGATTTGTTAATATTATCTAAAAGAAGGAGCAATATATTTGTTAATATTATCTAAAAGAAGGAGCAATATATGTATTATGTTGTACTTATATTGATAAAGGCTCTAACGATTTAGATCAAAATTTGTATTTAGATAAAACCTACCCTGAATTAAGGCGGTTAGTTAGTCGACCACAGACCGACCGAGTGCGGGTTGGTCGACTTCACACAATTTCAGAATTTAATAATTGATATACATAATATGGTTTTGAGATCAGTAACACGCAATCGTAGTAACGTACTCCTCACTATACTAATATCATCAGTGAGAGAGACGCTCTACATACATATCGTTTTAATCCTTATACAAAAATCAATGCCACATTTCGTTGTAATTTTATAACTCAAGAACTCTTGCACCAATTTCGCTTATTCTTATTTAGCCTATTGTCAGAAGGTTCTTATGTAAAAAAACTGGAAAATCAACGGGTAAATTGGACGCGTGCAAAGCCGGGGCGGGCCGCTAGTATTCTTATAACCCTATAATTATAACACGTATATCCTATCGTAAACCCTGTAGTTATAATATATCTCAGCGTTTACCTCCAACATAATCAATGCCCATATATGTTAGTACCTACCGCGATATAAACGCTAATAGATTAGTCTTTAACTCGATGCTAATCGCCTAAGACCTAGGTTCGTATAGACCTTGTAAATACCTAATTAGCGCTGTCTAGTTATTGTTCACTAGACGCCATTATATATTATGTATCAACTAATATGGATATAAGGAATTTAATAAAGGAATAAGATTTTCTTTCTTTTGCTTTGTGTGATTTACAACTTTTGTTTATATAATGACCAAGATGGCAGTGTGGTCACTATGTGGAACTGTCATCCGTAAAGATGCAAGTTCGATTCCTGTGCGGGGTGAATATTTGTGTGAACCACAAATGTTTGTCTCGGTCTGGGTGTGTGTGAATGAGTGTGTGCGTAGTTTCTGATACCCTAGATACAATTTACGAGCTTAGTTAGAGGTCAGTTACTGTAATGAGATGATGGAGGGAATGATTATGTTATATGCGTTTCTGGTTCTTTTCCTAGGTAGAGTAAACATATTGCAAATTATGCATGTTTAATATTTTCTTTTATTATATACTAGCGGCGCGCCGCGGTTTCACCCGCGTAGTTCCCGTTCCCGTAGGGATATGGGGATAAAATATGCTAAAAACCTTCCTACTGAATCACTCTATCTATTAAAACAAATCGCATCAAAATCCGTTGCGAAGTTTTAAAGATCTAAGCATACATAGGGACAGAGAAAGCGACTTTGTTTTATAATGTAGTGATTTGCCTATAGGCCTATGTCCAGCAGTAGACAAATACAGGCTGATGATGATCATAATATTTGCCTAAATAATTACATCATTATCTAATATAAAGCGCTGCGGAAAATTAACTACTTGTAGCATATTTGGGTACAATTTTCCCGGTAAAATTACGTATTTGTGTCGCTTGAAATAAAATATAACTCTAACAAGTGATATAATCCATATTAACTTAATTTGCTTACATTATAAATACAAACCCATGAAATAATTCCAAAATGATTTACAATCACTACATATTATAAAACAAAGTCGCTTTATCTGTCCCTATGTATGCTTTGATCTTTAAAACTACGCAACGGATTTTGATGCGGTTTGTTTTAATAGATAGTATGATTCAGTGGGAAGGTTTTAGCAATTAATTCTATCCCCATATTCCTACGGGAACGGGAACTACGCGGGTAAAACCGCGGGGCGCCGCTAGTTTAACATAAATTAAAATCTCAATGTTTATAAATTACATTTGACCCATTTTATTTAAAGAAAAATGAGTTCATATAATATTTATAGATACACTGATGTTATAAATCGAAAAGATTTATATTTATGTACTTATACTTATATTATGAAGAGCTGATATAGTTTGTGCAGTACGGGATAATTTCTGGACCTACTGAAGCGATTTGGAAAATTCTTTAATACATAACAAATCATTCACTACATCATCTCATTATAGTAACTGACCCCTAAGTTCGAAACTTGTATCTATGGTATCAGAAACTACGCACACACACATTCACACACACACCCAGACCGAGATAAACATTTGTGGATCACACAAATATTCACCCCGCACGGGAATCGAACCTGCAACCTTACGGATGGCAGTCCAGCATGGTGACCACTCAGCCATCGAGGTCGTTCAATATGGAGCCATATTACTTGTGAGTGTTATTAGGTATATTTAATCCATATATTCTCATGGTAACGGGATCTACACGGGTGAAACCGCTGTTTATCTATACTAATATTATAAAGAGGAAAGATTTGTTTGTTTGTAATGAATAGGCTCCGAAACTACTGGACCGATTTCAAAAATTCTTTCACTAATGGAAAGCTAATTTATCAGTGCGTGACATAGGCTATATTATTTTGTCCCCGTAATCCCACGGGAACGGGAACTACGCGGGTGAAACCGCGGGGAGCTACTAGTAAGTACTATGAGGATTTAAGGCACTTATCGCTTGCTCCATGCGCGTTGGTGATCTCATACAGGTAAATATTACAGTAAGTTTACAGAATTTATATCATGTACTAGCTCCGCCCCGCGGTTTCACACGCGTAGTTCCCGTTCCCGTGGGAATTTCGGGATGAAAAATAGATGTTGGCCGATTCTCAGACCTACTGAATATGCTCACAAAATTTCATGAGAATCGGTCAAGCCGTTTCGGAGGAGTATGGCAACGAAAACTGTGACACGAGAATTTTATATATTAGATATCAGAATGGAATGCCTCTCAGAAACGGCTTTATTTTTTCACGTCTTTTATTTTTAATAAGGATTTGCTTTTTTAATTAATTTTTATAATTTTAATTAATTCAGTGAAAGTGAAATTGAAAAACAAAAATAATTAACTAGCCTAGATGATTAATTAGCCTTTCGATCGGTGCACTCACTTATTCAAATACGAAAATCAATTCCAAAAACCTATCTCAATAAAGAAATTTGATTAAAATGAATGTAAGTAAGTAGTTAAACACATTCTTTCATCACACTCACAAATTGCGACGTCACTTCATTAGTTTAAACTTCATTGTTACAAAACAAATAAACATAAATATTATCAAATAAAAACGAAAACACAAACACTGACTGACTGACTAACATTAGAATTATTATTTAATTGTTTTAAACGCGACACGTCCGTCTAGCCCCGCAATTCGACGCGAACTGAATTCTTTGACAAATGAATCAACATCCTCCTATGATATGATTGTCTGATTATTTGTTTGTGTGTCCCTTTAGGGGAGTGCTAAAAGGTGCAGTATTTAGTTTTAACAACTTTATTTGACACGGATTTAAGCGCCATTTTACTTGTTTAATTTTATTTTTACTTTGGAAAGGCGTCAATCTTTTTAAAAAATTGGCTGCATGTTAGAATATGACATTCCGCAACTACAATTAAATGAGAAAATGTAATAAACCAAGTGCATTTAATGAATTAAATTCCAAATATTAAGAGCCCTTTGTGACCTAATTAAAAAGTCCATTAGCGCGAGACATCAAACTAGTACCTAACCTCTTAGAGGGGTGGCCAGTGGACAATAACAGGGTAGTTTCACGAAGTCAGCTCGATGGAAACACATTATAACAATTAAATTAATGATGATGGAAATATAATGGGTCGGCGAAAGTCGAGACGCAGAAATTATACGAAGTACAGCTATTTAGGAATACAATAATATTTTTTTTTTTATTCATCATCATCAGCTCGTATAAATGTCCCCACCGACGGATTCGAGCCTATCCTGTGTTAGGGTGATTAGGCCTTTTTATTATGAAAGTATCTTCATGTGACACTACTTTATTCAGGAAACTATTTTGGTAATACAGAGGGAAGTCTTGAAGCGGTTCTCCATTCAAAAGTATTCCCGCGTTTTATCCCTGGATAACGCCTTTAGAGCATCTTTTATACAGTCTGGTGGCTGCTATAGCCACGTCCCTCTTACTTTTTCAATTATGTATCCGTAATCCTTTTCTTAAAACTTACACTTACATAAAAAGGTGGCCATTAACGAGTCAGTTGAACTGATCAGTCCAGACATAAAACTGTAGCGTCACTCCAAAAGTTATAGGCCTAGATTTCCCACTAGAATCTGGAATCGCTCCGGTGATTGACGACCATTTTTGGATGGACGCCAGTTCAACTGACTCGTCGATGGCCACCATAAGAATGACATCAATTAGAGCCTCCCAAAGCCCAGGGGCGGGCCGCTACATAATAACAACCACTAAGAAAGCCAACGAATGCTGATTAATGTCGAATGTCTCCACATTTGTGACGTCACCCAGGGAGTGCCATGTGCCACCTCGCCTCAAGACAGAAATAACCCCGCCATACACATTATGTGTTTGACTTGACTTTATGAGACCTGGATAATGGTTGTGCTCTGACGGAATTGGACGTAGCGCGCAGGTATACAAACAAACATGTATACTGTTTACGAAGGTACCTACATTGCTTTTTTTTCTAAGAAAAGGTATGATGAAAACGGAATTGACCTTGTTATAGGAAAATCTATACTTATGAATCTATTATTAAAAATGTATTAAATACAATACATATTAAAAAAATACTTTTTTGGTTCAACGCACTAATCTCAGAATTATGCTATCATAAATCAATACAAAAATGTATGTACGTTCGTAAAATATATAGATATATTTCGTTATTTTTGTCCGCGTGTATCGAAGTGTACCTGTCAATGAGACGGTCGAGTAACACGAACCGGGCAATTATACGAGCCGATCCGGATGAGAGCATTAGTATGGAAACCGTATAGCGTCAACAAGATTAACATGGTCATAACATACAACGGTTATGGTCGACCTGGGTTACGGGACTAATAAAATAGGCGATAATACTAATACTCAATTACTTTAGCAAAAAAGAGGAAACAATGTTTTGATTGGATTTTTATACGATATAGCTGTGCCCAGCAGTTTTACCCGTTAGTTAGTTCCCGACCCCGTGGGAATCTCGGGATAAAATAGCCTATGTTCTTCCCCGGACCATAAACTACCCCTGTACCAAATTTCAAGTCAATCGATTCAGTAGTTTAGCCGTGAAAAGGTAACAGACAGACAGAGTTACTTTCGCATTTATAATATTGGCAAGGATAGTAAGGAAGACAGATTCATTTTAAACATGGAGGGAAAAGTAGAAGATAAAGACCGCTGGATTAGAAATTGAGATAAAATATTAACAGCACGGTAAAACCGCCGGGCACAACTAGTTTAACATAAATCCCTATCGTGACATGTACATACATTCTTACCTACCTACGTATATACGCATTTTCCACATATTTCTCAACGCAAACGAAATAAAACATCGGATCGGATGTGGCTGCAAATAAATTAATCGGTTGTATTCGAGCCCAGCCCAGTCCAATATGGCTGACGGGCGCATTTCCCGCGCAAACACACGTCAAACTGACACCTGTCAAACATGACCGAATGGATTTCGATCGAACGAATTCTGATTTAATGGTATTGGATTAGTACGATTAATTTTAATCATTGTACTAATATCACCAGTGAGAAAGAGGATTTTATATGTGATTATTTGTGATCCTACGAACAGATAATTATACCTAACTACTAAATTATAGATCCTGGGATAAAAGGCTGGGAAGAAGAGAAGGTAACAAAATATTACTTTACTTTTAAAACTTTTTCATATGATCAGTTTGATGTTGAGCCAATAATTCCTAAAAAATCGTTTAAAATATACTTATGCTTATATTGGGTTTAGATTAGAAAAAATGCTATATGTTTATTTACGTTCTAGATCATTAAAATATCATTCATCGGCGGCCTTCGATAGCAATTTTTAATGTGATCATAATAAAACGGGCAACGTGTAACAACTTTGATCGTCTGCCAATCATAACCGTGAGATTTAAACGTAAAAATCTCCATTAAATATAATTTATATCTTCCTTGGAGCATTCGAAATAGAATGCCATCTATACATAGACTAGCGACCCACCCCTATGTTGGACGTGTTTAGTTTCCCATCGATTTTCCATCTATCATCAACTTGAATCCTGACAAAAACAAAAGAAGTCTAAACAACTAAGAAAAGAAAAAAAAGAATTATACAATTTGTTTAAATCTTTCTCAAGTAAATACGTGACTCGTGTCTAACTCGTGGTGATATTAGCATTTCAGCATTATTCGTTATTCCTGATAGTTTTGTATTTCATCTATACCACGCGCACTTGAAAAATTCACCCTGTATTCACATAAAACAAAGTCGCTTTATCTGTCCCTATGTATGCTTAGATCTTTAAAACTACGCAACGGATTTTGATGCGGTTTGTTTTAATAGAGTGAGATGAAAATTTTATCCCCATATTCCTACGGGAACTACGCGGGTGAAATCATTTGTCCGATTCAAAACAAATGTTGTTTTAAAGGTAAATCTAATAGTATATTTTAAAAATAGGATTTAAGATTTAATTCAAATATAAGATTTATTCAATTAAATTAAACTACAAATACGCGTAAACCAACGAGCGGAAAGTTAGTTTTAAAATAAAGACACTTCCTAAACAACACTGACTGAATGCTAGTTGTGAAAATAAACAAATATTTCTTAAATTCGGATGATTCATGGGAAATTCCACGATAATAATAAACAGCACTCGTTGGTAGTGACCCTGTCCGCTATGCCAAGGGTTCCTGGTTCGAATCTTGATTAATACAACTGTACTGTGGTGTCAAAAGTAGATTAATACAATCAAATCTATTTTATGACGTTACTAAACCAAATTGTATTTGTATTACCTCAAAAGTCTTACCAAAAACACAGCAAGCATTAACGAGATTTTAGAAACTTCTTAGGAACCATAACATAACATAATCATTCACTACATCATCTCATTATAATAACTGACCCCTAACTAAGTTCGAAACTTGTATCTACTTACGGGTATCAGAAATTACGCACACACTCACACACACACACCCAGACAGAGACAAAAAAAATTTTGTTTTAATAAAACTGTAAAAATTCAATTATTTCGTATACCAAAAATTAATCGAGTAGTATTTTTATTAATAAACTGGCAACACAGTTATTTCATGGTAGTGTCATGGCTGCCTATAAATGCGGTTTTACCCGCGTGAATCCCAATCCCATAGGAAATTTGGGATAAAAAGTCCTATGTGTTATTCCTAGTTTTAAGGAACATCAATACCAAATTTAATCTAAATCGATACAAACTTTCGCATTTATAATATTAGTAGGATTCCTATAAATCCATTGTCTAATTTTTGCTTAAATTGGGACTAGAACTTGGATATACGTAATGACAGGTTGACGTTGAAGTGTGTCGCACGTATCTATCTCGTTATCGCGAGTGGCTTTTTAGGATAATCCCGTGTAAAACAATGATAGTAGGCACACTATTTCACTTACCAACTATGTGTGAAAGATAAATGTTTCAGCTTTCAGCTTTACATAAAACATAACATAATTATTCACTACATCATCTCTTTATAATACCTGACCCCGAACTAAGTTCGAAACTTGTATCTAGCTAGGGTACCAGAAGCTACACACACTCATTCACACACTCACTCAGACCGAGAAAATCATTTGTGGTTTGCACAAATATTCACCCCGCACGGGAATCGAACCCGCAACCTTACGGATGGCAGGCCGGCATGGTGACCACTCTGCCATTGAGGTCGTCAATCGTCTCGTATGTATATAATAACAATATTTACTAGTATTTTACACCTTTTTTTTTAGGAATAAGCATTATCATCGGTGAGAGTGAGAGAGAGCGACCGGTATTTGTTTTAACGCGCTATTTTCAGGAACTACAGGTTCGAATTGAAAAATATTTTAGTGTTGGATAGCCCACATATAGACTACTAGCTGTGCCCCGATGTTTTACCCGCATAGTTCCCGATCCCGTGGTACTTTTGAGATAAAACGTAGCCTATGTCATTCCCTGGACCATAAGTTTCCCCTGTACCAAATTCAATCGGTTAAATAGTTTAACCGTGAAAAGGTAACAGACAGACAGACAGAGTTACCTATTTATAACATTAGGAAAGAAGTAAGGATAGAGGAAGACTATTAAACACACTTCGGCCAACAAGAGCGGAGCTAACTAAACCAGGAGACGCACCTAGTTTATAATACGTTTTGACTAATCAGTAGGTAACCTTGACTACCAATAATAACATTAATAGGAACATGTTTATCCGAATCTTGTTTGCGCGGAAACTACTCGGCTAATTCTAGTGATTCTCAAGTAGCAAATCACTAGTTATTACCAGATGGCCTACGCTTACAGATAGGCGTATGCAACAGGAATGATGCTTGAATTTGCGTAATAAGTGGATTACGCGAATATCTTCTGATATTTGAGAGTAGCTACACACATTCCGACATTAATCGGCAGTCATTACCAGCGGTGGATTTACACTAGAGGCAGTCGGGGCAAGTGCCCAGGGCGGCAAATGTTTTAGGGCGGAAAAATTTTGAAAGTGAAGAATTTTTTTTTTAGTTTTATCAAGATTAGGGCGGACTTTTTTCTGGTGCCCAGGAGCGGCATTGAGTTTAAATCCGGCCCTGGTCATTACTGCGGGTCGGCTTTGTTATTCGGTAATACTGCCGAACACAATATGCCGGTCCGAATATGTGTGTAGCTACCCTAACTCACTGACATATTAAATCTAAATTATAAAGACCACAGATATATGGATTTTTGTACACATGGATTCCTTTTGCAATTTAAGTTAGATTTGCATAGGTGACACCTATAAGGTGAACATTTGTGTGAAACCATAAATGTTTTTCTCAATGTGTGAGTGTGTGTGTGAATGAGTGTGTGCGTAATTTCTGATACCCTAGCTAGATACAAGTCTCGAACTTAGAAGTCAGTTACTATAATGAGATGATGTAGTGAATGATTATGTTAAAAATATATTCATACCTACTTATTAAACCCATAAATAATGCAACGTTCACGTACATTATAAACAAACAAACGGAATTCTGTTTGACGTTAATAAAATTAATCTCCTACAAAATCCGCGGAAAATTTTGTAACAGTCTGACGAAATGTAACTGTAGATTCAACTGGTAAAAGCAAAATGAAAGAAAAAGTAATTATTCTAGGAAAGAAGTAAGGATAGAGGAAGACTATTACGAGTAAACACACTACGACCGATGGGATCGTGGCTAACTAAACCAGGAGACACACTAAGTTTACAATACGTTTTAAGACTAATCAGATAACCTTAGATAACCAATAACAACATTAGGGATTAAAATGGGATTTAAATGCTGTATATAAATGATGATTCCATTGTAAACTCTTGGGCATTTATATTACAGAAACTGCATTTAAACGGATTAAAACTATAGGTCCCATGGAAAGTAAATCTCGAGAAGAACAAACCATGCCAAACAATACCATTTTGACAGGACTTTTGGCTCATATAACTCTTATCTTAAGGAGTAATATAATAACTTTACGGTTCAGCACAGCTATTTTAGGGGAATAATATTCAATAGGACATTCCATTGAATTGAACGATGTCTTTCGAAAGTTCGTCAAACACTAACGGTAGATAGAACATATGAATTTTATAGGGGGACATTTTAACGCGATGTTGGTCCGAGCATTCCTTTAAAGTATTTGGATATGAGCCAATAAGTAACAAAATGTTTGGTTCAATTCGTAGGTTGCAGCGGATAAAGGATGCTCAGTTTGTTTTTCGTTGTGAATCAGGAAGATTTATTAAAAGTAATGGACTCGTGTATTTTTTTCACAAAATACGGTGATTAATGCAATTGAAATGATGCATTGTGTCACGCTAATATAAGTAGGTAAGTACCTATTGTAGATGTGAAATCCTACTCCTCCTATCCTACTCTAACTACTGTTAAATAAATAAAAAATACGAGTCCTCCACTGAATGAGTGCGATCCGGCCACAGACTGAGTGCGGGTTGGTCGACTTCACACACAACCTCAGAATAACTTTGCATTTGTATGCAGTTATTAACGATGAAAATGATGATGTATGAACCACAAATGTTTTTCTCGGTCTGGGTGTGTGTGTGTGTGTGTGTGAATGAGTGTGTGCGTAGTTTCTGATACCCTAGATACAAGTTTCGAACTTAGTTAGGGGTCAGTTACTATAATGAGATGATGTATTTAATCTTCGTCTTTAATTTGTGTTTTGAGTGTGCGCAAACAAACATCGACTCGCGATATTTTATTCGTATTTTATTCAAAAAGTGTTCAAAATAGTGTCAATTATAGTTCTAATTGAAGATAAAAGTAATATTTAACAGTGCAAATGAAGGTAGTGTGAAACTCGAAAGAAAACAGTGATAATAAACAAAATTAAGTTTAGCAGGGCCAACGGTTGCCGCCTTAGATAAAATTTAAATTATTGTGGAAGTGCGTGAATAAAATCCTGCAGAAACGAATTGTTTGTTAAAGTTTAACATTTGTGAGTGTCTTGATACGTGATATATGGAGAAAGAAATTTAATTTAAATATCTAATCGTATCATATACAAATACGTCTCGAAACAGCGACATCTATTGGGATATCTCCGAACTATTTCAATAAACCCGATAGTCACTGGTTAATTAGTTCAAACTGTCACAAACAGAGGGCGCAAAATGTCTCTTCCGAAGGATAAATGTGCCGGGTGCCGCAACCAGCTACCAAAGAGAGAGTTTCTTCGATGCGAAAAATGTACGGCCGCTTACGATCTGGACTGCGCAAATGTTTCTAGTAAACGTTTTTATTTAATGGAGACTGAGAAAAAAGCAATCTGGAAATGTCCCGAGTGTTTGAGTAAGAAGCCAAAACAAGGTAACATCGATACTCCTGTTTCCAATATAAGCCTGAAGCGCGGAGGTCAGCTGTGTGACGCAGAGGACGATGAAGGGAGCATTTCAAGGGAGACTACACAGCGGACTACAGGCGGCTCGTCTACTCGTACCAAAGAAACAGAACAGGAATGCAGCTGTGACGTTCTTTTGAAAAACACCATTAAAGAAATGAGGATGTTTTATGAAGAAATAAAGACTGTTAGGACGGAGATGAATAACTTTAAAAGTGAAATCTGCGATCTGACGATTACTATTAAAGCTCAGAATGACAGAATAGACAAGCTCGAAGAAAAAATAGTCGCATTTGAGAAGTTGTCACAGACTAAAGATGAAGTAATAAAAAACTTAGAGTTACAAGTCGACAACTTAAAAGCAGAAATACAAGAGAATGTTCAAGAAAAATTAATAAATGATATCGAAATCGCAAACTTTCCGGAGGTTTCTAACGAAAATACCATTCACGTGACTATGGCTGTGGCAAAGAAGTTAGGCGTTCAACTAGAAGAACACGACATCGTTAGCGCGGAGCGGGTAGGACCTATAAGGAACCTGACCGAAGGCGGCCCCCCTGCCAGGCCCCGACCTCTAGCTGTGCGGCTGGCGCGGCGCGCAACCCGCGACTCGCTCCTGAAAGCGGCCCGCGTGCGCCGCCGCACCACCACCGACGGGACGGGCGTCGCCGGCCCCACGCGCACCTTCTATGTAAACGAGCGACTATCCAAGTTTAACCGACAACTCTTTTATAAGACCAAGGAAGTTGCTAAGCAGCAGAAATGGAAGTACGTGTGGACCAGGAACGGGAAAATCCATGTACGGAAAGAGGACAACAGTGAGCGGCTTCGTATATCTGCGGAGTATGATATAAAACGAGTTTTTGGTATTGATAATATTAGTCCTTAAAAATAACCCCAACTATGTCAGCCTTAAAAATAATTTATATTTTTTCTTTATTGTCTGTAATGATCTCATTTTGAAAGTGATTCATATTTATAGTAAAACGTTGCACTTTAAATGTCTAATGAAAGAAGTATTATATTGTTGTTTATTTGTATGTTATGTGAAGTTTAAAATAATTTATTTAAATGTTAACTCAGTTATTTGTTTTAAGGATCCTTTACTATGTAAATTGAATTGTAGTTTTATGTGTGTTTATGTGAGGTTACAAAGTAGTTTTTATAATATAATTTTTAGTTTTAATCTTTTTTATAAATGATTCGTATAAAAACTTTTAATTTGAGAATGGGATTGTTAAACGTCAGATCTCTGAATACGGGTAGCGATGAGTTGGTAGCTTCAGTAGATAGGCATGACTTAGATATTCTAGCACTAAATGAGACATGGCTAAAGGACGGCGAACTAGCCCGCGCCCCTGTTATACCCGGGTACCAATTCAAGCACAAAGGTAGGAAGCACGACGCACGCGGCGGGGGTGTCGGTTTCTATGTAAAAAAAGAACTACGAGCCCGAGTTAAACCTCACCCGGATGCGCCCCTGGAGCAGTTGTGGTTAGAGTTCTGTATACCCGGGAGAGGACGGTGCGCGGTCGGCACTGCGTACAGGCCGGAGTCGGTGCCGCTCTCTACAGCCATCGCCGCCCTCGAGGAATCGGTGAGTTGTTTTAGTTATTGTACGTATATTTTTATACTATCTGACTTTAACGTAGATATGCTGCAGCCCGACAAGCCAAAAACAAATGAATTATTATCGTACTTAAAACAACGTCGATTAGTGCAACTAGTAACTGAGCCTACGCGGGTTACGGACACCTCTGCCTCGTTGATAGACATCGTACTAACTGACGCTCCCGAATTATGTAGGAAAGTGGAAGTTTATCATAATCCAGACTTAAGTGATCACGGTTTAGTGCTTTGTGAGTTGAAAGTAAAGAGACAAAAGGAGTGTGTCCGTTACACACACAAACGCTTATTGAATAAAATTAACTCTACTGACTTAAAACACGATCTTCAAACTGCTCCGTGGGATAAAATATTACAGGTATCGGATATTAACACAAAAGTTAACATTTTTACAGATATATTATTATCAATCTTTGACACCCATGCCCCTCTAAAAAGGATTAAGATAAAACCGTCTCCCTCCCCTTGGATAACGGATAATGTTAAGTTAATGATGTCTTTACGAGACGCAGCACACAACAAAGCCTTGTTAACAAAAAGAAAAGACCATCAAGACTATTATAAACAACTCCGCAATTTTGTAATAGGAGCATTGGATAGGGAGAAAAGTGCGTATTTTACTTTTTATGTAAATAATAATAAAAATAATCCAGTTAGCATGTGGAATCACATAAAGCAGGTTAGCTCTCTGGGAAAGTCAAACTCATCGAACATTCCCCAGCATTTACAAAATCCCGATTCGATTAACAAACACTTTGTAACATTACCGGATAATGTAGCGGCAGCTGATCGAAGAACAATTGAATTCTTTTCCCAAAACCGTTTTTCAGATACAACTTTTGAACTTTCCCTCGCGTCAGAACAAGATATAGAAAAAGCTATTAATACTATCAAAACAAACGCCATAGGTCATGATACCATTTCCATCCGTATGATCCGTATGACATTACCTGAAACATTGCCTATCATAACACACATTGTTAACGCCTCAATAGAGACAAACTCCTTTCCAGAATCGTGGAAACTAGCTAAAATCAAACCCCTACCAAAGAACAACAAAGTCGAAAACTACAAAGATCTTAGACCCATAAGTATTTTACCAGCGCTATCTAAAATTTTAGAAAGAATAGTGTGTACTCAGCTGACTACATACCTAGAACGGAACAATATATTACCCAAACACCAGTCGGGTTTCAGACGGGGCTTCAGTACGGAAACTGCTTTGGCACATATCACCGATGAAATTCTGGAACATTCTGATGAAGGAAAGGGCACCATACTAGTACTTTTAGACTTTTCCAGGGCTTTCGACTCCTTAGATTTACAGCTCCTAATTAGTAAGATGCAGTACTACGGAATATGTCAATCCACTCGGCAGTGGTTTCAATCCTTCTTAGAAACTCGGAAACAATACGTCGAAATAGAGAGTGACATGGGAGTTACGGTAAAATCTGATATTGAAACGATCAACAGAGGCACTCCGCAAGGCTCAATTATTAGTCCAATCCTGTTTTTATTATTTACATCAGACTTACCCAACATTCTTAATAGTAACTGCCACTTATACGCAGACGACACGCAGATCTACCATTCGTTCAAACCAACCGATACACAAACCGCTACGCAAATAATAAATCGAGACTTATGTTCAATTTCTGAATGGGCTATACAAAATTCTCTTCTTCTTAACGCTAGTAAATCTAAATTCATAGTTTTAGGAAACAAATTTCAAATCGATAATATTTGCAGACAAAATCCATCTATACACATAAATAATAACAGCATAGAAAGAGTTACAACCGCGAGAAACCTGGGACTCATAATGGACAGCTATTTGCGATATACAGAACACGTGAACACTAAAATAGGGAATGCTTTTTACCGTCTAAAGTTGCTTTACAGTATACGACGATACCTGTCAGAACACACTAGAATCCTACTAACAGAGTCTCTGGTGCTCTCGCAGTTTAATTACTGTGACAGCGTGTACGGGCCCAGAATCTTAGCTGTAACTAAAAAAGCTATACAACGGGTGCAGAACGCTTGTGCTAGGTTTTGCTTCCAAATACCTAGAAGAGCTCACGTTACCCCGTATTTAAATAATAAAAATATATTAAAAATGAGCTACAGAAGGGAGCTTCATATGACCAGTTTAGTCCATAAAACGATTATTAAGCAACGACCAGAGTACCTTTTCGAGAAATTTAAATGGTTAAGAAACGCCCAGAATATAAACACTCGACAAAGACAGTCAAATCAATTAAAAATCCCAACTCATAGAACCACCGGCTATAAAGGTAGTTTCAAATATTCAGCGACCAAAATATGGAATAATCTTCCCCCACCTTTACGCAGTACTGAGTCTCAATCCCTATTAAAGTTACACACAAAAAGATATTTACTAACTTTACAAAAAGAATTTTGATATATTTATAAAAACTTTGTAACCTCTAATTTAAAATGTCCTTCTTATATACATACTCATTATATTCTCTCATAGTATCTAGGTCATTCATAACTGCAACTACCTACCTATTTTATTAGTAATAAGAAAATAATATACTTAATGTTAAATATTAGTGTTAAAATATATATATATATATATATATATAGTTATATATATAAGTGAATATTTATTATATAGTTTTTTTAATAAGAGTTTTTTGTTTGTATAATTACATAAGAGTGAGTTTTTGTTTGTTTGTATTGCGCACTAGACGCCATTATATTTTTAAGAAATACTTGTTTTGTTAACGGACAGACTGAAAACCAGTGCTGTGTCGCACCAGCGGCGTCACAGCGGACACTGAGTCTGCTCCACTACATCGTAAATTTTTATATTATAACTTTTATTTTGTAATTTTTTTTTGTATTAGATGTGGAAATAAATGGTTTAAATGGTTTAAATGGTTTAAATGGTTTAATTTTTAAACTTCTGCCTATGATTTGTGTCACCCACAAAATACATTTTATATTTAAGTAGAACTCTCGTAATGACTACTTAAATATCTTAACATGTTAATATTTTTTACGATGCAACCAACCCATATCATATAGCGACGTGTCCCGGATTCGCACGGGTAGCAGAACATATTTTAAGAGAAATATTTGTAACACATTACAGTTCCCATTCCCGTGGTTATTTAAATGGTTTCCCTTTGCAATTAAAGTTAGATTTAATAGCCTATGTCACTCGCTGATAACAAAGCTTTCCATTAGTGAAATATTTTTTGCAATCGGTTCAGTAGTTTTTAAGTTAAGTCGTAACAAACAATCAAATCATTCTTCTTTATAATAATTCTAGCTCCGTGACGCGGTTTTACCCACATAGTTCCCGATCCCGTGGGAATTCCAGGATAAACATAGCCTATGTCCTTCTTGGACCATAAGCTACCCCTGTACCACATTTCAAGTCAATCGGTTCAGTAGTTTTGCCGTGAAAATGTAGCAGACAGACAGACAGAGTTACTTTCGCATTTATAAAATTAGTAATGATATATAGACGACAATGACCACGTTTGATACAAGTGAATGTTATGTTTAATCTAACAATTGTCTGTTGCGTTGTTTGTTTGTCCGTGTTTTATAAATAGATCAAAGAATGGGGAAGTCGGTTATAAAGTGTGTTTGTTTGTTTTCTTTTTATTATACAAAAACAGTTGATTCATGTCCAATAATCATAATAATTGTTTTCTTAAAAAGATTATGTATATAGAAATTCTAAAATTATATCGATATGTATGTATTATTATACAAACTAATATCTAAATTAATATTATAAAGAGGAAAGATTTGATTGTTTGTTTGTATGTTTGTTTGTAACGAATAGGCTCCGAAACTACTGGTCTGATTTCAAAAATTCTTTCACTATTGGAAAGCCACATTATCCCGGAGTGTCATAGGCTAAGTATATTATATTTACGCGGGTGAAACCGCGGGGCGCTGCTAGTTACATATAAAGCTGAAGAATTTGTTTGTTTGTCTTAGGAACTACTGGTCAGACCTGAAACATTCTTTCTTTCACTGTTATACTTTTCAGGGAGTAAATTGGACTATATTGTATCCCAGTATGCCCATGGAAAAGAAAACTACGCGAGTAAAACTGTGGGATGCTGCTATATTTTATAAATGTTAATGTTTATAAAGTTATTCTGATGATTTGTCCTAACTAAAAGTCACTTATCTTATGCTGATCTCTTCCAGACAGAGACTTAGATGGAGAGATATAAGCAAAGCTTTTAATGTATCATCTAAGTACTACAATATAGAAATAAAAAAACAATCAGAACAGAAAAACAACTAGTCTTGTTTCACACAAATGTTTGCATCGAGAAAGAATAGAACCTGCGACTTTAGGCTTCGTGATCAGTTTCGATGATCACTATTCTTATTTACTTTATTAATAAACGAGAAATACAAAGGCAAAATTTATTTAAATTACATTTTCTATGTGAGCTATTCCTAAAACTACATAAACTTAATAATCAAAATGTTATCAGAAAAAAAATGTGATCCAAACAATTAGAGCTTTTTATCATCTGCATGAAACAATCGTACCTACTTACTTATATATTATAATTTAACAAACAGAATGTTTGTTAGTATTAATCAAAACCACATCGACAGCAAAATAAAAAGTAAAACCTAGAATTTAAGTTAAAAAAAAAACTAAATGCACATTTAACTTGTTAATTGTCAATTTTAAATTTCCAATTTAATCACTGATTAAGAAGTATTTCCGAACCGTGGAAACACTTAGCACTTTCAATAAATCTAGACGAAATATATTAATAAAACACACTTTAGTCAAACCACTGCAATGCGACTACAATCGACCGAGTTTAACTGAAAACTGAATTCGTGTAACCTGCCTGCAATACGCACCAAACGTTACGAGACCTCTCTAATACAACGTCATTGTATACGCACACAGCTCATTTTATAATAGTCGATTGCACACAAGCCAATTTGTGCTTTACTAATTCAGCAATAAAATTCATTTACGATTGAATTTTATTTCGAAAATATTTGCTAAATTGTGTTTGGATGGTTTAAATGCAGTCTTAAAGTAAAAACAATAAGGTTGATAGTAGTTTGTGTGTTAGATAGTGTTATGACTTTTTGATGTCTGCTGGTGCTTTCAATGTGGATTTCAGTCGGGAAACTGTAGGACGTGTGCAGGGGTGATTTTATCAATTTCAGCTAAGCTTTGTTTGATTATACAATAGCGCGTGGAAAACTGTAGGCTGGTTGTGTCTAATGAAAGGAAACCACATACAAAGTCTAAAGAAAAGATTAAGCATATTTATTTTTTACTTCATCTAACTAAACGATGAAGTAAAAAATAAATATGCTTAATCTAAATAAACTTAGAACAAAACTGATCTAAGAAGATGTATTCTTAATTTTTGTTAATTTCGAACTTTTCGAACTATAAATTAGTTAAATAAATGTTAGTGGCCAGAACTTTTTAAAGTTTTCACAAGTAAGGAACAACTTTTCAACAACATTTTCAAAATATGTAGTTAAGTACTGTAAACTAAAATATCAGCCGGCAACCTACCATGGGCTCTGTTTGAGTTCTACATAACAACCGGGATCTCCGCTTTGATTCCCGGTGGCATGAAAAAATCTATTTAAGTAACCTACACATCCTACTAATATTATAAAGCCGAATGTTTGTGAGTGTGGATGTTTGTTCCTCTTTCACGCAAAAACTACTGAATGGATTTTAATGAAATTTGGTACAGATGTTCCTCATACCTAGGAATAACACATAGGATACTTTTATTTTTAATTCCCACGGGATAAGGTTCCACGCGGGTAAAACCACGGGGTACATCCCTACTAATATTTTAAATGCGAAAGTAACTCTGTCTGTCTGTCTGTTACCTTTTCACGGCTAAACTACTGAACCGATTGACTTGAAATTTGATACAGGGGTAACTTATGGTCCGGGAAAGAACATAGGATACTATTTATCCCGAAATTCCCACGGGATAAGGTGCCACACAGGTAAAACCGCGGGGCACATATCTAATAAGTTGGAGAGAGTATAATCGAACACTAGTACCATCTATATTGACGTTTTACGTGCCTATAGGAACAATGGCAAGGAGTCTTGTTTACATTCTATCGCACCGCTAAACACGACACACGCATTGTGTTCCACTATCATACCCGACAATGTATCATCATTTATTACACAGGAAAGTTATTTAAACTGTGAAGAAAACGAATCTTTAAAAATGTTTAATCTTAACTAGTATACTTAAAACCACAAATCATGGAGTCACTTAAGAACATCTGTTTGTGTATAAAACAAAGCCTGGCTTCACTGACATGTGAGGATCAAGCTTTCAATAAAGGTTAATATAATAAAGTGCTCACTGCATGAACAAAAAATATGAATATATTTTATAAACGTTTTGTTAGAATAGTAATACATTTGACGCAATTATCGAGACCTAACCTGAATAGTGCGTTGTACGTACGTACGTTGTGTGTACGCTGTACTATTGCTGCACCGCGCACTTTGTACGAAAACAAACGAACGTCCGTTCGCAATACGACAAACGCACCGTTCCGACACCGCAGCGACACGAAACGTATAAAATGAAAGAGGCCTTAGGTGACTAAACACACTATGCCGAAAATACGCGACCGAAGTTCGGCGTGACTACGCCTGTAATGTATTTTCAATTACTGATGACACACCATACCGAAATTATAGTCACAATCTTTCCTGTGCCGGCAGCGAAAATTGGAAGCTCCTATTGTAATTTGATTTTAATGTCATTTGGATACATTTTCAATACACTGACAACCGAAAGATGTAATTACAGCGAACGATTTCACCGGCACAGAAAAGATTGTGACTCTATACGTCGAGTTACAGCTGAACTTCGCGTAAGTTCGGCAGTGCAAACATGCAAACCGAAATCACGCGTGGCGTATAACGCGTAATTTCGGCTCTTTTCGTGTGTCATATCAGTCGAATGCGTGGGAAACTAAAATCAGCCACGAAACTTCGGTCGCGTATTTTCAGCATAGTGTTAATCAGGGATGTAATGGAGCTCCTTATCCGTAACCAAAACTATCGGATATCCGAAATAAAAAATATCCGTAACCGTCACGCAATCCGATTCAAGTTTCGGTTAATTTCGGAGATATGGCGGAGTCTACTTTGGAGGAGACTTTTACACAAAATCTAATACTTATCCGTAACCGAAATTATCCGAAACTATCGGATAACCCGAATTCATTTTAATATCCATATCTGAACCCGAATATTCCATAATATCCCAAGTGTTAAGAGTACTTACTGATGGTTGTGCGCTGTGAGGCGGTTGGGGTCGCTGGCGTTCCTGTGTTTGCCGCGTCGCGGGGCATCTCGTTCGCGACAACTCTCCGCTCGGTTTACGCCTCGACTGCCCGACAGAGGGACTCGCCAACTGATACATATTTAATAATTTATTTAAAGAACATCACAACACATACATATTTGTAATTACAAAGAGATATAAAAATGTTTCGATATAAACATTATAGATGTCCACAACTTTATACTTGACTTTTACTGTTAACTTATCACATCATTACATAATTCATTATATTACGTAAGTTGTATTACTTATACTTGTTCTTTAATTTACATGATTTTTTGTGTTTTTTAGAATTTTCTTTCACATTCGTCAGAAAATGTAATAGAAAATTATAACCACGACCAAAATCCGTTTAAGTATTTTTATTTAAATGTTTAGTGTAACTTTAGTTTGCCAACTTAAAATGTGTTGATTTCATAACATTTTCATAAAAATGAAGTTTTCTATAATGGATTAGTTTAGTACCAAGAATTAATAAGTGTCCACCATTGCCATCTAGCGGCGAGTAGCAAAACTATTTTATTACAAAACCACCTAAACCTATCTAATCAGTTTCAAACGTCCAATTAAGGTCTTTAAGTTAAACTTCCAGTAAGTTAAATCTATACTCAAATTATTAAGCTTGTTTGTATGCTAAACGAATCTCAGGAAATACTAGTCCTTTAAGAAAATATCTTATTCTTTCTCCTGTGATGATGATGATAAATAGGTAGATTTATTAAACAGATCCAGCATATTGTTTTGTTAAATTATAATAGGTACTATAATAGGTATTTACCTGTTTTCCTTTTCTGACTCCTTCGTAGTATTGGCGTCGCTAGTGTCGACGTCAGCGTCGGGCGCACTCGGCTCATCGTTAGAACCTTCCCGTTTGGTCTCTCCTGTAAAATAACAACAAAAATATATAAATAAATAAATAATAATAAACATATTTTACAATCATATTTGCAGATAAAATTAAATAAAACAAAAATAATTACATTACAAGTACATTTATAACAGCGCCATCTATCGTCGAGTAGTTGAACTAACCTTACCTTGAGTTTGTAAACAAACCTTTGTATCAAGGGTTATATTTAAATCTTTACGATTATGAGTAGTTAGTGTTGTAAAAAAAAATAATGTAGTCGGTAACAAACATGACTTCTACCTGTTTTGTATTACGAGTAGAACATTTTAATTAACCTGTAGACATACATAGTGTGACTTCGGACAGAAAAGTCTGAATTAGGTAGTCTTAAGAGGGTATTACATTATGCTGAATTCATGTCGAATTAGTTATTTATGCAATTTATGTAATATATGGGGGGGGGGGGGGGGGGCTTAAGTGCGGGCCCGGCGTTGGGGTGCCGTGGTAGAAATCCCCCTCGGGATCCTACGGCACCCCAATGTAACGCAGACGGAAGTAGCTGTGTTTTGGTGTAGCGCAGGCCTTCTGGCTTGCCGTAGTAGAAATCCCCCTGGGGATCCTACGGCACCCCAATGTAACCAGTAGGCCCAGCCCTTCTGGCTGGGAGAGCCCCACATAACCACCGGGAGTCCTCCTGATCTCGCCTCACGGTGGTATGCAGTTCTATGCATTTTCATAGCGTAAAAAAAAGGCTCAGCGTGTCGTGCCTGAAACTGAATGCGTTCAGAAAGTTTGAAAATGTGACTAATTTACTTATATAGGGTCACTGCCTACTTAACTACCTACATTACTTGGTCGTCAAATGTAGCATTAGTATTTTTAACTCCCGACGAGGGGTGTGAGATGTGTGTGTGTGTGCGTGCGTGTGTGTGTGGCATCATAGCTCCTCGGATGAACCGATTTTAATTTAGTTTGTTTTTTGTATTAAAGGGTGGCACTTACGTGCGAGTGTTCTTAGACATGGTTGATGAAAATCGGTTGACCCGTTTAAAAGTTATGGGGGTTTGAAAGTAATTGTGTTGGGGATTTTTTAAATTTTTATTTTATTATTTATTTACATAGCATAGTAAACAACGGATTTTAATGCAGCAGTTTTTAGCAGTCTTAGTGTCATTCAAGAGGAAGGTTTATATGTACTTAGTATGTTCCCACGGGATTGGACGTTTACGCGGGCATAAACGCGGGGTCTGCTAGTGTATTATATATATTTTTTATTATTATTTCTCTTCTTTTAATGAAACAATAATAATATGTATACGGATGAAAGCAAACCAATTATAAGTTCAATGGCATACTGATAACTGTCAGTGATAAATCTATACTATTAATATAATAAAAAGGAAGATTTGATTGTATGTTTGTATTGAATGGGCTCCGAAACAACTAAACCAGTGGAAAAAATATTTCACTATTAGATAGTTTACTTTCCAGGGATTAACATATGCATATATTTTTCAACACACTTGCTCATAAATGGGCTCTTATTTGTACAAAAACAGTTGAATAATGACACGTTTTATTCACTAGTGAGTTATAGATTGTTTTTTTAAATTGCTTTGTTTTTAAAAAAGTTTCGATACCAAAAAAATGGGCATCAATAGCGCCTCGGAAGTATTCAACTTTACTCGCTTGGACCATAAATAACTATTATCCCGATAAACCTACGGGAAAGAGAAGTACGCAGGTGAAACCGCGAGACGCTGATAGCAACTTATAAATTCTGTAGTCTTACTGTAGTAAATGAATATAACGCCAAGCTTGTCTACTGGTATGTGCCAAGCCCGCGAACTAAGGTTCGATTTCAGATACGGGCGATACTTAGATGTTTTTTTAAACGTGCATCAGATTTGAAATCACCAACTTGCACTAGTCAAGCGTGGTGATAACGCCTGTGAGATATCACTGTCACTACATAGTATAAAACAAAGTAGCTTCCCGCTGTCCGTCCTATGTATTAAACCTTTAAAACTAACGCAACGGATTTTGATGCGGTTTATTTTAATAGATAGAATGATTCAAGAGGAAATTTTTAGCATATCTTTATCTCCGCATTCTCACTGGAGCGCGGACTACGCGGGTAAAACCACGGAGTGCTGCTAATTAAATACAAAAGATACAATTTCGCAGAAATGTCACTTAAGTTTTGATAGGAGACATATAATTCTAAGATTTCGTAACTGAGTAGTGGGTATTTTTCTATTCAATATAGGTATACTTAGCAGTTATATAAAGGCCGTTATGAACAATAGTCAGTTGTTAGACATACGTACGCCCTGAGATCATCGTTAATTGTCCAGCTAAATTGGTTGTGAGCTGTGTATCGCTGTATTCAAGACATCAAGTCTGTTACAGAGATACACTCACTTTAGTTGCACCCACTATTGTATAAATAAATCATTTAATGACACATCGAAGAAATAATTATAATTTAAAACTAAAATATACATAGATAAATGTTTTACTAGCAGCGCCCCTCGGTTTCATCCGTGTCAAATACCAATCCAGTAACGACATACTACATAACTCATAATATACCCTGAATATCTTTATCTATTGTTGAAAATTGCATTAAAATCGGTAGTTTTAAAGATCTAAGGCTTAGATTTTCTCTTTATATTATATTATTAGTATATGTAGACTATACTTATATTATAAAGATGAAAGATTTGACTGTTCGTTTGTTACGATTTTACTCAAAAACTACTGAACAGATTACAAAAACTCTTCTTAGTTAAGGGAAAGAAAAAATCCGCGGGATTTTGACGCGGGCAAATCCGTAGAGCACAGGAAGTTAAAAATAAAATTAGGATTCATCAGAGGGCGTCCGGAAGTCTAATAAAAACACAAGTCTCATACACACATAGAGAGAGAGACACACACACACACACACAAACAGGTTGAGTCATGTACAGTGTTCGATTCCAGGCTAGCAGCTAATTTGGGAACAATGATTGTGTCATGTAGATTTGTTTAGTCTGTTTTTTTTAATTTTAGAGATTGAGTGATGTATTGAAGTGTTCAAGTGTCAATGTTTTTGATATACTCTTAATCGTGAATCCATTACTTTTGGCAAACTTTATTATACCTAACCTATTAATAAATAATTAATTGGAACCGATTTTAAATATTATTACTAGCAGCACCCCGAGGCATCACGTAATTCCCGTTCTCGTGAGAATACGGGGATGAAATGTAGCATATGGCCCTGCAGCCCTAACCACCACCGGTTACTTAGGCCGGCAATCTGTCCGTTTCTTTTTAACTTGACTGTACTACACTAGCAGTCGGACTACTAGGAATAAAATGTGTGTCCAAACAGTTCGACGCCTCGGTCTAACTATTTGGAACATTTTTGTCCAAGTAGTTAGATGATCGAACTACTTGTCGGACAGATTGGAATAAGCCCTTAGGCCCTGCCCCGCTACAAGTGAAGTGTCCCTATAGTTTATAAGTTTGCAAATGAGTAAACCGAGACAGATTTGTTGGTCAATTCTAAATCATTAAGTTCACGTTAAAAACACGTTTAACAATAGCATCGTAAACCGTTTGGATTTTATTAATATTTTCCTTTGACGCGATTGATTTTCAAGGTCGAGAAGTGAGTTCACGAGTCGGTACCAATGTCATCAGGACACACGAACAAACAACCGGATCGGGTTAGCAGTAAACATAATATGATGCCTGCTTTACGGGGTAAAATACTGTCACGAGATTATCCCCTACTACAGGTGGCATTTTAGTTTTAAGTTAGTATTAGCTAAGAAACTAAATAAATAGATCTTACCTCTAGATCCGCTAAATAGCCAATAATTACTCTGTTTCATTGATTCCGAGTGATTCTTCTTAGTTATTGGCGTGTAGTCCACTATACTCGTCTGCCTACTTCTGCTGAGCGGAGGACCTTTAACACTTTTCTTCTTTCCTTTCTTCTGAGTCCCACTATGCGACTTCCTCAAGGTATTAACTTTCAGAGACTGACTCTTCCCTCTCGCCTTGCTCTTACTTCTAGAAGTCTGCCGACTGAGTCTTCTTCTGTGTTCTGAAGTCTGTTTTTTCGCAGGACATTCTTCTTCAGAATCCGTCTCTAGCAACGGTGACGGCACCGGCACTTCAGTGGATGCATGACGCTTCTCCCCTTCCAAAAATAATCTAGTGGAGTTTAGTATTTCGTCTGTTGATTGGAAACAGGAAGGGTTTTCAGCGACCACTTCAACAGGTTTCAAAGAAGTTGGAGTCTTTTTTCTTCTTAAAAAATTGAGTGCACTGACTGAGGACCCTTTGCTGACCTTCCTCATTTTAGGCGCCTCGGTGGTGCTGGTCTTTCTGCTACTGCTCTGACTTTTATCTTCCTTTTTGCTATTCTTTCTGATTTGATCTAGAAAGTTCGTCGAACCATGTATTGACTCTCTATCCTCTTCGCTCCAGAGACTTTCTCTTGACTTTTTTTTGTCAGATGTTTTTTCCAAGTCTTTTTTCGCCGATTCGAACCAATCCTCTCCCAAGTTTCTGACCATCTCAAGTGGATTTGATAGTGAGACTGCTTTTCTGTGACCTTTTTTGAACTTTGATTCACATTCCTCGTCCGTGACTTCTAGTTTCAAGGATTCCTTGCTGATGGTTGGAGTTTTGCTGAGTCGCGGCAAAGCGTCATCACTCATCGACTTGTTGTCACTGTGGCAGTCGGCGGACTCGTACAAAGACTCATCACTCTCATCTCTTCTCTCTGTTAAACAGTAATCAATATGTATTTTGTTAAATGTTTCCAATTTATAAAGGTGTTTCTGCCATTAAATTGTTTATACTTTTATCTACATGAAAAATCGCAAATTTGGTTACAGTTTAGCAATTAAAAGAGTAAAATATTCCACCTTAAGACCCTAAACTCGATAATTGACGGTTTTTGTACTTTTTGATCTAGTCATATTATATGAAAAGCGTATTTTATAAACATGCTTTTAGGTAATAATTAAAGGAAATATTGTCATCTAAAAAATACTCAGAGAAAAACAATATTATACAGAAAACTTAAAAAATATATCAAGAAAACTGAACATATGTTTTCTGAATTTCACTTTTAGCATTAACTTCCATGCCTTCGGATTCTAGTAATTCGACCAATTTAGCACTAAAAATTAAACAAACTTAAAGTCCAAATCCTTATTAAGGAAATACTCATAGGAAAATTTAATTGTTATTATAATTATTATTGAAATCGAAAAAAATATAAAGTAAGAATTTGTAAAAATCACACTCAAGAAAATCGTAATTTACGTTGATAAATGATGCTCAAAACGTTATTAAAATTACCTCAAATAATAAAAGAATATTTTCTACAACAATTATACTAAAAAAAAATCTCTAAAACAAATTGTCTTTTTTTCTACAAATATTTTAAAATCATCATAAAACTACTATAAAATCGGACGCACGAAACAATTCAAATCAGTCTGCCGCGGCCGCGAGGCTTTTTAGAGAGAGGACGTATCGCTCCTACCGAGCGTTTGACCTTTGCGGCGCGTACGAATTTTATACGATAACTCATCAACATGTTTTGATACTCGATAATAATTTTTGTTTTATAATTTGAATTATTTATTAAAAAAAAAATATTAACATTTATGATTACAAATAATGTTTTAGAATGCAGGCATTTACCCACATTACTAATGTAGGCATTTACCCACATTACTAATGTAGGCATTTACCCACATTACTAATGTAGGCATTTACCCACATTACTAATGTAGGCATTTATTTGTTTTATTCATTACTAGCAGCGCCCCGCGGCTTCACCCGCGAAGTTCCCGTTCCCGTGGGAATTTTGGGATAAAAAGTATCCTATGTGTTATTCTGATGTATAAGCAAGATTATTGTAAAGTTTCATTAAAATCCATTCAGTAGTTTTTGCGTGAAAGAGTAACAAACATCCATACATACAAACTTTCGCCTTTATAATATTAGTAGGATTCCTTGTTGTGAGTAATGGAATATCGAATCGAAAGTTATTACGTAAATTATATCTAATCATATACTACCTACTACGAATCGTAAAAAAAAATATACTCGTATTTTTACTTTTGTCAATAACTTTTACACAATTTATAATTTCCAATAGATCAAAACCATTCGGCCGGAGTATTCAGAGCGAGCGCGCCGTCACTACATAGACAGTGTGCATGCGGACACGCGTGCGCGTCTGTGTGAGTGAAAATTTGAGTTGTCGCGCGCCAGATCAACCCTCTTAACAAAAATATGTGTTCTAGCCGAGGCCAGAATCTAAAAAATATGTCGCATTCAATGCAGCCGCGTAATCACTTAGCTACGGAGATTATTTAATTATTATAATAGGGAGTACCCAAAACGTTTTAATTATGACAATTAGTGTTATTGTACTATTGTCATCGCCAATCATCTGAAGACAATCGAATGACTTATTTATAAGAAGAAAAAACGGATGAATGAACGGTTCAGCAACTCAGGTGAGTCATACAATGATTGTGCCTGGGAATCGCATTTTTTTGGGCTTTATAATAGGAATCAATTGTTATATAGATACAGAAATAAGTGAAAAACATAACGATTGTTTTGATGTACTTCAAATAAATAGACTTTCGGAGATGTATAATCATACTTTTGATTGATTTAATAGTTTTAATATACAGAGTGATAATGACAACATGGTATTTAATAAAGGCACTATAATTGTTAGCCTATTATTTTATTAAATGGTATGGTTTAAAATACTGGCATTCCATCAAATGTAGTTAAATACAAAACCGACCCTAATGAGGCATGGATGGTTCTAGAGAAGCGAAAAAGTGACATTGTTTTGCCAATTTTATTCATTAGACAAACACATACAAACTCTGCGACAATTGTTATTAAAACACAATAAACATATTGTGAAATGAACACTTTCACATTATTTATTTATACCTATATTTTAATTTGGTCAGGCGCGAATCTGTCAGGTTTACAGCGAAAGTTATAGCTTTCCAATGAGCTGTAATGATTCTTTTTCTTAACTTATATCACATTATGTAATGTCTCCGCTAATTATTTATTTTAATGGATTTAATTGGCATTTGTTTTTTTTTTATCATCTAAAACTATTGGAGCTGTGAGAAATTGCATTTAATATTCTTCTTTTATAATATAAAGGAGAAGTACTAAGGAAGGATTTTTGGAAATTCTATTCCATACAAGTACAGTGAGAATTATGAATTTTTCCTTTTTTAGATATTTTTACAGTTAGATATTAATATTATTGGATCAATATACATACTAATATTATTAGAACAATAAGAATTCGTCAGAGAATACCGCAATGATTGCCATAGAAGTCTTGCAAAATGTATATATTTACAGATCCAGTATATAATTTAATCCTAATATACATAGATATACGATTAATGTATAGGGACAAACTAACGTTACCTAACACTAAACGGCTAACTAAGATATCGTTATCAGTAGATAATTAGCTGATAACGTTTATTATAGTGCTATAAATACTTTGGCTACCACTTTATAACTGAACAACCTGCGCAGTTGTACCAGCTTTTTTTCCTTTTTTCTATCGCTGATGAAATCAGACATGCAGATGGCTTTTATGACGTATAGTAGGCATCCCGTCATAAATAAAAAATAATTAAATATTTAACTCGAATCATCACCTAGCATGACTTAATACCATTTAATAAGATTCCTAATATTAATTTACAGGTTAATATTCACTTAGCTAATGAATAGGGGCGAATTTTGTCACTGACCTAATTTTATTCGTGTTTCCTTTGCATCGAGGTCATAGATGTTATGATGATAATAGTTATTGATTTTCGTAAAAAAGTACCTTATTTTAAGTACTTCCCTTGACGATTGTCCATGGTGTTACTACTAGTAGTACGAACGACCGCTTTAAAGTCACTTTGGCAACCCATCACTGTTATCACGGTGCCAGACGACATAATTTTCTTAAAGTTACACACACTTCGGTTCTTTGAAATATTCTATTTTTTCCCTCAGCTGGGTTTTTGATCCCGGTACCATGCTGAACAGTAGCACCACTTTAAACCAACTGAGATATCGAGGCTATACCTCAGCTATTGAAAATTTCGAATGCTAGGATAGCTTTTCGGTATTTATTAGCTAGAGCTCGCGCGACGCCACGGTTCACCATGGTCTTAGATTAGATACCCAGCTGAGGTGAATATTTTGAATGTGAAAAATCGAATAGTTATTATGTTTTTGCTCCTTGTTTTCTATATAATGACAAGCGAGACTGGAACTACTTTCACCAGCCCATAACTGATACTGAACTATCCATAAGTCGGTATAACAAAAACACTGCGCTCATCACTCTGAGGCATCAATCACTTATAAAGTTCCATACGCTTGATTTGGTAAAGAGAGTCGTTATTTACTACGAAGAGATTACGAGCATAGCTCAATAATAATAAAAATCATATCATAAAAAAACGTTAAATTGTATACAATATAAAACTGTAACCAAATTACGATATAAATATTTAAATATAAACAAGAAAAAATGGCAAAATGGCGTGGAAACAATGCAAGTACAATACAAACCTAAGGAGACCTTCATATCAAGTATATCTGAATATCGTCTTCTCTCTTTGTCACTCTCAGTGGAGGTCTCCCTCTCACTGGACTCTCTCAGCGAGGGCTTCAATAGGCTAGGCTTCTTCTTCTTCAACTTCCCGGCGATGCCATTTTCAGATTTATCCACATTCTTATCCGAAATGGGCTTCGGGTCTCTCTTGAACCACATCATTTGTACGACCATAGATATAACTTACTTCTATAATTTAAACTATCATTTGCAACGTTATTCTGATACGTTACTACCACTGTCACACACACATATATTTTTGTAGTTATTTTGTCAATATTTTGCACTTTGTTTTACATATTATTAATCAATTTATTGGATGCGTTTGGCTAGTTTCCTGTAACTGTCGTGTTTAAACCATAATTATGCGACGTTATTGGCACACAGCGAAGTGTTTATAAATAATAGTTATTGGCATGGATTGTCGTTACAAACACATATTTATATTTATAATAACTTTAATATTATAATAGCGGTATGTTATTGTTTTTTAATATATAAAATAATACCAGATTATGTGTTTTATACATGTATACAGGTAATAAGCATAGCTAGGTTCGGTTGCTATATGCAGATGAGATGATACAGTGATTGATTGATGACGTCCGAGTAGCTAGTAATGACCCTGCTATGCCAAAGGTTAACATTCGATTCCCGCTTAAGACAAACATTTGTCTGCAATGAAAATATTTGTGTTAAAAGAACTAAGTATGCGGGTGAAACCGCGGAGCTCAGTATATACTAATATTATAAAACTGAAGAGTTTAATTGTTTGTTTGAACGCGCTAATCTCAGAAACTACTGGTCCGATTTGGAACATTCTTTCAGTGTTAGATAGCCCAGTTAGAAAGGCTACGACCAAAAGAGTTACCGCGGATTAAACGGTGCTCAGCTATTGTAAAACAAAATGTTTACAAAGTTGTTATCGTTGAACGTATAGATCGTTATGAGCGAGTAGATGCCGCGTCCGCAGTCACACACACAGGAAGGACTTCACTTCCGCAACGCAATGGATCTGCTGTCCCGCGATAACGTCACTCTTAGCTTCATTATTGAACGGTTATCGTGAATCATAACTATATTTATGGGAAGTTTATTACATCATTAATTCATTATGTACTAGATAGACAACGCCAAGTATATTTTAATTATTTTATAACTAATGTGTAAGTACCGATTTAAGTCGAATCCATCGACTAGTTTCACCAAGACACTTAATATTATCTGAAAAATATGACATATTTTCTCCTCTCCCTACAAAAAGATAAAAGGGGCACCTAGCAGGCCTACGCTAAATAAAAACAAATTGCTCTAGAAGCTTATCCAAGAAGGAATACGTTTGTATGGATAAATGCTTCAAGACTCCCCTCTGAAGATTAATCAAAATTTAGGGTATGGACATAATAATAAAGAAAAATACAAATTGTTGTCGTATCTAAGAATTTACACACATACATAATATATCCTTAAAAATATTATAAATGCGAAAGTAACTCTGTCTGTCTGTTACCTTTTCACGGCTAAACTACTGAACCGATTGACTTGAAATTTGGTACAGGGGTAGCTTATAGTCCGGGAAAGGACATAGGCTATATTTTATCCCGAAATTCCCACGAGATCGGGAAAAATCGCGGAGCATAGTTAGTTGTACATAATGGTATATACGTACAGACATATCTGTTGATGACGTAATAGTACGGAGAGTTGAGGAAAACCCACCGCAAGGTCTGTCAGAATATGACACATAGTGACAGCGACTAAACTATAAAGAAGTTTTAAACATGGAAGATTCGAAGAACTACAAATAATATCAATCCTTATATAGGAAAAATGTATTATAAATACATATATCTTTCCATAGTAAAAATAACATAACATAACCATTCACTCCATTATCTCATTATAGTAACTGACCCCTAACTAAGTTCGAAACTTGTATCTAGGGTATAAGGAACTACTCAAATACTCATTCACACACACAAATAAGAAATAAACGTAAAACTCCCGATTGTTTAAAAATATCCCGGAAACGCGTCCTGTTTGAGGGGAACGAGGCGGCACGTGCGCATCAAATTATTGAGTTTTATTAACATTGAGAAAGATACTGCTTTATCATTAAATTCTTCCTATCACTACATCCCTTCTACTTCACTATCACTATCACTAGGTACATAGTATAAAACTAAGTCGCTTCCCGCTGTCTGTCCCTATGTATACGGATTTTTCTTTCAAAGATAGAGTGATTCAAGAGGATTTTTATAGTATAATTTTATCTCCGCATTCTCGTAGGAGCGGGAAATTGTGACGTGTACGTTGAGAGCCCCATATAGCCTAGTATCCTCCCTTTACTTTAGTACCAGGACGCATGCGATTCAATGCATGTTCCCATGGGAAAAAAGGGCACCTATCTTAAGGAAAGAAAATACGCAGACAAAACCGCGTCGTACAGCCAGTACTTAACACAAATTATTTACCGCAATTCTCCGTCAACGTAAACAAACATACGCGCGTGTCGAACGCAACTAGTAAACTATAAATAAAACGGCCGAATCCGTACACAGTAGCTAGTAAAGTTAAAACGGTGATTGTACGTGACAATATGTAGTTTAGTTAAACTTTATTGGGAATGTTAATACTCAACTTGGAGGCTTTATCTGAGACCAGAGGTAATTTATCAGAAGACTCTTGTGACGACCGAACTCGTATGATATTACAATCTATAATACTAGCTGTGCTGCTGTGCCCCTCGGTCAGCGGTGGATTTACACTAGGGGCAGTCGGGGCAAGTGCCTAGGGCGGCAAATGTTTTAGGGCGGAAAAATTTTGAAAGTGAAAAGAATATTTTTTTTAGTGTTATCAAGATTCCCCAATATAATTAATTAATTCTATTAATTAATATTTTTTTGTTTAATTGATAATTCAAGAAATTCAATTCATTCAAAAAATGACAGGATTAACTGTCATTATTTTTTTTTTCTAAAAAAAAAAAAATTTTTTATTCATTCATTATTTATGAATTATAATTTTGGCACTTTTTTAATAAAAATTAATAATCAAAATGATTTAATCAATTTGCTTCCTTGGAGATTTCAAATAATAATCGATTTTTCTATTTTCTGGAATTAAAAAATGTAATTAGTATTTATTTTTGAAAAATTGAAAAAAAATCGGAATTATACACACATCAAAAGTGTCTAGGGATCAACATATATTTTTGCAATAACTTTTCTCCTGATTGATATTAATTAAAATTTTCTTTAAGGATTCATCAAATAAAGTGTTTTCGTTTGTCACAGTAACGATAAACCAAGTCACCTTTGCATTAATAAAGAAATTTGCCATTTTCCTAATAAAGGGATTTTTGACATTTGAACCACTAACATTAAAGTTCGAAAAAAAGACTGAAATAACAGTTTTCTTTAAAATTTTATTGGGTAACTTAAACAATTAATAATCCGTGTTTCTACCGCGAACACTAACAACACAAGAACATCGGTTTGGCATACTCAAAATGAGTTCATCCAAATCACGCTGTGGAATGGCCGCCCATGTTCGTTGCAACAACAAAAAAAGGTCTTCTTGCGACTGGATACCCTCCATATTCGGCAGAGCTCTTCTCTGTAGCATATCCCATGCATGCTCAATCGGGTTCAAGTCTGGCGACTGAGCAGGCCAGGGCAGGACATTGATGTTAGCTGCGGCGAGAGTCTGTCTTACAACTCTTGCGGTGTGCGGTCGTGCATTATCATGCATTAACTGAAATAAGGGACCGATTTGCACTTGTAGAGGAACGATGACGTCTGATACAATCGTCTCAGCATAAATTTGAGCGTTGAGGTTGCCTCTGATCCAAATCAACTCAGTTCTTCCGCCGATCCAAATACCCGCCCATACCATGATGGTTCCACCACTATAAGGATGGACTTCCTGGCAGGATTTTAATCGCTGTTGGCGTCCAGGGGTTCTCCAGTGTCGTATACGTCTTGTATCCGGTCTCATACCAAAACGAGACTCATCAGAAAAGCACACGAAACGCCATTGTTCTTCTGCCCAATTTCTGTGTTCAAGAGCCCATTGATATCGAATCCTACGATTGTGCATTGCTATAGGTGGTACCCGTAGCGGTCTTCGGGAATGAAGGTTCACTTCATGCAAGCGGTTTCTGACTGTTTGGTCGCTAATTAAGTTCCCTGAAGAGTGATGAAGCCGCACGGCTAACATCATGGCGGTTATTGTTGGAGCTCTTCGAGTTAAGATTTGAATGTATCGGTCTTGTCTCCGTGTGGTGCAGCGATACCGTCCTCCATGGCGCTCAGCCACGGTACCAGTGCTTCGGTAACGTGTCCAAAGTCGACTGATAACACTCTGACTTGTATTCAGAGCTAAAGCCACAGTACGTTGCCGGGAACCAGCTTCTATCATTCCCACGGCTCTGAGCATTTCTTCCCTGCTTAAATGACGTCGCCGCTCCATAATAACGTTGGTTTTAATCAGTAGTAGGGAAACAGTAGCACTAATAATGTCTTCAATGCGTTGTATGTTTTTATAGGGAAAATATTGACAGCTGATTTTCATCTTTTACTCGAATTTGATTCACAGTTCCTGATTCAAATTATGAAATGCACCAAAAAGGATCCATATAAATTTATAAAATCATAAATTTATTACAAAGCCACATCTCAATCTCAAGAAATCCGCATAAAAATGCTTGATCCCTAGACACTTTTGATGTGTGTATTTTGCATTTCTTAAAACATCAACTTAACAATCAATCAATTATAATTTTTTATAATTTATCGATTTCACCAATTAATTCTAATTTAAACGAAAAATCGTATATTTATGAATTAATTAAAGTTGAAACAGCGCATGCTGCCACCTACAGCCTGTTTTACAAACGTATATAGGTTCCTTTGATGAAGTTTGTTATCACATTTGGCATGATTACATAAATCTAACCTGCATTAAATTTTATTGATGTTGAGCATAAATGTAGGAACATTCACAAATTTGAAACAAGTCACACTTTTTTTCTAATTTTTAGCACAGGAAAAGAAACAAACATCTTGCTTCATCAAAATCTTATTTTAATCCCCCTCAATCAACATAATCCGGGTCACATACATCCACACACACCCACACACACACAAACACACACACACACACACACACACACACACACACACATACATACATACATACATACAACACCACCGCGGGGGTAGTCAGGGAAGCTTCCTATGAACTTAAAACGTCGAGATCTGATGAAAACTCGATTTTTACAAAACGGAGTGAAAACAATAACTTCCCGATTTTTGAAAATCTGAGATTTTTAGCGGGAAGTTAAAAATGTCGCTTATGATGGAGGTCCATATTCAGCGTAATTGCATAAAGAGAATTAATTTTTCTGTGCCATTGATTTCAGATAAAAATTATAGCTTCTATAGTGCACATCAACTGCTAAGTCGGAAGACAACCTACTATGTGTATCAGCTGAAATCTCCGCTACTTTTCAAGTTATATTGTCGTAAAATAAAGAAAAATATAAATATATGTATGAAATAACCTGATAGTTTCAATATATAACATTAGTTTTCATACCTTAAAAAAATTAATAAAAAAGTCAGCATGAAAGCGTCTTTCTACACGTAAGTAATATTCTTCCCTTAAGTAAAATTCTAGTAATAGGGCGGACTTTTTTCTGGTGCCCAGGAGCGGCATTGAGTTTAAATCCGGCCCTGCCCTCGGTTTTACCCGCATACTTAGTACCCGGGATAAAGCATAGCCTATGTCCTTCCCCAGATTATAAGCTACCCCTGTACCAAATTACAAGTCAATCGGTTCAATAGTTTAGCCGTGAAAAACAGACAGATAGAGTTACTATCGCATTTAAAATAAATAGTCAAGTTTCGCACTTAGTTAGGGGTCAGTTACGATAATGAGATGATGTAGTGAATGATTATGTTATGTTAAATATAGATATAATTTTGAGTACATTGAAGCGGGACACAGCTAATCAATAAATTAAATTAAATTCAATACAGCACGCACAGAAAAAATAAAATAATAAGGTATTATTACAATAAAACAAATCTTAATTTTACGTTTGAATAAAAAAATCCATCTGTTAAACATAGTTCATTCAGAAACACATTTAGAACACAAACCATAATGTATGTTTGTGTAGCGATAGCAGATCAAAGATTTCGGGAGCGCGTTATCTCGCCACTCGTCTGGTGATGGATCCCAGACCGGCAACCTTGGATGCCGGCGTGAACCACTAGGATACCAGTCAATAATTAGATCATACTCCTGTTTCTATTATTAGAGGAATGTTTACTTGCAGACGGGCTCTTCTCCGCAATTAGACGGGTTAGTTGCGACCATTTTGCGTGAGGCAAGTTTTTTTTAAAGAAATGTTATTTAATATACTTATAATAAATATTATAAACTAAATATTATAAACACTATAAGGTGCCCTGTCTGCCTTGCCTGATAACTATTATTTAACCTTTATGAAACCTTTTATGTTAGTTCGACATGGTCGTTTTTACCACTTGAATCGACTAAAATGTGTCTAAATATATCTTTATGTACTTATTCTGATATCCATGCAAAGTCGAGGTGAATAGATAGTTGTAAATAATTTAATGACGATAGCTATTGAATGATGTTTACAAAAACTGTCTTTGAATTTCTAAGTAGAACGCGAAGAAGGATAACGTGTTTTATAAAATAAAGACCGCGTTTGAATACAGAAGCATTAGAGGTATGTTTAAAACAAAGTATATTATTCATAATAACGTTAATAATTTCTATAATATTGGCTAAAGTAATTCAAACATCTCAGTTTATAACAATAATCGGACAATCCCAGCAGCAACCGGTGACTGTCCTTGGGTGCATTTTATAGTGTTATACAGGGATAGTCGCCGGATTGTGCATCCTTTACAAAATATCTAAAATATCAAAGGGCTTTTTGTGTTGGCTTTGGCTCCATACTAACCTTCCAAAAGACCGAGACTTTATAGTTATGTGAGTCGGAAATCAGACTTTTTACCAAGCACGGTTAAACGCGCCCTCCGAAGCACGGAAACAACGGGAATGAAATTAACAACCACTTCAACAACGGCGACTATGACGACATTGCCAGGCGTAGTTTAACAGTCTTCCGAACAGATAGACAAACAAAATTATTCTTTTAATGTCAGCCAGCACCGTATATACTTTCATAATTAATTTAGTGGAAAACTGATCAATTTTAAATAACAAACAGATGCTTTAATTTTTTTTAAACGTAGATTTTATAAAACACGTTTGTAATTCACATGAAAAATCGTACGTTGACCTGTAGCTATCTCTGTCGCACCTGCGTAAATTATATACATATATGCGTCCAGCTCGCATGGATGCTCGGATGCAATGGCGATACGATATTTCATGTGAATTACGACCGTGCTAATCGTGCTATAGTCGTAATATCATTTAATCAGACTATATGAACTTCTCATTGCATACTTAGTATAAGTAATTGTTACTAAAAACAAATACTTGGAAATGACGTTGTAAATATCCACTATGTATGGCATGTTTCCATTCCAATAAACCTTATTTATAGTGAGACGGGTATGAACATACGTTCACAGGAAACAACTACCGTGGATTCACCGATATGTGTGGAATTGGTGACGTTATGTTACTAACTAGGTGACCAAAAGTGGCCAAAAGTGTAGCTTTGCGGGGATTTTTAAACACTGAAAAACTATGGAAAATTCAAAGTTAAAGCCATCAAAAGTATAATAATTAGTTAGATCTTATAAAAAATGTATCGTTTTGGATTGTAAAATGTAAGCCTGATAGAAGTTGCTCCACATAAAATACTCTCTTTTCCGAACCTTTATCCCATGTCTATTTGGGGTCGGTTTTCAGTTTAACCAGATTTGGCGAAGTCAGTATTTTACGTGAAGCGATTACCATCAGACCTTCACAACCCAGAGGGCTATACGACATTTTTGGTTGAACCAAATGTTAGACTTTTGAGGGCTCTAACTACCCGTAACGACTGTCGATGATGTTAGTACGACAGCCGGGACCGACGGCTTTACGTGCCCTCCGAAGCACATAAAATACTGTGTAAACTAAAAACCGACCCGACAGATATGGTACAAAGGTTCGAATGAATAAAATCTTATTTACACTCAAGTTTATAACTTAAGCTTTTGTGTCGAGTTTCAAATTATATCCAAAAAAGGTAAGTTTTATAAATAAACCTAAAAGCAGTGATGAGACCACATTCGAGTACGCCGAAATTAGCGACAACGTGCCATTTAATGAACAAACAGGGTTGGCAACCGTTATATTATATACTAGCGGCCCGCCCCGGCTTCGCACGGGTCCAATTTTCCCGTTGACTTTCTAGATTTACATAAGAACCTTTTCGTGACAATAACACAAGAACATAGAATTGTCTAAATTGGTCCAGGCGTTGTTGAGTTATGCGCTTACCATACCAACACATTTTGCGATTCATTTTTGTATGATTAGTTTTAAATTTAAAGTATTACTAGCTATAATTACCAAAACTTGTTTTTATTTGTAAATGAAACTTTGTTAATTTATCGGTAGTGTGAACCCTACGTGTAAGATGCGCGTGCGACGTGCGGGAGTGACGTCATCCGCCGACGCCACGTCATCACCGGGCAAAAGTGATTGACTGTTTGATCACCGCACACCCCAAATCCTTAGAGCTAGAAACTTTTCACATACGTGTATTCTTCAAAAACGGCTTCCCAATATTCGATCTCGATCTATCTATGATCTTGGTTGTCAACAGGTACAAAACTTTTATCGTCAAAAAATGACAGATATACACAGTTTTGTATCCGTCGAAAAGCAAGATGGATCGAATATTGGGAACGCCTGTTATTTCAAAATTCAAAACGGTTAATAAAATTTTACCGCGAGGTACATCTACTTAGTTCACAAAATTAATCCCAACTAATATCTATAATATAAAAATGAATCACAAAATGTGTTGGTAAGCGCATAACTCAACAACGCCTGGATCAATTTGGCCAATTCTTTTTTTGTTGTGTTTGTTATTGTCAGGAGAAGGTTCTTATGTAAAAAAAATCTGGAAAATCAACGGGAAAATTGGACCCGTGCGAAGCCGGGGCGGACCGCTAGTTATAAATACGAAAGTAACTCCGTCTGTCTGTTACCTTTTCACGGCTAAACTACTGAACCGATTGACTTGAAATTTTGTACAAGGGTAGCTTATGGTCCGAGGAAGAACATAGGCTATAGATTATCCCGAAATTCCCACGGGAGCGGGAACTACGCGGGTGAAACCGCGGGGCACAGCTAGTATAATATAAATAAATAAATATTCTCATACGACAAAAAACAATCCTTCGTGATGGGTAGCCCTTACCCCTTTTATTTTCATGAGCGGTTTAGTGTTACGGAGGACCCGTCAGGTAGTTAAATACCTCAAGTCTAACATTTGGTTTAACCAAAAAATTACGTAAATTCAAATACTTGTAAAACACAATAACCAAAAAAGAAATGTGGATGTTATCTCATTGTTTGTACCTCGAATACAAAAACATTACAACCGAAAACATTGAATTTTAAAATCCAAAACAAAATTAAATATTTGTCAATGTAAACACTGAGTAATATTACAAGAGGTGATGATATCATGTTATATACTTGAACAACAATTTATTGACGCTATATATAATTTTTGATTCAATGTAAGTATGTAAATCGTGAAGGCACATGTCATAATCATAAGCAAATAGTTCTCATAATAACTATTTACTACTTTAGGAAAATAAATGACAATATAAGTAGGGTAGATTTAAGATATTTGCTTTCTTTGCATCTTTAAAAGTAACTTATCCGTGTTGTTCATTATCTGTATCTAGGGTGTCAGAAACCACGTCCAACTAATCCTACTAATATTATAAAGTCGAATGTTTGTGAGTGTGGATGTTTAGATGTGTGGATGTTTGTTCCTCTTTCACGCAAAAACTACTAAACGGATTTTTATGAAATTTGCTACAAATGTCCCTCATACCTAGGAATAACACATAGGATACTTTTTATCCGAAAATGCCCACGGAATACGGTTCCACGCGGATAAAACCGCGGGGCACAGCTAGTAAGTATATATTTGTAAACACACCCAAAACTATTATTCCACACATAAATATTTAAAGCTCGCAAGGGACACGAACTCATTAAATGGTGTCCACTGCTATTTGGGTCGCCAAAAAGTACAATTGGAAACCATATAGCCCCAAAGAAACGTCCAACCCAAATGTAAGTCCACTAGAGTAATCATAAAAGTAAAGTTTCCCGTTCGATTCTACGATTAATTGGCATCAAACGCTGGCGTAACATAATAAAACACTTGTCGATTCGAGCGTACACTATCGGTACATAAATAGCCATGAGATCACGCCCGCATCGTGGACTTCCTACAAAAGCCAGCCGTACTTGACCCCCGACATTGTTTGGACATTAAACGAAAACTAATGGACAGGTCTCGTTTGAAAGGTCTTCGTGAATGGTCGACGTTTTGCGATCACATGTTCTTGTATTGGGAATTAAAATGTGCGGTTTTATACCGTGGTGCGTCATTTTAGGTTTTTGTTTTTATTGAAATGTTTTGAGATTAGGTCGGTTTTTGACCGACATCGTTTAGGAGGAAGTTTGTATTTTTTTAATTGTCTGTAAGTATGTAGGTACATATATCATTCCTCTTAATTGTAAATAGTAGCGCCCCGCGGTTTCATCCGCGTAATTCCCGTTCCCTTGGGAATACGGGGATAAAATAGCCTAGGTCGGTCACGCACGGATAAATTAACTTTCCATTAGTGAAAGAATTTTTGAAATCGGTTTAGTAGTTTGGGAGCCTACTGGTTACAAACAAATAAACAATCAAATCTTTTCTCTTTGTAATATAAGTATAGAAATATAACTAACATCGCCCTGCGGTTTCACCTCCGTACTACTCGTTCCCGTGAGAATACGGGGATAAAATACAAACGTACTATTTTAACAATTATAGAACACGCTGATAGGTAATGTAGCCTTCAAATATTGAATCATTTTAAAAATCAATTCATTAGTTTTTGAGTTAAATCGTTACAAACAAATATTTTCTCTTCATAATATAATTGTAGATGAGATTTAGGTACCTCAGCATTTAATAACATTTAATAAACCATTTGATTTTATTGCAAAACGTATCGTATACAAGTGACATTGACAAATATTGTCATTATATTTCCTCAATATTGAAGGTCGCCACAGGATATGATACTGTCCTAGCATAATAATCGTGTATTATTGTTATTACAAATTGTTATTTAAATAACGGTCACCAAATTCTATAAGTACTACTGTCAAAAATACTATATTTACGAACATTGGGAAAAAGTTACTATAATGAGATGATGGTAGTGAATTATTATATTTTAATGTTAACCTAGCAGCGCGCCTCGCTGTTTTACCCCCGTGGGAATACGGGAATAAAATATAGCTAATAGCCTTCTTCGATTAATGGGCTATCTGACACTGCTTCACAATATTAGTATAGATTTATTTATGGCAGATTTGGAGGGAACTTTAGTAGGTATGTATGATAAAACAAATGACCTAGAACGTTATTCAATTGGTTGATAGTATATTTCTTATCACTAATTATCAGATTAGGTACGGTAATGTTTATAAATATAAGTACTTACTTAATTTTTTTATTAACATTAACTGCCTTATTGGCTTTGCATTCTTAGTCTGGTTTAGCACTAAACCAGGTTTTACAATCTGCCCCCCTAGCATGACTGTGCGTGATAAAATGTATAGACACCACGAAATAATATCGATTTCGCGAGCATGACCAAATGAATTGTGGCGTGGTACCATATGAAAAATTAAATATGGCGGCTATATTTATTGTATTTTGACAGTTGGATGTCAATAAATAGCCATATTGATTTTGCGAGCATGACCAAATGTCATAAAATTAATCACTTGGTAAAATTCAATATGGCGGGTATTTTTATCAAATTTTGACAGTTATATACATAAATCGCTGTATCTATCGCGTTTTCGAAGTCATGCTAGCCTAGCTGTTCTAAGTACAATTTTGAATACTCTCAAAAGACTAAAGTGACAGATTTGACTGACAAGATGACGAATGCTTACCAGGTTTTGTTAAACCAGACTAACCAATCAGATCTCGCATTATTTGCTCTACATACACGTAACTTTGGCGAGTTGTGGCTAATGTCCTACAGAAACCATTAAATAAAAGTTGAAGTTAAAAATGCAACGCAAATAAGGCAGTAATAGTTAGAATCTGAATTAATAGAATCAAACAGACAATTTTGGTTAGGTGTCTTAATCTATAAGTACTTAATAAAAATCCAAGTGTCTGTTTTCATTATCAAAACAACAGTTTTTCCTATATCCTTAGGAAAACTGTATTTACTGATACCAGAGTGGACGTAGACTATGGCGAAATGTCGCGGGTTCGGTTCCCGTATAAAGATTTAATTTAATGAAAAATTATGTTGATGACTGTACCCTGCCTATCATGGAGGTCGCGAGAATTAAATTGTATACCTAAATAAACGCAATGGAGGTGGTGGGAATGAAATTATGGAGGTCTGGGAAGGACCCATATATGTTTTATTTTTCTTATAACAATTATATTTTTCAATTGTGTAATAGAATAAATATCTTGTTTTCTTTACTTTATTATGTTTTTATACATTAACGGAGTTGATATGTGTAAATGTTATTCTTTTGAAAAAACATAACACTAGCTTTAGCCAATGTTAGCTCCACTCCTAAGCGTGATGTTATACATATAGCTTTTTAGCTCTATTTCGCGGTTTTATTCGCACAGTTCCCGATCCCGTGAAATTTCGGGATAAAACATAGCCTATGTCCTCCCCCGGACAATAAGCCACCCCTGTACCAAATTTCAAGTCAATCGGTTCAGTAGTTTGGCCGTGAAAAGATAACAAACAGACAGAGTTACTTTCGCATTTATAATGAGATTATGAGATATATTGTATTTTAGCTTTATAATATTGGTATGGATAGTGATATCCCTTATTGTAAATATTTCTACCCATGACGTCATATATCCAGTAAACGTGACAATAACACGTTATACTAATCTCTATTATTTTCCTTAAATGTATCATTTACTTATTAAATACATGGAATTAAATTAGTCCCAGATTTGGGATTCGTGAAGTTAAAGTTGGTACTTAGTAAATAATTGTTGATTTTAACCCCTATTTTATAAATAACTAGCTGTTTTAACCCCCGTTTCATTCACGGGTAAATTATGGAAAATACTGAATCGATTGAATTGAATTTAGACACAAATGTTTCTTTTAACCAGGAAAAGCTTACAGGCTTTTTACTCTGAAACTCCTGAATCTTATCAAAAATGTTTTCAAGTAAATTAATTATGTACACGCTAAATACCTACTATGTAGTATGCAAAATATAATAAAAATATAAAATAAAACAGTTACGTCATAAATAAAATTAAAACGACAATCCATGGTTGAAGTAAGAATACAAACACCGTCCAGACAATAAGTTAACGAACCGTCGTGTATTGTATCCGTACAAAGGGACATCCAAATCGGGACATTATGCCAAAAACGTCACGTCACAACACCAAACACACACAAAACACTGCAATATAATTAAAAGAAGAAAACACAGATACACGAGTCACAAAAAAGCAATATTTTAACTTATACAATTTTGAGCGCGACGCGTCGATCGCGCTTGGATAGTACCACGAAACTAACTCCGAAGAGATGTAACAACAATGAGAGAGCGAGACAGAAATAATATGCACCTGTGCACTTAAAATTGAATGATCGTCGAAACGAAACAGACATAAAACATTCCAATAATTAAAAAGAGACAGAGAATCGAACAGACTGTGCGGTACTCCGAACTAAAACGTCATAAGTTAGTTTTAAATTAATTTAATTTGAACTTAATAGCGTTGTAGTTAGAGTTGTTTTTATGAGATTTGATGAAGGCTTGCAATGAGTCAGTCAGTTGATTGTCAGGGTCAACATATGGCGAAAAGGTACATACGGCTGTTGGCCAAATTCCTTAGCTTATGGTGGAACAATACGAACAATATGATTTATAGTAAGATATTGCTTAAGACATATTGGACTGAAAAATCCCAATTTCCAATGACACAAAACAGTCAGACTTTTCACATTGACCGTGGTGATTTTAGTAAGACAGTGAGGAACAGACGCAATCGTCACGTTTAGTTGGAGTTGGTGACCTCAAACCAGAGTCGTGTTTGCAAAATTGAAAACATGATACGGGTCTTTACTTTACTGGGATATCAAATCCAACCCATTAGCCTATAATTCCCACGGAGTTTAGACCGACGCGAGTATTACCGCGGGACGCAGCTATAAAAAAAAAGGCTATAAAATCAAAGCACAGGTATAAATAATTAAAAGTAATATTAAACAATTTTTCCTCACACGGGAATCGAACTCGTAATAAAAATGTAAAACTCCCACAACATCGTTCTGGGTATTCAACTATCAACATCCTTCATTGAAAACCTCTCTTGAGATGAAAACTGTAAATACTGAGAATCGTAGTTACTACGTTTTGCCTCGGCGCCGACGAAATTTTTGTTTATGTATGGATTATTTCAAGAGTTCTTTAAAAACATGCTTCATGTGAACGGAAAATTATACGGAACTAACTGTTTTCATAGAAATTTGCGATTCTATTCTATCAATCATTGCGTTACGGTGAAGGAAAACATCGTGAGGAAACCTGCACACACCTGCGAAGAAATTGTAAGGTGTGTGTGAAGTTGACCAACCCGCACTTGGCCAGCATGGTCGATTAAGGCCTAATAACACATTCAGATGATCGCTGGGACAGAAAAGTGCTGGAGTGGAGACAGCGCTCAACCCGTCCCGTGAGAAGCCCTTCCGCCAGGTGGACCGACGACCTAAAGAAGGTGGCGGGTAGCGGCTGGATGCAGAGAGCTGGACCGAATTTCAAGACAATCGATTCAATAGTTTAGCCGTGAAAAGGTAACAGATAGAGTTACTTTCGCATTTATAATATTAGTGAGGATTTTTATTTCTAAACCCGTATCCAAATCCGTAATTTCACATGGTTATCATTTCCGCTACCATCGCGCAGTGGGTTAGAAAGACTGTTCCGCCACGTCTAGTCAGTTTATCAAGCCTTAGAATTTACAGATTCTCTACAAAACAGTTTTAGGATCTTGATTCTATATCCTTCCTTCAAAAAGTCTTCTAAATCCTTATCCTTACTAATATTATAAATGCGAAAGTAACTCTGTCTGTCTGTTACCTTTTCACGGCTAAACTTCTGAACTGATTGACTTGAAATTTGGTACAGGGGTAGCCTATGATCCGGGGAAGGCCATACGCTATGTTTTATCTCGAAATTCCCACGGGATCGGGAACTGTGCTGGTAAAACCGCGGGGCACAGCTAGTAGTAAATAAACCTTAAACATTTCTCAAACTAATGATGTCAATAATTATGACGTTCAATTCTCTTCTACTTTTCATTGTTAAGTTTTATAATATTTGAATAATTATTTACCCTATTACGTCATAAGAATTGTCAATAGCATATTTCTAGAGAGTTCAGCGTCATATTAACCGAAGGAAAACAAACAACATCTTACGCCCCGTAAATAATACACGTATTACCGTTAATATTCGAAAAAAAATGTTCCCATTGTCCCCAAGCTGATAGGTCACTCCTGTCATACAAATAGGTGATGTTCACTTGTGTTCGAAATCATCATTATCAGTACTTCGAGCTCGTCAACCACAGGCCGAGTGCAGGTTGGTCTACTTCACACACAACCTTAGATCCCTTTGCGGGCGTGTCTATATCAACCAGTGGATGCCACTGTTTATTTTAATAATATTTTCACAAGATTTTTGTTGTAAGGAGCGATGATCTCATAGAGTTTATAACCGGTGGGTGGGTCTAGGTCGAAGTCTGACAAGTGGCTAGAATTTAAATCAATAGTTGCCATTGAATTCATAATACAAACGCTATTACCGGGCGACCTTATGCCAACATTCATCAACATGATAAACCAGTATCGTTAATATATCACTGCAGAGCGAAGCCTCTCTCACACTGATCATCACTACATTGTATAAAACAAAGTCGCTTCCGCGTATGCTTAGATCTTCAAAACTACGCAACGGATTTTGATGTGTTTTTTTAGGGTGCGCCAAAGTTCACCTAAAATTTCAACTCCGATAATTGGAAATCCGAAAATTTTCTTCCTAACATTTTTTATCCTAACAATCGCAACTCCTAAAATCTTTGTCACTAATGTTTTAATTCCGAAACATTTGTTTTCCTATATTTTCTCAACATAACCATCGTTCATACTATTATTCAAAGTCATATCTTTTTTTTTTAGATTTATTTTTATTTATTATAATCAATATTATATACATAAATTTTTCGTAACTTTGTTTTTACATAACATGTAGGTATAACATATAACGCACGAGCCGAGCGAGCAAAACCAGAGTCCTGCTCCAATCATTCAGTCAAGTTCCAGTAACGAATCGGTCCTATTCCTAATTATTGGTTTAGGTTATGTTAGAACTGTGACCCCAACGCACGAGCCGAGCGAGCGTAGCGAGCGTGCCGCGGAAGCGGCCGGCGAAGTGCCAGAACCGAATTGGTCCTTTAGTTATGGTTATGGTAAACTCCCAGGCCATAAGCATAACCGTAAACGAGTCGTATAATAATCATTAAAACTATAAATATCATCTTCTACCCACATATATTTTTTATTACACTTGGTAAATGTTTCTTTCTGAGCATGAGTGAAAATATTATGGTAAGTATGTTCAGGGATAAAAGCGTTGCATGAAAAAAAACAGTAGGAGTTTAAATATATTTACATTAAAGATGTTATGAATTAAAATTTTCGGAAAAATGAGTGTTATGAGCATCGTCGGTAGCACTACAAATAGTATGAATTAAAACTTTAGAATGAAAAATTTTAGGAAGAATGATCATTCGGACTACAAATAGTTAGGAAAAACATTTTCGGGTAAAGAACTTTAGGTGAGCCAATATGGACCCGTTTTTTTAAATGGAAAGAGTGTTTTAAGTAGTTTTTAATTTTATCGCCGTATTCCCACGGGAGCAGGAACTACGCGGGTAAAACCGCGGGGCGCTGCTAGTTATATTATAAACAGTAGGTACGGTCAAATTGTATATCCATTAGAGTGCTGTGCTGTCGTTTAAGGGACAAAGCACACTTTTAGCTGAATGGATGCGTACGCGTCTCCATACAAAATGGTTGTTTTGTATGGACAAACGCTGAATGGAACTGAATAAGTGTGCTTAGTTCCTAAGATCCAACTGCAGAGCGAATCCTCTCTCACGCGCGTTGGTTCTATGATTACAGTAAAATCGTAATTGTATACCCAAATCAACCACATATATCGTGATAAATTCAGATCTCAATACCAAATTCAATAGTAAGTATGCAGCTGAACTCTATCTAGGTTTATTACCTATATCTAAGGTATCACATAACTAAGTTCGTACACTCTCAGACCCGAGGTGAACATTTGTGGTTCCCACAAACACTTCGCTAGGGAATTGAACCCGCAAACTTATATTTCGCAGTCTGGCATTGCGGTCACTGCGCCATTTCGATCGTCAAAGCAATTACAATAATACAAGCAATAAATTGAGACTTAAAAAATAATATTGTTTACATAACAATTTATCGGTTATGTCATTACAAAAACCAGATTTGTATTTCTGCGTATGAGTTTGTGATACGGTGATGTCATGGACTGAAATAAAAATGGCCGAATGCATCTCACCGTGACAGACCGCTAATTAACATTCTAGACCAGTGTTTCCCAAACTTATGGCTCCACTTACCCCGGCTAAAGTTTAAAGATGTCAGCGAAACTTTAATCCCATATTTAAAAAATGGCTGTTAAATAAAATAAGACTGGAAGGAAATGGGGGAGACCTTGGCCCAGGGAAGGACTACAGGTTGATGATGAAATTTATTATCCTGAAATATCCACATTGGAAAAGCAGTTGAAACCGTGTGAATCATAAATTGATCATAATATTTTAATAACATAAAATTTCAATAATATATGAAACTTAGTGCCGGAAACGTATTTTTTTTTTGCGTGTAATCATGCAACCCTCCAATAACTGAAACACTGACGGATTGATAATCCCTTGGGGTGTAAGTAGTCCACTTTGAGAAACTCTGTTCTAACTCGCGATTGTGATACGATACGAGCTCATAAACTTAAGTGTATTTAATTACACCTTAATATGACACACTATAGTTTGAATACAGCGTAAAGTTTTCCAACAATTTGGAATCACATAAATATTATTTTACCTTTATTTACCTTGCACGGGACTCGAACCCACAATCTTCTGTTTAGCAGTACGGCGTGGTGACCACTTTCTCATTTAGAAATATCGCACATACGAAAACTTTAAAAAACTGTTTAAAATATAAGTAAGTAAGTACGGGACTCGAACCCACAATCTTCTGTTTAGCAGTACGGCGTGGTGACCACTTTCTCATTTAGAAATATCGCACATACGAAAACTTTAAAAAACTGTTTAAAATATAAGTAAGTACACATACCTACATAGGTATCTTTCTTTTATATTAAACTACCTGTGCCCCTCGGTTTAACCCGTCTTAACTCCACTCCTATTGGTCTTAGGGCCTATTTCACGACCTTCAAGTAAAGATACTCACCAAGTAACGTTAGTTTTGTCTCTTTCTTACTTTATATCAAGTTACAAAGACTCTTACTCTAGTTACTCGTAAAGTTACTTGAAGATGGTGAAATAGGCCCTTAGCGTGATAAATGATATATTTATTTTTAACTAGCAGCGCCCCGCGGTTTCACCCACATGGTTCCCGTTCCCATGGGAATACGGGTATAAAATATAGCCTAGTATGTTACTCAGGGTGAGTGTAGCTTTCTAATGGTTAAAGAATTATTGAAATCGGTTCAGTAGTTTCGGAGCCTATTCGTTACAAACAAACAAACAAATCTTTCCTCTTTATAATATTAGTATAGATAATAGTAAAAAATCATCAGTTATTATAAACTTAAGCCATTCTTGAGAAAAGGTCATGATCGGTCGCAAAACTCGTATCAAATGATAATATTTTTTCTTAGTAATTCGCCATTTTATACCTACACATACCGATAAAACTACTTATAGGTATGTACGTAACAATAATTAAGTTTTTAATTAAACGTTGATTATTTATTATAATATTGTTTTTTATTACGCTATTGGCTTTAAGAATGATTTCATAATAAATTATACTTTATTGTATACTAGCTTTTGCACACGACTTCGTCCGCGTGGAATAATGACTTCCGACAGAATTTAGGTTCTTCCCCCTTTTCTCCGCCTAGGGGGGGAATTTCCAAAAATCCTCTTTTAGTGGTAGCCTGCCCTCCCCAAAAACACACATGTGCCAAATTTCAGCTCTCTACGACCAGTAATTTCGACTGTGCGTTGTCTGTTGGTCAGTATACATATAAGTAGATATATATTTGCCAATATAATACTTTAATTGTATATCTGTACTATTTCGATTTATCTATACTTACTAATCTGGGGGCACGGCAGTGCCCCCCGCCAAGTCGAGCGCGAAGCAAACACTGCCGTACCATCCTTTACAGGAACCATTTCGCCGCATTTTCAGGCCCCTATTTGACAACCTCTGGATAAGACTAGAACGTTGAAATTTTCGTCATCCAGTAAGCTATACAATCACATACTTAAAATAAAATTTCAAGTCTGTAGGTCATTTAGTGCCCAAGTTAAGCGAAAGCAAAGTTTCGCATTTTAGACACTCACTCACTCACTCACTCACTCACTCACTCACTCACTCATGATCATCAAAATAGAACTAGTACTTCCCATAAACCTAGAGAGCTGAAATTTGGTACAGAGTTAGGGTTTAATGGCCACATAAAGGGAAAACTATAAAAACTAGGATAATCGAACGGGAACGGGAATTATACGGGAATGGGAACGGGAATTGTAACTCAAGAACGGCTGAACTGATTTGGCTGAAAATTGGTGGGGAGGTAGCTTAGAACCAGGAAAAGGACATAGGATACTTTTAATCCCGAAATTCCCACGGGATTGGGAACGGGAATTTAAAAATCAAGAACGGCTGAATTGATTTGGCTGAAAATTGGTGGGGAGGTAGCTTAGAACCAGGAAAAGGATATAGGATACTTTTAATTCCGAAATTCCCACGGGATTGGGAACGGGAATTTAAAAATCAAGAACGGCTGAACTGATTTGGCTGAAAATTGATGGGGAGGTAGCTTAAAACCAGGAAAAGGACATAGGATACTTTTAATCCCGAAATTCCCACGGGATTGGGAACGGGAATTTAAAAATCAAGAACGGCTGAATTGATTTGGCTGAAAATTGGTGGGGAGGTAGCTTAGAACCAGGAAAAGGACATAGGATACTTTTAATCCCGAAATTCCCACGGGATTGGGGACGGGAATTTAAAAATCAAGAACGGCTGAATTGATTTGGCTGAAAATTGGTGGGGATGTAGCTTAGAACCAGGAGAAGCACATAGAATACTTTTAATCCCGAAATTCCCACGGGATTGGGAACGGGAATTTATTACTCAAGAACGGCTGAATTGATTTGGCTGAAAATTGGTGGAGAGGTAGCTTAGAACCAGGAGAAGCACATAGAAAACTTTTAATCCCGAAATTCCCACGGGAATGGGAACGGGAATTATAATTCTAGAACAGCTGAACTGATTTGGCTGACAATTTGTGGGGAGGTAGCTTAAAAACTATTTATGTATAGATACTTTTTATCCCGAAATTCCCACGGAAACGCGAACGGGAACTACGCGGGTGAAACCGCGGGGCGCTTAATAATATAATACTACTCCTAAAAAATAAGTGTGTCAAATAAGAAAATCTAATAAAATAAATCAATATAAACAAGTTTTAACAAAAAGAAATGAAATCCCACCAAAAACATTCTGTAAAAAACTAGCCAAGTCTCGATGGAGCTGCTTGTTTAACTCTAAAAAGTAATGAAATCTAGACAGACTCGTGCCAAGTCTAAGGTTCCTTACTGCGATTTCTTTATTATTATAGTTAATGTTGTGTGACTTGGCCGTTGAAGGGTACACATGTATGTACACAAGGGTACAAAACTAGGTGCTCCATGACGCTATTGCACCAATCTTAAAAAATCCAGAACCTATCCATTGACGATAGAAAATTTGCTTAATTATAGCCACTTGAAAAATGTTGATTCAATATCCAGTCAATTGTAGGCTTGATAAAGCTGCGTATTTTAATAATGTTATAACATTACGTGTAAACAAAATTGACATGTACCCACTACTAACCTTTTAAACAATGTTCAACGGCCAAGTCACACAACATTAACTATAATAATAAAGAAATCGCAGTAAGGAACCTTAGACTTGGCACGAGTCTGTCTAGATTTCATTACTTTTTAGAGTTAAACAAGCAGCTCCATCGAGACTTGGCTAGTTTTTTACAGAATGTTTTTGGTGGGATATTATTAACGCTGAAGTGTTCGTTTGTCTGAATCTTAGGGACAACTGGTCAGATTTGAAAAAATCTTTCAGCCCATACATCGAGAGGAAGGTTATAAAACATCAATCTACGACAGGGGTAAATGCGGGTTAAACCGCGGGGCGCCGCTAGTCTATAATGATAATATAAAGATAAAAAATATTGTTTTTTTGTTTGTAACGAATAGGCTATTGAACTGATTCACATAAGTTATATTAACATATTTTATCTCTGTATTCCACGGAAATAGAAACAGTGCGAGTGAAACCGCGGGTCGCAGCTAACTTTAAATAAGATATTAAACAATTTACACATTGATAATAAATATATAACAAACTAGAACACACTAGATGAGTAATGTCCGTGTTAATCGCGTTATCGCCTATAAAAATGCAACCAGCGGTATTCATAGCGCGGGCCGTCGCGTTGGCGGTAAACTTATTTTTAAATTTTCATTGTTCACGTGTTGGACACGGCATTGAAATTGTCATTAAAAAGGGACAAACAACAGTAAGGCGGCCTAGTCAGTTTAACTGATCAGTTGAACTGGCGTCCATCCAAAAATGGTCATCAATCACCGGAGCGATTACAGATTCCATTGGAAAAATCTAGTTGGTCTAAAACTTTTGGAGTGACGCACAGTTTTATGTCTGGACTGATCAGTTTAACTGACTCGTCAATGGCTACCTTTATATAGTCGATGTGTTTACTATTTTCGAATTCATATGTACCTGCACTTATTCGTGAGGATACTTCGAAGAAATTCTAAGGTTGTGTGTGAAGTCGACCAACCCGCACTTGGCCAGCGTGGTTGACTAAGGCCTGTTTACCCTAATTCAGGGTAGGCTCGAGCCCCTCGGTGGGGACATATATGAGTTGATGATGATGATAAATTGTTTGTTTTACAACTAGGCGGGTAAAAATGGCAGGGCGCTGATATATAAATATAACTACCTGCGCCCCGCGGTTTTACACGCGTAGTTCCCGTTCCCGTTCCCGTGGGAATTTCGGGATGAAAAATAGATGTTGGCCGATTCTCAGACCTACTGAATATGCTCACAAAATTTCATGAGAATCGGTCAAGCCGTTTCGGAGGAGTATGGCAACGAAAACTGTGACACAAGAATTTTATATATTAGATAAAAAAGAAGATTATTTGTGTGCGGCCGTTTGGTACACTTGTGATCCACCATGTAGGCTAAAATAACAACATTAAAAACTATTCTGGGTCGAGAATTTGGTCAACATGCGACCTAAATGTAACGAAGTCGTATATCATCATCACTATCGCTACATAGTATAACACAGAGTCGCTACCCGCTCTCTGTGCCTATGTATGCTTATATCTTTAAAACTACGGAACGGATTTTGATGCGGTTTGTTTTAATTAACCCCCGACGCAAAAAGAGGGGTGTTATAAGTTTGACGTGTCTGTGTGTGTGTATCTGTCTGTCTGTGGCATCATAGCTCCCGAACGGATGATCCGATTTCAATTTAGTTTTTTTTTTTTATTAAAGGAGACTTACGTGCGAGTGTTCTTAGACATGTTAGATGAAAATTGGTTGACCCGTTTAAAAGTAATTGTGTTGGGGGTTTTTTAAATTTTTAATTTACTTACATTTTTCAACTTATAGAGAGAGTGTTTCAAGGGGAAGGTTTTTAGCATAATTTTATCCCAGAATTCTCAAGTGAGCGGGAACTACGCGGGCGAAACCGCGAGGCGCTGCTAGTATCTACATATTTCTTATATTGAGTTAAACGGCGGGACACAGCCAGTAAAAAAGCTAATTGTTCATTAGTTTTATTTCAAACTTTCTTATAATACATACTTTCGTTCTTATATTCGTACGTAAATTTTTACTAATAAAGGAAAAAAATCCTTATTCAAATCACGATCGGTGAACGAACTCACAAAACGATATCGTTATAATTCACGAGGTATCACGACTCACGAAGGTAGCATTCGACAGACAGATTCCGTCTTAAGGAAGCAGGTGTACCTATATTTAGCAGTTTTGTGGTACGCAGATGTTCTTTCATTTGGCAGGTGGCAAGTTCTTTTATTTTGGGCACTTTCAAAATTTATCATTAATTTATGTTAAAGTTAAAATATAGTACAATTTTCTAAGATTACTGATACATTAGTACCTAATATCTTTTGTAGTCTAAGGGCCTATTTCACGACCTTCAAGTAAAGGTACTCACCAAGTAAAGTTAGTTTTGTCTCTTTCTTCCTTTATATCAAGTGACAAAGACAAAACTTGTGAGTACCCTACTTGCACTCCGAACTTTACTTGAAGATGGTGAAATAGGCCCTAAGTTATGTTTTTGTGGCTCTATTCTCTTCGCTGAGAGAAAAGCCTTTGCCATGCAGTAGGTTGTCACATAAAGATATTACTTTACTTTTTGTTTTCCTCTACGGTCCAGTTAAAGGTCAGATACAAAAGGCAAAAGTAACATGGATTATTTTGTTCATAGGTATACCTGCAGCATCTCCATGTTGACACTTACTTCCAAACAATTAGATGGTGTGATAATGGAGTGCGTGACTTTCGAAATCAACTCGTTCAATTCTAGTCTGCGTGTACTGATTTTTCGAAAAAAATATGATTATGATGCAAAATTATTTTTTTATGAAAATCAGTACTTACCTATAGGTACTTACTTCCGCACGGTACTTCCGTAATATTGTGCTAATAACTTCGATCAAGATCGAACGCTAATAAAGATTTTTTGTTTCGGTTAGATCATTATAAACTTAAAATTGGTGTGAAATTTACTAAAATAAGCAAATGCACGGTAAAAAAAAACATCATTGATAAATAAATATTTATCAGAAAATATTAGAAGTCACTTTGCAACACTACGCCCTCTAGGGGCGAGTGGCAGAACTAACATAATCAGTCAGTTCATAAAACTTACACTCCTACCACACAGATGGCGCTGTTATAAATATACAAACAATTACTTACCTCACGCTTAAAATATGTAATTCTATCCATTGTTTTTCATGAGACTTACCTGAAACAAAGCAATAGAAAAATTATAAATACAATTTCCATTAAATCATAATACTATTATATCATTTTTTTACTGTTCTTAAATACATTTTGTATCAGAATCGGCTTTTAATTCTGGGTAAATAGTGTAAGTAGTACTTATATTTTTATTTATTTGACACTGTGTCAATTGCAAACAAATTCTTACATTACTAAAACCGGCCTGGTTTTTGCCGATTCTTCTTGGCTATGCTCAATTTACAATTTTTTTAATTAAGTATATTATTTAAAACGTAATTTAAAAATAGCGAACCAGTTTTTACAACACGTTATAGGCATCAATTAAAAGCTTGCTTGTAATTATTTTTTGTACATAAATTGTTTGGGTCTTAAGCTATACGTATAATCGGCTTGGCGGCTATGCAGTTGCAGCAAGACATTGCAGCAAGCAGAAATTGTCAAAAATGTAGTCCGTTCACAGGCTCTATAACGATACTCGATACAACACTATCCTCCTATAAACACAGACCTAAGACATAATTGAATCAGTCCGCTCCACATCTGTCAGAGGAGACACAATAAAATCGAATAACAAGCGAAGTCCCCGCCGTGAATAGCTGAACAAGAGGTATTCAGTTATAATAGCTAGTGTGGTATTGTCAAGTGGTTGTGACTGACTTGAATACCTGCTGTCTTCCAGACGAGATATGCCTTCTCTGAGATGTACCCTACTATGAGTTCTCGATTGAAACTCGAACGAATACAATTATATTTTAAGTAACGAAGACAATTGTTGTGTCTTTATTGCGCTATCAAACACTAAACAATTTTGAAATTCGAACCAGTATTACAGAGTACACCTACTCATTATATAAATTTGCCCATTGTCCTTTGCGCTTATCCAAACACTTCGCTTCGAAATTTTCGTTCCGTTTCCATTGATGCTAAGTTATGTAGCAGGCTAGTAAAGATACGCCGCTGTGAGTTAGCTGTGCAAGGAAGATGTACAGTTCGAGCTATGCGATGCGACATTAGGTAGTGCTGGAATTACCAGTAGGATAGAGCCTAGAGCGGCAAATTTTAAGAGGGGGAGCAGATCTGCCTCTGCCCCCACGAAAATGATCGTTCTTCAAATAGAATTCAATCTAGTACGGAGTGATTGGAGTGACATCCGTAGTAGGGGCACAGGTAAACAATAGGTAACATCAATAGGAGTGAAGAACGTACCACGTTGTTAATTAAAACACAACCGCGCGACTGGCTCTAATTGAAATCGATTGTGTCCAAAGCACTCTTACAATGCGAGCTGACAACTACACTACCAATAGAACAACCTTCTCTTCAATAGAAAATGAAAAGAGTAATATTAAACGACACGTACGATGTGACATTTACGGGTTATGCGTGCAGATTTAATTAACTCAAATGAAAATTTTCTAATAAAACATTACCAACGAATATTCTGCAAAATCTGGGTTTGTGAGTGGAACGACGGAGGATGGTCACCCGATTAAAAGTATTTACTAACCGAGTCCAAAAAGAGAGGTTTCTCAATACGGTCGAAACCGTATTATTCATATTCATTTTAGATATAATGCTCCTTAAAATTTACTGCTTGACATACACATATTACACAATCGATTTCTAGTAAGAAATAATGAACATTATCTTTTTCAAAACTCCCGGGTTCAATTCCCGTTGTGAGTAATATACATTTTTTGTAAATCTTTAAATGCAGTTTTTAATTTTACTAAAATCGATGACATAGTTCCTAAGGACAGATTTGTATCTCTTATAGTTTCAGACTTTCCCCTCACTGGCCGATCTATTTGGGCCAACTGTATGGCCACTGTATAATGTGCTTTTTTTTGAACTTCAATAAATAAATAAAATTCATTAAGTATATACCAGATATAGAGGTATATTACTAGATAATACCATGTAACAGACCTAGTATAAACTATGTATATGTACCACGTTATGTTTACACGTACTCGTTCAGTCTGAGTGAATTCCATTCGTTTGTTTAGTATTTGCGCTATTAGCTTTACGTTAAATTATTGTTTATTTAGTTAGATACAACAGTTACCGGTAATGAACTAACTGGGTATTTATTTAGCTGGATAAGTTAGTAGTCATTACATAGTATAAAACAAAGTTGCCAAACATTGTCTTTCCAGAAGTATGCTTCGTTCTTTGAAACTACGAAACGGATTTTAATGCGGTTTTCTTTAATAGATAGAGTGATTCAAGAGGAAGGTTTTTAGCATAATTGTATCCATCCCCGCATTCTCACGGGAGTGGGAATCAGCGGGTGAAACCGCGGGGCGTCGCTAGTAAACATACAAAACTACGAACAACAGAACATAACATGTAACGAAACCAAACCTGTCTGTAGTTTATCAGATGTGAGGCTCCGCAGTAGCCGTTTGATGCTACGCCGGCGTCGAACCCCGCACCCCTCATCCGCACTCATTGCTCGCTCATCACTACACTATACACCATTATAGTTGTGTTGTTTTTTGTGAATGCAATGTCTTTTCGTTTCAAAACAAATGATTTTGATTATTTTATTTAAGTTAAGTTTGTGCAAAAGAGAACAGAAACAAATAATGCAGACAGAGATTGAAAATAAATCACACTAATATTATAAAGACGAAAGTTTGTGAGTGCGTATGTTTGTTACTTCTTCACGTCTAAACGACTAGAGTGATTCACATGAAATGTCCCATATAGCTCGGAATACATAGAGAACACATTCGATACCTTTTATCCAATCCCATGGGATAATGTTCCGCGGGGCACAGCAAGTAACGGTATAAACTACAAAAGCCTACACTCGTAGCATATTACTACGAACGCTACGATAATGTAGCAAGACAAGAGTCGAATAAAATAAAATCGAGGGTCAAAAATCAAGTTTCCATAGATATCTACACTAATATTATAAAGAGGAAAAATTTGTTTGTTTGAACGCGCTAATCTCAGGAACTACTGGTCCGATTTGAAAAAATATTTCAGTGTTAGATAGCCTATTTATCGAGGAAGGCGCGGGGGCAGCTAGTCATTAATATGCTGCTGAAACTACTTTTAATATATCACGTAGTAGACCGGGAGCGGTGCAATGCAACCCGTATCCTAACTTCACCCCACAATATCAATCATGGTGGATTATGCACCCCTCGAGCACAGGCTAACCCTCAACTAAAATCTCCCATTTTGGACGCGTAAAAGGTCAAGTCACAAGGATTTCGATTTAATAAGAATATTTATATTTTTGGGGAATTTTAAGTCAGTCAGTTACTTCTTACTACTACGTCTTTTCCGTTCCGGATCCCGTGGGAATTTCGGGATAAAACTAATCTACGGCCTTCGCCGGACCATAAGCTAGCTCTGTACCAAATTTTAAGCCAATCGGTTCAGTAGTGAAAAGGTAACAGACATAATTTAAATTCTAATGTCAATTATTATTATTGGTATGTTTGGTCAATTATGCGTCAAATGTACCAACCTCGGTCACGGATCACATAAATGTTGTTTTATCAACAATCCATACCTAAATGTCACCGAAAGGTTATTGTTTCAAACAGTGCCATTTTTAGCATTGTGATACATAACAGGGGACTCACTGGGAACGGTACGGAAAAGTTTAGTAACTTAAATATTAATACCTATTTTATAAATGTACAATTCTTTGATTAATTTCGATTAAAATATATCCGGATACATATCAGATATCGCCATCTAGTCCCAAAATAAGTTAAGATTGTACTATGGATACTAGAAAGCAAATCCTAACTAATATTATAATGCGAAAGTAACTCTGTCTGTCTGTTACCTTTCACGGCTAAACTACTGAACCGATTGACTTGAAATTTGGTACAAGGGTAGATTATGGTCCGAGGAAGAACATATGCTATGTTTTATCCCGAAATTCCCACGGGAGCGGGAACTACGCGGGTGAAACCGCGGGGCGCTGCTAGTAAACAATAAATATAAACTTTTTTAAACTTCCTAAAAGATATAACGCGCGACTGTATCGATGCAAATACGCAACAGTATCATACGCACAAAATGCTTGTCTCGGTCTGGGTGTGTGTGTGAATGAGTGTGTGCGTAGTTTCTGATACCCTAGATACAAGTTACGAACTTAGTTAGGGGTCAGAGTGCCTAGTGCGAGTTTTATTTTGGAAAAGTTAACTTTTCGATAACGCAGATTTGTATGGGATCGAACACTCCGCCAGAAGATGGCGCTGCTTCGATGCCATACAAATCGAAAAGTTAACTTTTATAAAATAAAACTCTCACTCGGCACACAGTTACAATAATGAGATGATGTAGTAAATGTTATGTTATTTTAAAACTTAAATTGTCTAACGGCAGTACGTGTTGTTAAATTAGTGTATTTCCAGAGCTAGATTCCGCACCTGCGAATTCCGCCCACTCAGTAAACATCAACTACGGATATGTACGCGTAATATCCGGACTTTACTCGCAAATTGCATTTTGTTATAAGTAATTACGTAAAGTTGTCCGCCCACTACACTGCGGCGTGCTATTTGTATATTGTAGTTTGTTTTGTACCGCGGTTTCACAACTTAAATAGACACAACCATTCCCTAATTTTTCTGGCTTTCGAGAACAGTTAATGATCCTAAGCCGAATGTTTTTGAGTGTGGATGTATGGATGAGAGAGTTTGTTCCTCTTTCACGCAAAAACTACTGAATGGATTTTAATGAAACTTTACAATAATTTAGCCTATACATCAGAATAACACATAGAATACTTTTTATCCCAAAATTCCTACGAGAACGGGAACTACGCGGGTGAAACCGTGGAGCGCTGCTTATATAGCATGGCACAGTATACACTGTACAGGTGCCTTTAATACTCCATACACAATTTGTTAACAATTCAACGTGAATCGTATATATTTACTTTTGGCACTGAACCGGTTTACATTGGCCAGTAGCTACAAACGGTTCGATCAAATTAATATATTATTAAAACATGGAATATGTACAGATGCTACGTCACAAAATAAACTGCCCCCCTAGACAAGTGGCAATTACATTAGACGTATAGAACAGAAAGTTCGTTTTTATGAATGAAATTGATATTTGCTTACGACTTGTAATTTTGCCGCGTTACGAAACGTGAAGTTGGAAGACAAGTGGTCATTTATCTATTCGTCGGATTTCGTCGCAAGGAAACTTCAAGGAAATGCCACAGTAGTACATTTTTCATTCAAAATGGTGAATGATTGATTTGTTTGATTCAAATTGTTCACGTTTATGTCAATATTAATTTCAAAAAATATAATTATTAACATTTATTTTCCGTTTTATTGCTATTGATATTAATATTAAAGATTAAATTGTAGTTCATAGTAAAACCACAGATAATATTATACTAGTAAAATCAAAGTTCATAATTTGAATTGCACAAAGTTTATAAAATGTACAAAAAATTTAGTTTTTTAATAGATTATAATAGTAATAAATACTTGAATAATTATTTGACAGAATAAAAATAAATTTTAAAGTTAAATAAATTATGAACAAAATGTTTATTATTCCATGGCACAGAGATACTTTGTGTAATGTGTTCTGTGGCGAACTGGCGAACGCTCCAAATATATGCCAAATCCTCGCCCCGTGGCGCAATAGGTTGTCAATTGGTAGCCAAGTGTACAAAAACATAATGAACGCATAGTCTATTTGTTTAAAGGTAAAAGTCAGTGGTCTTGTCTAACGGTTTTATTGTTAGATACTTTGATTATATACTTGTCTAGATGCAAAATTGGCCGTACTAAAACGGGTCAAATAAAGTCTACTCTACTCTAAATATTTGGTAGACTCACTTCTTGTTTACATCAGTGTTATTTGAATGACTTATGGATAACGCTCACGAAAAATAATTATTTATGCCGGTTTGCGCTGTTAAATTATGTTATATTAGTTCAATTGAAGTTTATTTATTTTCTATTACAAATTACTATTTTACTTTATTTAATTAGGTATATTGACATTGACATAATACCTAATACAATAATAAACGAGCCGTACTCACACATATCCCGCAATTTGAGGACAATTATAACGCGTCGTTTGTTGGCATTACTCTATCTAGACAAATATATAATCAAAGGTTAGACATCATGTTATTAGAATTTATTATTTTCAAGAGCCAAAAGATGGCGTTGTAAAAAAAGGATGGTGTGATTTGACCATAGAGGTATTATACATTGTATTATATTAGGGATTTGACGCCAGCAAAAGCCATAAGGAAACGAAACTTCAATGAAATAAATTATGTTTTACAACTTTAGAACTTAAAGAATATTATATACTTACTTAAATACTTAGAGTAAATATAAATACATAATAATTAAGGCATTAGGTAGATAGTTGCAGTTAAAACATGTTGGTAGCCTAGATTTTTAAAGATAATGTACACAGTTTTTATCATAATAAAGAATTAAATTACTTTGTTTGTTTATTTTTAATATTTATCAAAAACTAGAAGGTCAAAATACGAACACATAACATTCTTTTAATCGAAATTATATTATTTATTAGTTAATATCAAGATTCATGCAAACATTACTACAAAATTTGCAAATAAAGTATCGTCGCGGTTTTAGCGTTTCTCTCTTCTTAAGTTTTCTGCATGGTCCTAGCATGCGCTAAAATTCATACGCTCGCGGCCCGAAAACGTTTGTCAAACTGCCACTTGGCTGCCAATTTGTAATTTCTATTCACAAGCAAATGTCAAACTCATTTCATTTACTAACTTGCTATGTCAGTTGGAACGTTTTGTACTGTTTGACAATTGTAAAAAATGACGTGCACCAACGAAATCAAAGAAGTTAGCGCTGTTCTAGAGACGACGTTCGTTTGTGGAGAAAAGGAATAGACTGGGAGCGTTTGCCACTTGTCTAGGGGGGCTGTTACTCTCTCGTTAATAAACGAGGAACCGACCGGTATTAGTTCAAGTTTTTTCTTAAAGAATAAAGAGATAAAAAAAACCTTAACACAATTACTTTCAAACCACCATAACTTTTAAATGGGTTAACCGATTTTCATCAAACATCAAACTGAAATCGGTTCATCCGTTTGGGAGCTATCATGCCACAGACAGACAGATACACACACACACACAGACACGTCAAACTTATAACACCCCTCTTTTTGAGTCGGGTCGGGGGTTAAAAAGCTATGAATAAAATCTATTCATTTAGAAAAAAGCAGGCCTAAAAAGTTATAATTTTTGCTGCTAAAAGAATTGACAACGACAGAATTGAACAATCACTATCACTACATAGTATAAAACAAAGTAGCTTCTCGCTTCCCGCTGTCCGTCCTTATGTATGCTTATAGCTTCAAAACTACGCAACGGATTTTGATGTGGTTTTACCATTAGAAAGAGAGATTCAAGAGGAAGGTTTTTAGTATAGTGTTATCCCCGCATTTTCACCGCAACGGAAACTAAGCGGGTGAAACCGTGGGCACTGCCAGTAAATTATACTGGTAACATTTGTAAGAGAAATGTTTTCAATCCTAAAATTGATCCAATTTGTCGTAGCATGATGGTTATAGTCTATATATAAGCCCTCCTCTATAAATGGGCTATCTAACACTTAAATATTTTTTTAAATCGGACTTGTAGGTACTGAGATTAGTTTGGGAGAGCCCTACATGCCCCGTGGGTCCTCCCATTCTCGGCTCACGGTGGTATGCTGTTCTATGCATTTTCACAGAGTGCACATTAACGCGTTTAAATAAATAAGCTCTTCAGCTTTATAATCCTACTAATATTATAAATGCGAAAGTTTGTATGTTTGTGAGTTTGGTTTTTTGTTACTCTTTCACGCAAAAACTACTGTATCGATTTAGATTAAATTTGGTACAGATGTTCCTTAGAACTAGGAATAACACATAGGATAGTTTTAATCCCGAAATTCCCATGGGATTGAGATTCACGCGGAAAAAACCGCGGGGCGCAGCTAGTATTAGTATAGATAGATGGCTACCACTTATACAAGGGTAGCAAATCCAGTGGGGTCAATGCCCTCTAAGGGTGTGAGTATCGAGGGAGGACACCGGACCACTCTCCACTTCAAAGGGGTTTTTTGTTGGAAACAATTATAAAATTGATTAACTTTTATCACAGGATTCCCAGCTGTTTATGGGAGCGTGAAATTATTGTAAATTTTCAACTGAATTGCCTCTTATATTTAGATTTTATTATATACTACCGGCGCCCCGCGGTTTCACCCGCGTAGTACCCGTTCCCGTAGGAATATGGGGATAAAATTAGGCTAAAAACCTTCCCACTGAATTACTCTATCTATTAAATCAAACCGCATCACAATCCGTTACGTAGTTTTAAAGATTTAAGCATACAAAGGGACATAGGGACAGAGGACATAGTAATTAGGTTTTAATAACTTACTTGTATAGTTATAAAATGTATACTGAATCTAAATTAGGTTGTATTTTTAGTTTTAACCCAATGCGATGAAACATTAAGGACCGGGTTCGATTCCTGTCTCGAGTGATACATATTTTTCAATTTTTCAAACTTGGCTCATTCTTCAATATTTTACTTGTCAAACCGCGGGTGTAACAGCGGAGCGTTGCTAGTAGTAAAAACTTTAATACACAGTATATTAGTATGTTATGTTATAAATAATGATGAGTTCACATGATACATGTAACAAGTACGTAACGTATTACAAGAATGTGTCGTAAAAATGTTATTTTTATGTGTTTGTTATCTTTCATAGAAGAATATACAAGACGTTTGACGCATCGAGTTTTAAAGTTGTACTCGTAATAATTGACGTGTTTACACGCCTAGTTGGTATGAGTAATCTATACTAATATTATAAAGAGGAAAGATTTGTTTGTTTGTTTGTTTGTAACGAATAGGCTCCGAAACTACTGAATCGATTTCAATAATTCTTTCACCATTAGAAAGCTACATTCACCTTGAATAACATAGGCTATATTTTATCCCCGTATTCCCACGGGAACGGGAACCACGCGGGTGACACCGCGGAGTTTTATAAAACACTAGCTGTACCCCGCAGTTTCACTCGCGTAGTTCCCGTCCCCGTGGGAAATTCGGGATAAGTATGCTATGTCCTATTCTCAGACCTACTGAATATACATATAAAATTTGGTAAAAATCAGTAAAGCCGTTTCGGAGGAATAAGGTTACTAACATTGTGCCACGAGAATATTATAAAATACTAGCAGCGCCCCACGGTTTCACTCGCGTTGTTCCCATTCCCGTGGGAATACAGGGATAAACCATAGCCTATGTCACTGGCTGACAATATAGCTTCCCATTAGTTAAAGAATTTTTGAAATCGGTTCAGTAGATCCCGAGATTACCCCTTACAATTTAACAAATGTACAAACACACAAACTTTACTTCTTTATAATATTAGTATAGAAGTATAGAAGAAGATTAAAAGGAGACTCTAGAAACAATTGATAGAAATGTATTCCCGTGTTCCCTGGATAATGCCTCTAGAGCAAAATTTTCCTTCAAACAGTCTCATCAGATTTTGTCGTGGTCATAATTTTCTTTTACAGTTGTGAGGTTTCGTATTTTTACAGTATTTTCGTGGTTATTAGTGTGGGACAGGTCATTAGATAAGGTATGGGAACCTTGACCGGTTGGCGCGACGCCAGCGAGCCAGGCGACTCCTGTAGATCGATAACAATGCAACGGGAACGCGGCCATCAATCGACTACAATACTGACTATTATAGGAAGATTTGGTGTAAAAATTTAGTAGACCGTAAATAAAACAACTCTCACCCCGTAGTGTCATTTGCACCATTGACCAGCACCATTGATGGTGCAAATGATACTATGATGTACCGTTTGCACCATTGCACCATTGCTACCATTATTGATGGGGCAAACATATCCAATGGTGCAATTGGCACTTATATTTATCTATATATATAAAAGAAAGTCGTGTTAGTTACACCACTTATAACTCAAGAACGGCAGAACAGATTTGGCTGAAAATTGGTAGGGAGGTAGCTTAGAGCCAGGAGACGGACATAGGATACTTTTTATCCCGAAATTCCCACGGAAACAATGCGGGTGAAACCGCGGGGCGCCCCTAGTTATTAATAACAGAGTCAAGTTTTCAACTACTTTAAGAGAGTTAAAAGCACTTGAACAATAAAAGTATATTAATATATCCTCCCTCCTTTCTTGAAGTGTTAGAAATTATTTGAAAATTCATTCTAATGACTGACATTCATTGCGTTTGTTTCTTGTGTCGTTCATATGATTTGATTGTCATAAAAAGCAGAAAAATGAGCGAATCCGATTTAATTTTTCTGAAACAGAGCCGGGGCCGACTTTTATTACACAATGGGTATCAATACCATTTTCACACAAAGTATAAAAATTTAAACAGAGTATGGAGGTGCCGCTATTACAAGAAAACAAAATGTAAGGGGACGATTACTATATCACAGGTATGTGTAACTGTCTTTTTGCCCGCAGTGCCACTAGCATCAAATTCTTATATATTTTTCCATTTATTTAGCTGTATATTGTGTATAAGTATATATAGTATAAATATTTTTAAAGTTCGTATCTTATGTTTTGTTTCTTTTTTAGGATGAATCAAAGGTGTTTAAAAAAATTAAGCATTCTGATAACTGCAAGCCAGATGAAAATAAAAACACGGTTTGTGAAATAATAGGGTCCTTCATAGAAAAGGCTACTACTTCAGAAGAAACAGTTCCAGCCGTTTATAAAAAGACTGTAGCCTCAATCAAAAATAAAGGACTTGACATTGTTCAAAAAAAACCATCTTATGAAAAATTCAAATCTGTGGCATACAGAAGAATAAGAAAAATTAATTCTGTTAAAAAAATGGCATATAAAGATGTTACAGAACTTGAAATTCCTCTTGACCATAAGGATTTTTGTTTAGCTGATTATAGTCATGAAGACGAAAGAATTTTAGTCTTTGCATCGGAAGAAGCAAGAGAACTGCTGAAAATTGGTAAAATCTTTTTTTGCGACGGCACTTTCAAGAAATGTCCGAAGCCATTTACTCAGCTCTACGTATTTTTCTGTGACTTAGGAAGCACTGATGACAAAAACTTTGTTGTCCCTGTTGTATATGTGCTTTTGACCAATAAAAAAAAAGAAACATATATTCTCATGATGAATCTCATCAAATCTCAAATCCCAGAATGGGGTCCTTCGAAAATTATATCTGATTTTGAACAATCTTTCATTAGTGCAGTCAAAGTAGTGTTTCCTATGGTTGAAAATCACGGTTGTTTTTACCATTTTCAAAACCAATTGCGGAGAAAAGCTAAAAGTCTCAATTTAAAAAAGACTAACGCTACAAAAATTGTTTCTCTTTGCACCATCTTACCTCTTCTGCCAGAATCAAAAATTGAAGATGGATTCAGATACATCATAGCAGAGAGTGATGCTAACGGAAGTAATAAAAATTTGCAGCAATTTATTAATTATGTGGCTAGATTTTGGATGCCGAAAAAAAAACTCTGGTGTTGTTTTGGTGAGAGGCATAGAACAAATAATGTATGCGAAGGATGGAATGGACATATTAATAACTGCTTTAAAAGAAGACCCGCGACAGTGAGTCACTGCTTAAAAGTGCTTAAGGAGGACGCTGCATTTCATGCAGTGAATGCTCTTACACAAGACCCGTACAAAAAGCGATCAAAGGAGGTTAGGGATCGGAATAATTATATACAGTACGTACAGATGCAATTAATTAATAGTGAAATAGATATTCCACTATTATTGGAAAAATTAAGATAAAATAATTAAGCATTATTTGTCATTGATTAGCTGTCATTGATTCTTTGTTATTAATAATAAAAATATTTTATATTAATAATAAGCGATTCATTCTTCCATTATCATTAGTAAAGTTTTAGGGGATACAGTATTTGTTCATGGGGAGAAAAATTCTGTAAAAAAAAAAAAAAAAAACTCTTCCCTGAGGGTCTCGGGGCGGGGCGGATGGCCATTAAACAGAGCGATAGCTCGAGGAAAGCCTTGAGGCAAAATAAATATATTTTTAATAGTGTCATTTGCACCATTTGCCCCATCGATGGTGTAAACGGTACATGACAGTGTCGTTTGCCCAATTAATGGTGCTGGCCAATGGTGCAAATGACACTACGGGACTCTCACTCTCTTTTCCGAACCTTTATCCCATGTCTATTTGGGGTCGGTTTTCAGTTTTAACTAGATTTTGGTGGAATGACAGTCTTAAATAAAACAACGGGATTAAAAAATAATATTATTTTTAATTCCCGTTGTTCCCATTGCAACCAATGAGAAAACTTTTACGGTGGGAACAACACTCGGCGTAATTTTTATTATTTGGATTACCAAAGTTCATTACTAATTTCAAAGTATGGGCTTTATTGTTTATAGGTATTTGTGTGACGCTTGATGGGGGCAACGGGAATACACGAAATTATCCGATATACCTGTCCCCCGCGTTTAAGAATTAACTCCACTCCTGTTGGTGTTAGCGTCATGTTATACCCTCAAGCCTTCCTCGATAAATGGTCTAAATAATTTTTAAATTGGACCAGTATATTTACCTCAGGTTCACGTTCAACCTTTGCTAAGTTTTCGACTAGATAGCGATATGTGATGATATTATGTGCGGGTATTTATTCACTACTATGTACTACTTACTCAATAAGTATCAAAAAGACGTATTCAAAACCAATATTTGCACCATTATGGTTGTGTTTACAGGGCGAGGGGAGCGTGCCCCCCGTCTAGACCTATCGTGTGGACACATTATATATTAAACGGTGTCATTTAGTGGTGAATAGTACGCACCTGTATGTTTATCATATGAATATCTTGTATACTAATAGTAAAGAGATTTGATTGTTTAATCGCATTGAATATGCTTTGAGAGATTAGTTATTTAAATAAATAAATAAAAATCCAGTTATTGCTTATACATACATACAATACAAAAGATATAGGTAAGTAAAATACAAACATATTTTTGCTCAGCATTTGGGTTAGTACACTTTCCAATTAGGAAATAGTACCTGTAATGATATGTGCAATTTTAGGAAGTAAATTAATACAATACTTCAAATAAACGTAACGTGAGGGCGATTTGGCCTTAGTCAACCACGCTGGCCGAGTGCGGGTTGGTCGACTTCACACACAACCTTAGAATTTCTTCCCAGGTGTGTGCAGGTTTCCTCACGATATTTTCCTTCACCGTAAGAGCGTCGGATAAATGTACATATGAATTCGCAAATCGACACATTGGTACGTGCGGATCGAACTAGGCACCTTCCGATTGGAAGTCAAAGGCTTAAAGACTACGCCATCGACGCTCTCAGAGTAGGTATAAATATGAAAAACGACAAACAGTGGCATGTCAAACTTGAACTAAATGTGTTGTGGACGATTGCCAAGTGAGTCAGACAGGGAACCCTTGTGCCGTGAGCCGGGCACGCGGTGACACATTCAACATACGTACACAATAACACCCAGTTGTTACATGATTGTACTAAACGACATCTCCGAGCAAAGATTGAACAAAGCATGCGTCGGCGTTTCACATCTATGCTATATTATAAAGCTTAAGAGTCTGTTGAACGCGCTAATATCAGGATTTTAGTAAGGTTTAAAATACTAAACCAGGTTTTACAACCTGTCAATCTGAATGATTTGGAGCGATAACATAGATTATATTGTTAATTGAATGAACAAAACCATAGACTAATTAAAGTTTTTGAATTTCTTGTTCTAACTTTAATTCTGGAACGCTAATTTTTTAAACCGAATCTAAATTTAACGCCGGTTTTATTTAAACTACGAGTAGGTTTAAGAAACTTGACGCAAATAAGGCGGTTAAAGTTTAATGTATTCAAAAAAATAAAATAATCGAAATAGCAAATAAAAAACAAATTCACTTTCACTATACTCCCCATTGGTGAACACAAAAAATTTCAAGAAGTGAACTGAAAAGATATACACATACAACATGTTGATTGACGAGTCCCACTGAAAGCTGAGCTGAAAATAGTGATGTTTGTAATCGACAGACTACACCCGGACATACTGACCAATTGTGAAACAATCATAGATATAATATCGTGTATGTGTATAGTAATGTACTGATCGCAAATAAATATAATAGAAAATTTGGTGTTGTCTTTTTAATGTTTTTTTAACTCTACCAGTACGTGTTCCGTAGATTTTTTTTCCAATTGACTACTATTAAGCTAATTTTCCGTGAGTAGCTTCATTTTAATTATTAAACAAAACGTACGACTATATATCATCATCTGATGATGGCCACCGGACGTGGCTGAAACTAGTCGAGGGATTCGACTTAAATAAGTACGTACTAACATCCCGTTGTTTCACATACTTATAGCTTCATTTTGATAAGACGCCCAACATTTGATTTTCGAAAATTCCCGATTGTGGTAGCTAACTGGGATAGCAGGGATATAAAACTTTTGACCGTACTACTGGATTAACCTACCGATACATTTGTAGGACAAGATAAATTGCACAGAGGCTAATTGTAAGATTGTAACCTATTTACTGCAGTAAAGAATTTATTTATTTACTAGCTGTGCCCCGCGGTTTCACCCGCCTAGTTCCCGATTCCGTGGGAATTTCGGGATAAAACATAGCCTATGTTCTTTCCCGGATCATAAGCTACCCCTGTACAAAATTTCAAGTCAATCGGTTCAGTAGTTTAGCCGTGAAAAGGTAACAGACAGACAGAGTTACTTTCGCATTTATAATATCAGTAGGGATTTAATTATGTAAGCAGATATATTTAAACTAAGCAACAGTAAAAATAAGTTTTAAAACATTTTTCTTCCTACGGTGCAATAAACAAACGTTGAGATGAACACGTGTCTATATTTATTTACAACAATATAAAAGGTCCGAAACAAGACATACGAGATGGTATTAAGATACTAAAAATATACACAAATAGGTTACAGCACCGATCGAGACGCTGATAGGTTCGTATCGATGGTAAACATTTGCCAAAAACGTTCCCATACAAATACTATGTGTTAGTTTTAAAGATAATACATGCCATATACTAATATTTTAAAGAGGAAAGATTATTGTTAAGCCTCGATACCTAATATATTTTCTAACTAATAATTAAACCACTTTGTAATAAATGATATTTTTACTGACTACTAAAAATATTACCACCAAAACCACATGACATTTTGACATATAAAAAAATATAAGTGACAAGTTAATAGACAATGACTCCTCCGTGGTTACAATGTAGACTTCTCCTCCGTGGTTCATGCTACTTGTTCCAACAATTATATTAATCAAAAACTACTGAATCGATTTTAAAAATTCTTTCACTAAAAGTATTATACATTATCAGTAAGCGACATAGACTATATTATATCCCCGTATTCCCACGGGAACAGGAACTAAGCGGCTGTGAACTGCAAAGCACTGCTAGTTCTTAGTAATCACAAAAGGCGGTTCCACAGAGAAAAACACATTTTTATGATGATGTAAATCGCTCATAGTACATACTTGCAAATATTGTTATTTACGTTCACAATTCAATGTCGATGTATTCAGGTGAGGGTAGTCGTAAAACCCAAGTTTTTACGGCCACAACAGTATAAAAGTACTTGAATCAACGGAATACTTTTAATATTTGTTACTTACGTAACGTTAGACCTTCAGAGTTGAGACTAGAGATAGCGGAGTCATTGATATTAGTTATTGTATTAACTTACTTGCTGTGCCAAGCGGTTTCCCGTGGGCATACCGGGATAAAATTTAGCTTATGTCCCCTGAAAGTAAACTATCTAATAGTGAGAGAATTTTTCAAATCCGTCTTGTAGTTTCGGAGCCTATTCAATGCAAACAGACAAACAATCAAATCTTTCCTATTTATAATGTTAATACAGATTTTAATCGTGCCATTCAGCCGGCACTGCCGTTCAAAGAATCCCCAATGAGACCCACATTAGGGTCATTACAAGACCTTTATTAAAGAGACCTCGACTCCAACTGGCTACATCCTTATTCGGTACACGTTTCTATTTGTTTTTAGGTTACAAAAACAACAATTAAAATTAATAGTGATACAGGAAATATGCCATTACGAGTAACCTATCCGCTTTATTTGTTGTAAGGTTATTTAATTATTTTATAATAAAGGTAGAAAATGTAATTAGCAAACGGGTCTTCTGAAGGAAAGTGACTTCTGTCGCCAGTCACACAACAGTCGCAAATCAGTTGCCGGCCTATAAGGGATAAAAGGATATTACGATAAAAACATGCACTATCAGGGCTACAGTTCTGATAGTGCATGTCTAAATGGCATTTCTCCCCAAACAATGGCCCATCTCCTAACTTGCCGTGCGTGTCCCTACACCTGCACACGCGAGGACCTTTACAAGGCCACTGATAGTGACATATCGGTGGCCGAGTTTTGGTCCTCAAAAATATACACGCTAAGAAGAAGAAGACGATAAAAAAGGATACAGAGAAGAAAGAAGAGTTCAAAACTGATTAGAAAAATATTTTAGTGAAACTATTAAAAGTTTAATCCTTATGTTAGTAATTACCTTCTTTCTATGTTACAATTTCAGAGGGCAAAAACATCTATAGTTGTTTATACATCAATGATATAAAAAAAGATGTAAATCAAAATTCGTAGTACGTAAGTACATAGTTTTACGGTGTTTCTGGACATGTTATTGCATTTTTTATGGAGATGACGTAACAATGGGTAAGGCATTTTATTAAAAGAAGTGTATCCTTATATAGTGTATCCATATTATAAAGCCGAATGTTTGATAGTGTGGATGTTTGGATGTTTGTTACTCTTTCACGTAAAAACTACTGAATGGATTTTAATGAAATTTGGTACAGAAGTTCCTCATACCTAGGAATAACACATAGGATACTTTGATTTATATATCTATAGCACTACTAGCTGTGCCCCGCGGTTTCACACGCGTAGTTCCCGTTCCCGTGGGAATTTCGGGATGAAAAATAGATATTGGCCGATTCTCAGACCTACTGAATATGTTCACAAATTTTCATGAGAATCGGTCAAGCCGTTTCGGAGGAGTACGGGAACGAACATTATAACACGATAATTTAATATATAAGATTTGAGTGGGTGTTGTAGTTTTTCCGTAAATGTACCACAAAACTGTATAAACTGTTAAATTACTCGTAGAAGGGCTTCACTCGCCCTAACTACGCTAGGAAGTAATCACGGCATGTTAGCAAACGTAAAGTAAAATTAGCAACGCCGACATTCTTAGTGGATGACCGTACGACCTATATGTGGGGACCATAAAAATACACTTAATACATTACATTTGGACTAACTAACAGAATCTTGCAAAGTAGACACTACCATAAGACAAAATTGTGATTGAAGTACTACCTGCAGTAGATTTACCCGCGTAAATCCCAATCCCCTGGGAAATTTGGGATACATACCTAGTATCCTATGTGATATTCCTGGTGATAGGAACATCTGTACCAAATTTAAAAAAAACTGGATTTAGTAGGAACAGATATTCCAGAGATTGTGTTGTTTTATATTAGATACAAAATAAATTCGCCACATAGTTATTAGTTTACTTACATACTTTAACATCCTTACTAATATTATAAATGCGAAAGTAACTCTGTCTGTTACCTTTTAACGGCTAAACTACTGAACCGATTGACTTGAAATTTGGTAAAGGGGTAGCTTATGGTCCGGGGAAGGACATAGGCTATGTTTTATCCGAAAATTCCCACCGAATCGGGAGCTACGCGGGTAAAACTGCAGGGCGCTGCTAGTAATAATTATAAGTAACATCGTGTTTCTGTGTCAAAGTGTCTAAACTCGGGTTTTCTATGAAACGTTCAATGCATGTGTGTCGTTCGCGGAAGTTCAGAAATAACTAGCTTTGTGTGCATTAGGGATGTTGGAAAAATTAAATTCTATTTTGCCCGTTAGTCTGGTAATCAAAATATCCCTCTGTATATCTAGTCTGTTAATATCACCCATTTTTTTGTTTTGTAAAAATAACAAAATATCTTAAAAAGGTACGTACTAAAATTGGGGAAACGTTACTTGATATTAATTGTTGCACGGGCGAAAAGTCATAGCAACAAGCTAGGTCAATTAATATATCTTATTTATTTTTCGTTTAAACATTTGCTGCCTTGTTTGCGTTGCATTTTTAGTCCGGTTTAACAAAACCTGGTATTTGACACCTTGTCAGTCAAATCTGTCACTTTGACAGTATTCAAAATTGATTGTAAAACCTGGTTTAGTGCTAAACCAGACTAAAAATGCAACGCAAATAAGGCAGTTGGCGTTTTTTTCTGTCATTTTATCACGTTTAAAAAGACCTCGTTTGTAAGACCTTTATGAGAACACTCATTTCAATAAATATTTAAAAGTATCGAATCAGCAAAGGTTACGAACAAAGCTACAAGGGTGGAACTCTTCAGCGACGAGTGGACGAGGGCTTGCACGTGATGGCGTGACAATGGGTCAAGGATGCCGCGATTCTTCACATACCAATTACTGACTACACAGGCATGACGACTGGGTTAACATTCTTTAGGGTTCCGTACCCAAAGGGTAAAAACGGGACCCTATTATTAAGACTTCGCTGTCCGTCCGTCTGTCACCAAGCTGTACTGCAGCACTAGCAGCGAGTTGGCGAGTACTCGCTCACTCACCCGGCGAGTACTCGCTATTCGCTCATCGCCGGCGGTGAGACCATTACCTAAAACGCGTTAGTTTAATGGGGGCTCGTGACGTCAATTTTGGGTAGGTAAATAGTGTACCGAGCCATGACGTCATACGAGATTTCTATGCACTGTAAATATCGTCCACGCAAACGATTTATCGAGACGAGACATATATAGCTGACTCGACAGACATAAGACAAGTTATAGTGGTGGTTAACATTACTAAATTTTCTAATTATTCGCTCATTGTTCCTAATATTTTCTTATATAAGAACCTGACAATAACCGAAAAAATAATTAGCGAAATCGGTCCAGTAGATCACGCGTGATACCGTAACCAAGGGAAATAGGGATTCATTTTTATACATACAGATTTATGTAGATTAGATAGATTATGTTAAGTGAGGCCGAGTATTGTGCACATGAGCTGCCTCGATAGTTCATCCCTGTATTGATCTATGTACGGATGGATGGAGCACACTCGTAATATAACACTAGCAGCATTCCGTGGTTTTATCCGTGTTTCTCGTGAGAACATTACCATCTACGAGGGGGGGTCAAAAAGTTCGCGGAATGGAGGGGATAGCGGGGGGTGGGGGACCTGCCGCAGGTAGTAACTAATGAGCAACTCTTTGTGAGTATATATGCCAAGTTTGAACCTGATTGTGTCAATAACCTTTGACCTGTCGTCGATCAAACAAGTGAATCCGGAAGAAAAACTTGAACATGGAAAAAATCGAGTTTCGTGCCGTCATAAAGTTCCTCACTAAGCAAGGAAAACCACCTCAGAAAATTTTGGAAGAAATGTTATCAGTATACGGGGACTCTTGCCCTGGGAAAACCATGGTGTACAAGTGGAATAGCCTTTTCAAGCAAGGCAGAGAGTCTCTTGAAGACGACCCTCGCTCAGGACGGCCGATTGAGGCCACCACCTCAAACATCGTTGAAAAAGTGGAGAATCTTATACTGGAGGATACTCGTTTGAAGAAGAAACAACTTGCAGAAATGGTTGGAGTATCACCTACAACCATTTTAAATATTCTACACGACAATCTTGGGATGTCAAAAGTCAGCGCAAGATGGGTGCCAAGAATGCTCACACCACCACAGAAACAGCTGCGCGTCGAGTATTCAAAGGAGTTTTTAGACCTCTGTAGCGCCGACAAGGAAGGAATTTTTGCAAGACTTGTTACTGCAGATGAAACTTGGGTTCATCATTATGAGCCTGAGTCGAAGCAAGAGTCTATGCAGTGGCATAAAAAGGGTCAGCCCCCCCCTAAGAAATACAGGGTGTCACAATCGGCTGGAAAAATCATGGCAACTGTTTTTTGGGATACAGAGGGTATTTTATTAATAGATTATAAAGATAAGGGTGTTTCTATAACGGGAGAATACTACGCTAATCTACTAAGACAATTAAAAGAAGCAATCAAGGAGAAAAGGCGGGGAAAGTTGACAAAGGGTGTGCTGCTTTTGCATGACAACGCACCGGTACACAAGAGCCGCGTTGCGATGGCTGCCCTTCATCACTGTGGCTTCGAAATGTTAAACCATCCTCCCTATAGTCCAGACTTAGCCCCCTGTGATTATTTTTTATTTCCCAAATTAAAAAAAGAGCTTCGGGGGAAGAAATTTTCCGATGATGAAGAAGTCAAGTCGGCGATTTCGGCCTATTTTGAGGACAAAGACAAATCATTTTTTTTCGACGGTATTAATAAGTTAATAGAGAGATCTGAAAAATGTATTCGACTTAAGGGGGAATATATTGAAAAAGAAAAATAGTACAGTATTTTATTTCACCCCCCTTCCCCTCCGTTCCGCGAACTTTTTGACCCCCCCTCGTAAGTACATAGTATAAAACAAAGTCGCTGCCGCTGTCTATCTGTCCCTATGTATGCTTAGATCTTTAAAACTACACAACGGATTTTTTTTAATAGATAGGGTGATTCAAGAGGAAGTTTTTTAACAATTTTATCCCGCATTCTCACGGGAGCGGAAACTAAGTGTGCGTAGTTTCTGATACCGTAGATACAAGTTTCGAACTTAGTTAGGGGTCAGTTACTGTAATGAGATGATGTAGAGAATGATTATGTTATGTTTTGTCTAGTAAGCTCTTTGATATTCATAGGTACTAAATTGAATAGATGAATATAAAATACGAGTATACATTGAGATTTTATACATTCCGTGGGTAAAATAATATATTTAAACCAAGTGAAAGAACGATTGCCGGATCGCGACTCGCCGGCCACATCCTGTGCAGATATACAAAGTTTTATCGCAAACGGTACAGACAATAATAATATACCTACACATATAAATAATAATACATGATTTTTGATATTTACGAACTATAATACCAATGATATCTATAATAACAAATAATTATAAAGCTGAAGAGTTCCACACGGTAATGTATTAAAAAAGTTATTTATTTATTTTTATATACACTGACATCATAGATTTACTTATTCTATCAATTTCAAAATATGTATGTATAATGTCACTAGCAGCACCCCGTGGTTTTACCCGCATAGTTCCCGGTTCGGTGAGAATTTCGGGATAAAAACTATAAGCTACCCCTGTACCAAATTCAAAGTCAATCGGTGCAGTAGTTTAGCCGTGAAAAGGTAACAGACAGACAGAGTTACTTTCGCATTTATAATACCTATTAGTAAGGATTAATTTTATCCAATCACCCAAATAATAAAAAACACAGAGTTACAAACAAAACAACTTTCTAACAATCACGTAAGGCATCAAAGACACATAAATAAAATATGGCGACGTCGGCCTTGTGGCACTCCCGCCAAAATCTCACAAGCAAACAACATTACCTTAATGTTTAAGGACAAACCTTGCCATCATTATATTACTCGTAATACAATCTAATAGAAAACTGTACTAATAATATTTCACGGCTAAACTACTGAACCGATTGACTTGAAATTTGGTACAGGGGTAGCTTATGGTCCGGGAAAGAACATAGGCTACGTTTTATCCCGAAATTCTCACGGGATCGGGAACTACGCGGGTGAAACCGCGGGACGCAGCTAGTAGTATATAAACCTAGTCGCTCGCCTTAAAAGAGGATAGATTTGATTGTTTTGTAACCAATATATTTTGATTTTCAGAAAGGAAATCTCTATTTAAAACATTATGCTGTAAAATGAGCTTTTTTGGGCAAATTTGAACGACGTGTAAAAATAAACATAATACATAAAGAATTTTTGTTTCAAACAGAATAATTGAATTAAGAATGTTACAAAAGAAAACGTGTATCTTTTTATTGAAATAAATACTAAAGTTTGTGAAAAGGTTTGTTTGTTTACAATAGAAATAGCGTTTTTATGTAAATGGGCCTTCCGATCCGACCTTCAAATCCGATACTGTCGGTTTACAACTAGCCCAAGTAATATCGTTTTGTTATTATAATTCGATACTCTTGATGGCGTGTTTTGATAACAAATAGAAAACAGAATTTTATAAGTAACTACACTTACTAGGTCCTTGTCACAGTATTACCTGGTTTCTTGTAGAAATTCTGGGTAAAGAAACCAGAAACCAAATAATATTGCAGATATATGACGCGTTATGCAGCGATTGTTAGATTAAGCTAAAAGATAAAGATTAAAAGAAAACTGTATAAATAAGTAAGTCTGTTTTATATATTAAATTGCCAATGTAATACCGAACCTCCTTTTTTAATATCGGATAAAGAAAAACAAAATCCAATCTCAAAGTCACAAATAAATAAAGTTACGCAATAAATCAAAAGACGAAAGTATTTTTTACTTACAAACATTGTACAAAAGTTATTTAACAACAAACAAACAAAATTGCGATATGTCAAATGACACTCGACAAGTTTGACACGGCGAGTGACGTCACCCGCGAGTGACATTGACGTACCCTGACAGCCAGTTACGTAATAACACGGCTGGGAATGGCGCGCGAAATATTAATGACGTATTTTATGTATGTACTTATTTTGATTTTGCTAAGTTTTTATGTGCTTAAGGGATTTATAATTTGAATTTGACTTATTAAAGATAAATAATTGGATATAAGAAATCAGAAAATATACTTTAACAAACACATTTATGTAATAAAGTATAAGTAGATATTTATCCCAAAATCTATTTATTAAACCTACCAATAGCAAATAAAGAGAGTTCGTACCGTATATCCATTAAGGAGGTCGGAAGTATCGCCAATATTTTACTACCCCAAGTTACGTAACTTTGTTACCCTATTCGGAAGGGGAAGGGGGACATCCAGAGGAAACTGCTAACCTTGAAACAAACGTTGGAAAACTTCTTACACACCAGAAGTTTTCCAACGTTTGTTTCAAGGTTGACATGACTTTATAGACATAATTGAGGGTTGTTTGATTAACATAACATACATTCCCTACATCATCTCATTATAACTGACCCCTAAAAAATTCGAAACTTGTATCTAGGGTATCAGAAACTACGAATATGAAGGGAAAACATGCAGTATCCTAACAACAAACATATATGGAAATAATTTAATTTGGAAGCGGTGTATTAAAACCAACGACCGTACAGTCAAAATAGACGTCGCATCACAGGCAGAGCAGCGGATCCTTGGAGTCAACACTTAGGTAATATGAGAAGGTTCATATTTAAGAAAATATTATAATAAATAGAAAATTTAAGAAAACTTAACCACCATAATAACTCTTCTTAAAATTATATTTTATAGCGTATGACATAAGTCACTGTCAGATAGACAGGGCAACGTCTTTCAGCTAGTATTACATATTTTTAAAATCAGAATGAAAATAATTACCTACGTGAGAGTACATTATGTATACCTACCTAAAACTTAACAAAAACAAACGTCATATCTACGTAAGAAGTTAATGTACCATGTGAATTCTATGTATTTTTATATACAAAAGCCTTCAGTAATTTTGCATGAAAATAGATAGAATAAGTAAATTATAATGGTATAGTGGTAGATTTAGGGCCTATTTCACGACCTTTAAGAAAATTACTCACCAAGTAAAGTTAGTTTTGTCTCTTTCTTACTTTAAATCAAGTGAAAAAATAAAACATGTGAGTTGCTACTCGGAACGTTACTTAAAGATGGTGAAATAGGCCCTTAGAATTAAAAAACCGGCCAAGTGCGAGTCGGACTCGCGCACCGAGGGTTCCGTACAAACCTGATAAAAATTTAAGGTTTTCGGAATTTTTCCTTTATGTGTGCTATAAAACGTTGCTTCATGCCAAATTTCAAGATTCTAGGTCGACTGGAAGTACCCTTTAGGTTTTGATTCCCTTGCGAGTACTTGCGAGTTTCAAAATATGCAGCTTAAATTGCTGTTTCTTTTGATTGCGTTGACATAGAAGTTTGATTTTGTTACAGCTTAAAGGTATTATAGACCTGAGTATTTGGTATGAATTTCAATTTAATACCTCTACGCGTTTATGAGGAAATGGGTAGTAAGGTTAAAATTATTAAAAAAAAATATATTATGTGATGTAACTAAAAATTTATGGTTTTCGTAATTTTTCCTTTATCTATGCTATAAGACGTTGCTTCGTACTAAATTTCAAGATTCTGAGTTCACGGGAAGCACCCTGTAGGTTTTGATTCCCTTGCAAGTGTCGAAAATTTGCGGCATAAACGGCTGTATCTTTTGATTGCGTTGGCTTAGAAGTTTGATTTTTTCACAGCTTCAAGGGACAGTAGACCTGAGTAATTGATATAAATTTCAGCTTCATACCTCCACGCGTTCCTGAGAAAAAGGGTCTTGACAGACGGACGGACAGACGGACAACAAAGTGATCCTATAAGGGTTCCGTTTTTTCCTTTTGAGGTACGGAACCCTAAAAATGTACAAATGAGTTATTGAATGTTATTATTATTACAGCTTTATACTTTATCTGTCCTCCGCGTTGTTACCCGCACAGTTGCAGATCCCGTGGGAATTTCAGTATAAACCAAATATCAAATCAATCGGCTCAGTAGTTAAGCCGTCAAAAGGTAACAGAGTTACTTTCGCATTTATAATATTAGTAAGGACTAAGGATACGTAGCGTCGCGACGAACGCTTCGGCCGTAATAACAACATCAACATTTAGAGAAGAAGTTTAATCAAGAGATAGAACCCTCAAAAGTGTAACTAAAAAATAAATTCGTGAGACAAGGAGTCCTTGTGCGCATTTTTGAACAATAAATAGTTATTTATGGTACAAGCGAGGTAAGTTGGTGATTACTTCCGAGGCGCTATTGAGGCCCGAGCCGTCAGGCTAGGGTCTGAAGATAGCCGAGGATAGTAATCTTCAATACACGCGTGTACCATACAACGTTTTTCAAAACATTTGCGAAGAAATTATCATTTTTCGCTAATAAATAAACAGTTTTTCTATTCACGCGCATCCAACACAACAATGGTGATCGGCCATAGATTAAAAGAATATACCTATTAAAAAAAAAAACGAATGAATGAATGAATGGAATTGACCATAGACCTACCAAAAGTAAGGCAACATAGTTGAAGTTTGTTTTTAAAATGTATGGACATGTATTTCTTGGTATCGAAACTTTTTTAAAATGAAAGCAATTTAAAAAAACAATCTATAACTCACTAGTGAATAAAACGTGTCATTATTCAACTGTTTTTGCACAAATAAGAGCCCCTTTATGAGCAAATGTGTTGAAAAAGATATTAAAGTACTTATAAAACTGTCCAATTACGAGATATACGAACGAGTAGATACTTTTATATCCTGGATTTTAAAAACCCATTACAATATACAGGGTTATTGGTTAAGTCGACCTATTCCCATCAAGGGCGTGTAGTTTACATCGTTTCCGACTAATTTCACCAAGAGACACCCTACCCTAAACCTAACCGTTTAAGATATATTTCAATTTATTTGTTTTTATAAAAATCACCGGATCTTCGGCTATAAGCTTGGATATTTTCAAATGCACATGTCTTATTATTACTATTACTTGATTTTTACGTTTATAATAAGGTGCTTTGTGACCCCAATAACCAATATTGTACCTAAAATGAATAAATAAGTAGTTGTAGACGATTAAAACTTTTAAAAAATAATAACAATCAGAAAGTTTATTTTTCTTTCAAGGATATCTAGAAAAAAATATATGGCACCTGTTTGGCAGATGTGCTTAAAAATATCTACGTTTCATCGGCTATCCAACGAGCTATAACAACCTAGGGTTTTATCGAAATTTTGTACAAAACATGTAGTTTTATAGGCTACCGGGGAGGTTAAATAAAACAATAGGTCAGCATACAGAACAAGTTACTAAACTTTTAAGTACTACACACACCATTTTTGAGTCTAAATTTCATGTTCGACATGTCGGCCCCTGCATTGCACACATCTTCGCATTATTTTGCGAAGACCAGTTTTCACTACACCAGAAGTTAATTTTGTTCTTATTTCATTGGCCGCATTAATGATTCTGTCTCTCAGTACTTCAATTGATGAAATTGGGTTGAGCTCACTGTACATGAGACTCTTTATGTACCCCCACGCATAAAAATCCATGGGGGTAAAGTCCAGACTTCTGGCTGGCCATGGTATAGGCCCACTTTGTCCAATCCATTTGTTTGGATAAAACTTCTCCTGAAATGGGCAGGGCAGCCATCACGCTGAAACCACATGTCTTGAATAAGATTGAGTGGAAAATCATCAAATAGGTCATTTAAGTATTCTCGCAGGAAATTTTCATAGTTTTTCCCATTTAAATTGTCGGGGAGAAAGTAAGGCCCAATTGAATGATTGGAAATAATGCCCATCCACACATTCAGGCAAATCGATTGGACGAAGTGGACCCATATCTTGGTCAGCCAGAAGTCTGGACTTAACCCTCATGGATTTTTATGCGTGGGGGTACATAAAGAGTCTCGTGTACAGTGAGCCCAACCCAATTTCATCAATTGAAGCACTGAGAGACAGAATCATTAATGCGGCCAATGAAATAAGAACAAAATTAACTTCTGGTGTAGTGAAAACTGGTCTTCGCAAAATAATGCGAAGATGTGTGCAATGCAGGGGCCGACATGTCGAACATGAAATTTAGACTCAAAAATGGTGTGTGTAGTACTTAAAAGTTTAGTAACTTGTTCTGTATGCTGACCTATTGTTTTATTTAACCTCCCCGGTAGCCTATAAAACTACATGTTTTGTACAAAATTTCGATAAAACCCTAGGTTGTTATAGCTCGTTGGATAGCCGATGAAACGTAGATATTTTTAAGCACATCTGCCAAACAGGTGCCATATATTTTTTTCTAGATATCCTTGAAAGAAAAATAAACTTTCTGATTGTTATTATTTTTTAAAAGTTTTAATCGTCTACAACTAC